>CAXITT010000719.1:57053-91450 GCA_964033795.1 Lymnaea stagnalis | reverse complement strand
TATATATATATATATATATATTATATATATATATATATAATATATTTATTTATATATATAAATATATATATATATATATGTATGTATATATATATGTATGTATGGCATCTTTCCGTCTGCGGGAGACGATAGGTTATCTTTATTGCTTGCAGCTCTTGGTGTGACTGGTGAGACCAATCCTCGAATGGCAGTCTCTGTTGCATTTCCCACACACGAATGCGGTGGAGCAGTATTTACCGGCCTTCCTCCTCGGTCTTTTTGCAGCTGTTTCCGCCCTGTTTTGCTCCTCGGCATGTAGTGATCCTGCCTTCACGATGCCCCGCCATGAGGATCGATCCTCTGCCAGCTCCTCCCAGTTTGAGATGTCGATGTTAGAGGACTTCATGTCTCTTTTGGATATGTCTAAGTATCTCAGACGAGGCCGTCCAACTGACCTTTTCCCTGTCGCCAGATCGCTGTATAGCACATCCTTTGGTGTGCGACCAGGTTGCATTCGCTTGTCGTGTCCAGGCCAGCGGAGGTGTCTTTGGATTAACATGGCTGGGACGCTACACATGTTTGTTTGGGACAGGACATCCGTGTTGGAGACTTTGTCTTGCCATTTAATGTCAAGGATGTGGCGCAGGCATCTGAGGTGGAAGCCTTTGAGCATTCTTTCGTGTTTAGAGTATGTGGTCCACGACTCGCATCCATACAGGAGTGTGCTCAGTACGCAGGCCTGGTACACCTGCAGCTTAGTTCTTGTTGTTAGTTTGGCGTTTAACCAGACTCTTTTCTTCAGTCTGGCCATAACAGTTGCAGCCTTCCCTATCCTTCCACTTATCTCATCCTCCATTGAGGGGGTGCTCGATATGTTGGATCCCAGATATGTGAATCTGTCAACAGTATCCATGTCGTAGTCGTCGATGGCAATATTGGGGAGGGAGTCAGCGCCCTGTGCCCTAATGTTAGTTTTCTTTAGGCTAATTGTCTGGCCAAACTCTTTGCAGGCAGCGGATAGGCTGGATACGAGGCTCTGCAGGCCGTCAGCTGTGTGAGATACCAAAGCGGCATCGTCCGCAAACAAGAACTCCCGCAGCAAGACCTTTCTTGTTTGAGTCTTAGCTCTAAGGCGGTCAATGTTGAATAATTTGCCGTCAGCTCTAGTGTGGATGTATATCCCCTCGCTGTTGTTCTTAAAGGCATACTGGAGTAGGATGGAGAGAAAGATTGCAAATAAAGTAGGAGCCAGCACGCAACCTTGCTTTACTCCACTACCCACTGGAATAATAAATAAATAAATGAATGTATAAACAATCAGAAATACATAATTAACCATAAATGTTTCTTAATTTAAATGGCTATTAATTGTCTTATTATTTAAAATGGTAACATCACATATGATGCGTTTTTAGGGGGGAGGGGGCGTAAAGAAATGACAAACTACTCCTCTCTCCGCCCCCACAAAATAATTATATAAATTAAAAAAAGCAAATCTTCATAAGTATTAATATAGGCTAACTCGTTCCCAAACCATAAAGTAGATGGGGAAAATATTCTGTTTATTCTGTGTGCCTTTTAATATTATAATAATCTTACATCATCTTCCCGACCCCTTTTTGAACCGCTCTAGAATTTAAGTTGTAATCTGTGTGCGTTTTAATATTATAATAATCTTATATTATCTTCCCGACCCCCTTTTGAAGTGACCTAAAATTTAAGTTGATATGCCAATGCATTAAACCGTTAAAAATAAAGGATTCAACATTTAGCTTTGCTGGCCAGTTAAGTTACACAATTTGGTTGTTGACATTTATTTTCTAAAATGTGTATTTAATATCTATTTTACTTTAACTTGGTCATAGCACTAAAGAAAGGATAGGCATTAAAAAAAAACACAAAAAAACCTGTAATCTATTTTGGTCCCACAACCGTTGGAAATTAATTTGATATGTAATTTTAGATTAATTAAAAAAAATTAATAAAGTGTTTTATTAATATTTTTCAATACACCTAAAATAACTTTAAAAAATAATAAATAAATGAATTAAATAATAATTAAGATGTTTGTTTAAAAAAAAATTAAAATAAAAAAAATAGTTTGGCATACAATTCCATGTCTTGGCTTTCTCTTATTAACCGCCTATGAAGATTGGTCGACTTCGGCCATTTTGGTTGTCTTTGAGAGGTAATTGTACTAATGTATTCCATCTTATGCCATCGTAAAATCTTTAAGCTTTTTAGTGGTATATTAGTTAAATTTTGTAAATTGAATAAATGTTCTTTTCATGAACGAAAAGATTATTTTTTTTATTACGTAATAACTTACATTACACACTACTACAAGAAGTTGTAAGTTTCGATTTGCTTTGTTTTGGTTTCCGCGTAGCATCTTGCCATTGCTGGAACATATTATTAACAAATGTTAGGCCTTTTGATTTTATGTGAGACATCTATCTTAATGATCATTATACCCCAAACCCCTCAAATCCCTTATGGGAAATTGCCTCTTGTTAATATAAATTATTAAAATTAGGCCTTTTTTTTAACCCAGTAGTACTTAGTTCAGTACCAGATCAGTGACCAGCTTCAAAATCTTTGTCAGTTACACACTGAGTCACTCACTCACTACCTACTGGCATTTTTGTTTTAAGATCTAAAAGGAGCAGCCAGGCACATCTCTTGCTTTCTCATAACTTAGTTATAGCTTACATAAAATACCTGCTAAGGCTTAAACTTAAGAAAATTATTTAAATTTAAGCAGATTAGGCCCGTAGACTAGTTGTAGTGTGTTGAGTGTTAAATTTAAATTAAATATTCAGTTTGAGTTACAGTTAGTTCAGTAGGTTAGTTATGTTAGATTTTAGGCCTAAGAAGGCGCCTAACCGTAATATTGATTGGACGCCTAAACCTAATGATATTATTATTTCATTGATAGTTAGTCATCAAATGCAATTAGCTTCTGCATGCTAGTTTAAATATTAAATTTCATATTCATCAAGCCATTTATGATAGGCTTAGCACCGCTTAGGCCTTGGCCTAACCTATGACTATGTCCCAAACTGACCAGGATCATCCCGGTTTATTAACACCAACACTGCCCAGAATCGATATCTTTGCCCCATTTTTAATGCAAATTTTAAACAAAGTTTTATCTGTCTGTTGTCTATACACATGTGTGTTACTAACAGAATTTTGTTGCAAAATTCCTTTTTTAACAAAAAATAAATCAATGAAGTGTCCACATGTCCGGCGACCGGACGAATAATTCTCGAGATATTCGTCCGGCGACCAGGTCACATGACCGCTGTAACAAAGTTGGGCCAGATGTAAGTTCATCAGCCTTGTCACTCGGCTGCTAAAAGTGGATCATAAAACTGGCGTTGGAAATGCATGGGGGCGACAAGTATACAATTCATTTCAAGAAATAAGTGGGTGGGGGGGGCAATGTATACCAGAAGTAAGAAATACTGAGATCGAGAGATTAAGGAAAAAATGATAGGGAGGGTGAGAAGGTCGAAAGCTCACAAAGAAAAAGATACTACATCTTAATAAATAGGCAGTGTCTACACGTCCGGCACGCCGGACGTATATCTCCTGAACCATTTGTCTGGTGACCAACAGACCGCTGGAAGAATACTTGACCGCCTAACAAATTGATGCGAGATTTTTGTCTGTAAGCCTTGTCACGTGACCGCGAATGATTAAAAAAACTTGTTAATTTTAAAACCTATTTCTCTACCAAGTAATGTACTGAGTATCTTGCAAACAAATAATAGAAAAAATACTTTGGTATATTACCAAAACAAAGTGGGAGTTAAGCAATAATACATTCTAGAAAAAAGCAATGCTGAGAGAGAGAGAGAATTAACGGTAATAAAAAATATGAATGCTAAAAAAAACAATAGTGAAGGTGATAAATAATAAGTTTCAGGCGGGGAGGCAGATAGTTCACAAAGAAATAGACCCTTCATCTTAATATAGGGCTGATATAGTGGTAGCCTAGCCTAGTTCTCATGCAATACTAATCCTGAAATACAACTTTATTGACATAGGTCTATTGAAGTCTACTGGTCTTATTTTATTTGGTTCATATTTTAAATTTAGGCTTCAAGGTAGAGCTTTACAAGAGGTTTAACCAAGATAAAGGACTTTTTTCTTTGAAGAGTCGGAATCAAATAGACTAGTAATAGTAGTAGTAATAGTACTACTAGTTAGTATATAGGCCGACTAGTTGAATGTTCAAAGTCAAACACTTTATGTATCTCAGAGCATTTGAATATATTAACATATTCAACATTTATTTATTATCTAGGGATCGAAATATCAAATGCAATGCAACTATTTTACCGGCAACCACTTGTCACATGACCTGTCGGAATAATAACGCCTTCCAGTCGTCCGGCCGGACGTTTATCTCCCGCACTATTTGTACTACTTCGTATTAAATATAGGACCAATAAAATATGGTGTGCTGTTGGGGTAGCCTACTTCTCACATAATATTAATAGCCAAAAATAAAACTTTTGACAGTAAATCTATTGACAGTCAACTGGCAAGTATTCATCTTGTTTTCTTTGTTTCATATTTTAAATTTAAGCTACTAGGTAGAGCTTTATAAGATATTTAAACCAAGATAACAGACTTTTAAAAAAAAATTGCCTGCGACCTCTTATCACATGACATGTCTGCCGGAATAATAACATATACTAGTAGTCTGGCGGTCACATGACATGCCCTCCGGAAGAAAATTTCCCAGACTATTTGTCTGGTCGCCAGATGTGTAGACGCTGACTAAAAATGTCCTGAAAAAAGATTTTTAAAAACTTCTTATGCAATAAGAATAATAACTGAATGGTTATCACTTCCGGTTCATTTGGCCTAATCGAAAACTGGTTGCGAATTATGCTCAAATTGACACCCTGTCTATACAATTTATGGCCTACCTAAATGTCATTATGTTCCTTGTTTCAATTATTTAAATCGTTCATACGTTTAATAGAAAAACAATTACCGTATTTATTGGCGTAGGACACGCACGTTTTCTCCCAGAAAATAGGGGGGCAAAGCATGTGTGCGTGGTATACGCCGATATAATATTTAGTTTTTTTTCCTGAAATTTCCTCTTAAATTGAGATGCGTGTTATACGGGGGAGGCATGTTATACACCAATAGGCGTGTTATACGCAAATAAAGACGGTAATTGGAATACTATTATGGTTTTCAAAATATAGAGTAGGTACTTTGACACACAATTTAAATATTGTCAGAATATCATGAATGATACATCATTTTAAAGGACTAGCTATAAGCTTTACAACAACACCAATTTCATCTTTCTATCTTTTATAGAAGTGGAGTTATGATTTTTTTGGTGATTTTTTAAAACCCCCTTCTTTATCTTAGTATTTAAATGAAAAAACGTGTGACCCACTTTCCAAATTTCTGCCTTATTTTGCCCAAAACTTTTGGATTTTAAAAGATAATGCTACCAAATTTTCAGGAGAGATTCTCAATGCAATATACAACCCAATAAACAACAAAACTTTTACATAACATCAAGACTTTTATTTTTTTAAATATTTATATGTGGGTATGTTCAGAAAAAAGTGAAGAGAAAAATTGGGAAAATCATCATTTATACAGGAAAAAACGAAAAAATAACATGTTTATTGAATTTTAACTAATTTTATTATGCTTGTTTTACATTTTAAATCAATTATTATATTTATAAAAAGGTAAGTAGTCTTTTTTTATATATATAAATTGGAACGCATGTAATTATAAATAAAAATTACTCAAAATCATCTATGATGATGAGACTAATTTATTAAAAAATGTTATTTGATATATTAAATAATTGTCTATGTACTGCTTTTCTATGTTCTAATAAAAATATAATTACAACGATGATGTTGTTTGATTCTTGTTTATTAATTTGATGTATTTTAATAAAACTGTTATATATAGGCTTAACTAAAAAATATATTATTAGTAAGTGTGGTTGTTGATTGTCGTAGTACTAGTAATAGAATTATGATTATGAAAAATTAAGCTTAGGCAGGATTATAATAACAGTTGTTTATAATTATAACTGATATATCGGCCTAATTTTAGTAATATTCTCTGAAATAATTATTAAGAGAAAAACGATTATTATTATTGACATTACTATTATAACACTATTAAATTTAAATATTGATTCAATAATTATGAAGAACGATAAACTGTCTACCGGTACCGTACACAATTTTTAACGTAATAAATAAAACTTAAAACCAACCCTTGGTTACTACATAATTAAACTTTGGTTATAATCTTTTCTTAAAATTATTCATTTTAAACGTCTTATCATTATTTAGCTGTTTAAGGATTTAACATTAACGAATCACAGTGATAGCAGCCATTTCCGGCTTCTTGATCAAAATAAAAAAATGACAATTTTGTACCCCCACTCCTTCGTGGGATGCATAACTTTTTATAGACAAAGTCAAGATAATAACTCAAATAATGAAAAAACTCTTAAAAGGAATGTAGATTGGGTATCACTAAACCTTATTTTGGTTGCTTAACTAGTAAAAAAGTATTTTATACGATTTATATACTAACCGAGTCATTATAATAATACTGTCCGGGATACACAAAAAATCTAGTGGCATAAATCAATATATCACCGGAACACAAAAACTGATACGTCACTGATGAGGAAAGCATTATTTAATAAACAAAGGCTACGTAGTATGCAATTTTCCAAAGATACCGTGTAGCCGTACGCCATATTTTAGAACACATTTTATCGACATTTTAGGACATGCGCAGAACGGTGCGTGAACAAGTATTGTTATCCCTATATAGAGCTAGCCATCTTATCTGGTTTCTCAATGAAAGATATCTGCCACACGCCCTGTCAGTCCAATGAAAAAATTTATGTTGTAATGATCGTCGTCCTCGAGTGCACAAAACAGTCGCTTAGTAAGTTTATTGTCTCTCCCTCACATAGACAAAGGAAACTAAATCTCAGTATGACCCCGTGACCTACCGACATTGACCGGTCATCGGTTTATGGTCTGTTTCCGACATCCAAAAAATCTATCTGCGTGCACCGCTTAGTAAACGTACCTAATTAATAATAGTAATAATAGTATATATGATATAGACAATTAGAAATTACTGTTTATAGCAGTGCCATATTGGCTAGGTCTAATTGTGCACTTGAGTGTACCAAGAATGAGTAAAGAAACACAATGAACAAATGGTATTTTGTATTTATATCCTACAGTCTAGGTATTACTTTAGTGCCTGTAATTTAATGAAATACAAGGGAATCTTGTTTCATCATCTTGATGTCCCTTAGTTCTTGGACCGTTGGGGCGCCACAGATGACATGTGAACTATCCTCCTCCATTCGTCTCTGTCTTCTGCACTACGCACAGCATCGCCCAGTGTTAGTCCTGTCCACTCTTTGATGTTATCCTCCCATCTTTTTCTTTGTCTTCCTCTTCTTCTCCCTCTTGTGGTGCCCTGCAATATTTCTTTGGCAAGCCCTTGTTTCCTTGTTACATGGCCGTACCATTGTAGTTTGCATTTTTTCACAGTCACCAGTAGGTCATCGTACTCCCCAATTGCCTGGCAAACCCTTTCTTTCACTGTATCTTTGGAGATATGGTCCCTATAGCAGATGGCAAAAATGCTTCTGAAGCATCTCATCTCCATTACATTTTCTTTTCAAAATCGGCTGTTAATGTCCAGGATTCACAGGCATACAAGATCTTGTTCACAACTGTTTTTGTTAGCCAACATGAATTTTTTTGTATTGAACTTTGTATATGTAGACATACCTAGTTTCCTGAAGTTATTGAAGGCCTAAATTGTAAATGGAAATATGTAAATATGTCAATTTACTTTTACGGTGGGATAACATAAATTTTAAATTATTGTATAGTGGTCAGCAACCTGCTGCCCTGAGTTGCACACACCTCCTGGATTGCCTTGAAATGATTGCATGGTTCTTTTTAAAAATATTAATATATGAGTTTTATGCAATTTAAACTATTTTTGCTGTTCCCAAAATATATTCCCAAGTATATATTTGAAATATTTTATAGCCTAATTCATAAAATTGCCTTTTTTAAAAACCTTTTACTCAAAAATCAAAAGGTTTCGCACACCTAACCGAAAAATTTAATGTTTAATTTTGTATTATTCAGTTTTTTCAAAGCTTGTTAACTATGCTAATAAATGCATTTTTTTTTTTACAGGTTTGCTATGAGGCGATTTTCATGAGCGTCAGAATTATAAAGGATAAAAAATTGTGCTGATATTCATCATTTCTACAATCAACAAGTGAAAGGTTTAGTTTGTTTGGAGAGCATTAGCATTGCTGTTTGTTCAAAATCAACTGGCTGTGTATTGCAACTGAAAGTTTGAACTCTGTAATAGACTTAGGTGGTGATACTCTATTAAAAGGATTTGTAGTGCTTTTGCACTTGTGGATAAAACTTTTTTTACATTTTTGACCAGTCACATTTGAGTGAATAATTCAGTAGGCCTAAAACCTAACTATTTTTACTTCTGGATGTAATGTGTGCATACGATATTTAATACAAAGGGATAAAAAATATCACATGATGTTTATATAATTTTGACGGTTATATCTGTAAAGAAAATAGTTTAGTTTTAAACTTGTTTTCTTTTTTTTTGCTTCTTTTTTTTTCTTTTTTTTTTCCTTTTTTTTTTTTTTATTATTATTTTTTAATTTTGAAGTCAGTTTTTCTTTTCAATTTATTAAAAAGTCAAGTGCATTCATTCATCATGGCAAAGGAGGAAATGAGACAAAACGATACTTCAAAGTAATTATTTTATTTTTAAATTTGTTTTTTTTTTTTTTGCTTCTTTTTTTTTCTTTTTTTTTTCCTTTTTTTTTTTATTATTATTAATTTATAATTGTGAAGTCAGTTTTGCCTGTCAATTCATTAAAAAGTCAAGTGCATTCATTCATCATGGCAAAGGAGGAAATGAGACAAAACGATACTTCAAAGTAAGTCTTAAATGTTCTTTAGTGATTTTGAAAAATAGGCCATGTATTATATAGAAAGCTTATAGTTAGATAGATTATTTTATTAAACAGAGGGCACGTCTAACAAGTATTTACAGGTTATGTTAGATTAAATAATAAATGCAGTTATAAAGATACTAGCACTGGAATTTAATTTTAATGAAATGACTTATTAAAACCATCTTTGTAATTTCTATAGCATTACAACTCTGGGATGTGTTATATGGATAATTATTAATAAAGGCATAACTCCAGGCATTCATATTTTAATTTTTTTTTGTGTGTATCTAATAGAGTTGGAAATAGAGCAAAAACATAATCTAAAATGAATGTTTTTAATAGAAATAGTTCAAGCATGTCATGTTTCTTTTCCAAAGCAACTAATTTGGAAAAATTACTAATTTGTTCTGTAGTCTACAGCATTGAGACATAACATTATATGAAATTAACAGAAGTATTACTGAGGAAGCATAAGTCTTAAAACATTATCTGATTAAATTGTACAGTTGGCAAATTGAAAATTAATATGATATTTTTCCATGTGTTCAGCAACTCACACATTGAACTATTGTGTGTTCTTTTTGTGTGAGGAAAATCATGCTAACTCACCTCCCCAAATTTCTCATTGGGATCTTTTTTTTGTTTGGTTTAGTGAGCAAGGATGGAAGTCAAAACTTAATTTACCAGCTCCGGACCATAGAGTTAGAACTTCAGTAAGTACCAGTATTTTTTAAAATTAAAAAGTTATACCGTATTCTAAAGTTTTCCCACATTATTTTACTCCCATTAAGTGCAAGTGATTTCACGCTTAAAATCAAATCCAAATGAAATGACCTGTTATGTGAATTTAAAAACACAAAAACATGTCCTGCATTACATTTAAGTTAATTTGTATTTAAATGGATTTGTAAGTTCATGAAACCCCTATGACTATTTTTGTTTGTTTTTCCTAGGATGTCACAAATACAAAAGGCAATGAATTTGAAGATTTCTGCTTGAAACGAGATCTATTAATGGGAATATTTGAAAAAGGCTGGGAAAAGCCATCTCCAATTCAAGAGGCCAGTATTCCCATAGCTCTCACAGGCCGAGACATTTTGGCACGTGCAAAGAATGGAACTGGCAAGACTGGGGCATATGCCATACCTTGCCTTGAAAAAGTTGATTCCTCCAAAGACTTAGTACAAGGTTAAATTTTTATTTCTTTATATGTCAATTAACTGTTATGGCAGTAGGAAGATTCGTTTTTTTGTTTTGTTGTCTTTCTTTAAGATAGCAATATTAATTGCTGAAGGGTTGCGAATTATTGTATTAATGCATTTCATTATTAATAAGCATTACCGTATTATTATGTAATTCCAATGCATTATACATTCTTCAGGCATTTATTAAGTGTTGTAGTCAGTATAGTGAAAGTATTTAGTTTAAGTATTTTAATCTTGATTAGTATGTCAAATTTTCAGCACTTATCATAGTACCGACTCGAGAACTTGCCCTACAGACTAGTCAGATTTGCATTGAGCTCAGCAAGCACATAGGATGCCGCTGCATGGTCACAACTGGAGGCACTAACCTCAAGGATGATATTATGAGGCTTACAGAGCCTGGTGAGTTAACTAGATAAGATAATCATTTTAATGATAAGATAATCATTTTAATCATCATTTTTAATGGAAACTAAATGTTGTAATTAAAAGTAATCGTTATTTCTTTTTACTTGAATGGTATTTAAAACATTTTAGTTTGGTTATAGTCTTAGTTACTTTGTTCAACATATGAACACATACTTCCTTTAAAGATTTTAACACCTCTTTGGATCATTTTAAAAAATTTATCACATATTGTTTTGCAGAGTACATTGTTTTCTTAACTTTTTCATGAATCTTAAAAATGAGTGGCTGAGAATGAATTAACATATTTTTCAGTTCATGTAATTATTGCCACTCCTGGTCGTATACTTGACTTGATGAATAAAAATCTAGTCAAAATACAAAACTGTGGAACCCTCATTTTGGATGAGGTAAGGAAATATTTAATATAAGACATCCTTTGCTTATTAGGACATAAAGCAAATTGGTTGAGTGTATTTAATATAAACTTATTTAAAATTTAGATATATTGTTAAATTTATCTTGTAAAATAATTAATTATAATCACTTTATAATCTTATCTGCTTTAGTGATTCATATTTCTTTTCATCAGCTCTGTTCTGAGCTATGCTATCCGTCTCATTCCAGCTTCTCTCTGTCTCTTGAGGCCCAGTCTCCTGGTATCGCATGGTTTGCCTTTCTTGTTTTCCTACATTGTTCTTTAAGTTGAGTTTTCTGTGCCTACCCTGATGTTTGTAGGACTATCTTTTTAGTTTAACGGAAATGTCTTACACCCTATTTTTAAATCTACCTTTTTGAGGAGGGACAACTTTTGTTGGTTGTAAAGGATTTTTGTTGCATTTGATGTGTTTTTTCATGAATGGGCTGCTAAACCCAATTGAAATGCTACTGATGGTCTTCCTTACATCCATTTAGGGTGGCAGTTGGTTAAATCTGTTCCTGATTGTTTCCAGACCCTGAAACCACACTTTAATTTAATATCTCATATTTTCTCTTCTCAGGCTGACAAACTATTATCTCAGGATTTTAAGGGCATGCTTGACAGCATCATTGGCCACTTACCCAAAGACAGACAGATTATGCTGTATTCTGCTACATTCCCTCTCACAGTTGAGGCTTTTATGGTGGGTGTCAAATATTATCATTTCAATTTTATAAAGTTATTTTTATTTGTTTATATTAAAAACTGAATCACATTTTGATTTGCTTGTGAAAATTTCCAGTTCAAAATAAAATAAAAAATTAAGTCATTCTTTGACAAATATTGCTTGTAGAAATTTGCTTTCAATTATTTTAAGATCTGTACTTTTGAGAAAATGATTCAGAAATTTTTTCAAGCTTAATTCATTCCCGTTTGCGACTAAATCTGTCATTTGGGGTTCTAAATACAATTTCACACCTTTTCATTTCATTTAGTTTTTTTTTTTTTTTTTTTTTTTTAATGACTTTTATGTTGTTGTTTTTTTTTTTTTTTTTTTATTTTTTTTTTTTTTTTTTTTTTAAATGACTTATAAGTTGGTGTTTTTTTTGTTTTTTTTTAAATTTAAAAATAGCAGTGAAATCATGTGTCCCTTTGAGACTGATGATGATTGAGTGATTTCAATTAAAAACGGGAAGGAAGTTTTTTAAATCTTGTTTCACTTTAAATCTATATGTGCTTTAATACGCAGCGACTGTATCTAGCATGTGTTCATCCGATGAGCCAAAAGTCAATTTTTGGTCATCGCTAGTTATTAGTTTGTCTTTAGTGTTATATATTTTTTAAACCTTGTTCATTTCTGGACGCATTTAGTTCATTAAAATTACTATTCAACAGCTTAAAAGAATATTTTACAGATATATATATTAATTGCAAAACGGATTTACTTACCTTTTCCAGGAATATAAATTAAGTAAGGAGGTTGCAATGCTGTCTGAATAAGTTAAAACCCAGCTTTTGAATTGAAAGAGTTTCAGTTATGATTTAAAAGAACATGCATTTGTAAGTCAATGATGAAACAAATCCTTAACCAGTTCTGCTTCTGAATTGTATGAGTGACCAGTGCTTCTGATGACTTACAAATTTTGAGTTAAGATGTAACTTCAGCTATTTTATTACATATCATTTTATCTATTTGAGAACGGATTTTGAAGAGAAAGTGAAAAGAGTCTTACCCTCTGTATCATTTTAGGCTGGATTTGAATAACTATAACTAATCAATCTTGTGATTAAATCCAGCCATCCTACTTCCTGTTTTACAGGTTGCCATATAAAACCATAATGCTCATTAATATAATTTTGAAAGTCCAAAATTTTGTTCTGTACGTCATTTAGGACAAGATGAATTCATTAATTATATATATATATATATATATATATATATATATATATATATATATATATATTATAAAGATCTTTAAAATAAAAATTAATAAAATATATATATATATATATATATATATATATATATATATATATATATATATATATTATAAAGATCTTGCATAGTAATCTGCAGTTAGACTTTAAACTATTACTCATTGTAAAATAATGTAATGGGTTTAAGAAAAAAAAATAAAAGGTAACAAGACTTTTTAAACATTTAATGTGAAAAAAATGTTTGTTCATGATGAAAAACTTTTCAGTTCTGCTTCTGACATATATGAATGAGAAGTACTTCTGATAACATCAGTTTAAAGAAAACAATAACATCTTTTAATTCCACTCCTTTTTATTCCCTTGAGCAATTTTTTTTTAGTTTAAAATGATTTTTATAAGTTGGGGTTGGTTTTTAATTTTTATTGCACTATCATTCTGTTAAAGGTCGGTGCTTTCAATTTTTAAAAAATGGTGTTCTATGTTTCTGTTAAAGATGAAAAGTTCTGATTCTAAATAGTGAGGGATAAGACAACCTAGATGATTTCATGTTAAGATATTTAATTACTATTTGGATAGGGGGATTTCTAGATTGTAGGGTTATATTTAGTTTAAAAAAAAATTAAATAATTCTGTTCTGGACAATATTGCTAATTTATGTTTTTAGGTACCGGTATTCACTTTATAATGGTTCAAAATAAACAGTTAAGGGATTTAGTATTTCAAGTGTATGTTGATGATGAAAATACCATATCCAGTTCTGCTTCTGAATTATTTGAGTGACAAGTATTTCTGATAACACACACTTTTTAGGAGATTCCAACTTTAGACGTTTAATTATTACTAGGTAGAGGGATTTTTCAAACAAGAGTTATGTTAAATTTTATTTTAAATCTAGTGCTAAGGGTCTTAGTCAGTGGTTCTCAACCGTCCTAATGCCGCCAACCTTTAATACTCTTCATGTTGTGGCGACCCCCAACCTCAAAATTGTTTTCATTGCTACTTCATAACTGTCTAGTATATGCGTTTTCCAATGATCTTATGTGAACCCTGTGAAAGGGTCATTTGACCCCCAAAGGGGTTGCGACACACAGGTAGAGAACCCCTGGTTTTAGTGTTATATCCCTCATATACAAAAGGAACCTAACAACCTAGAATATTTCAACTCTTATATCTATTATGTTGGTGGGGTTTCTTGATTTAGAAAAAGAATTTTCTACACTATTATTATTGCTAATTTATAAGAAAAATAGACAACTATTTTAGTGATGGTGATATTTCAAGTGTATGTTGATGATGAAAAAACAATATCCAGTTCTGCTTCTGAATTATTTGAGTGATGAGTATTTCTGATAACACACACTTTGTAGGAAATTCCAACTTAAGAGATTTAATTATTATTTGGTTAGAGGGATTTTTGAAATGAGTGCTTAATTTAATTTTTAAATACAGGACTAAGGGTCTTTGTGTTACATCACCCATATAAATAAGGAACTTAGCAACTTAGAATATTCCAACTTAAGATATGTAACTTATGTTAGTGGGGTTTCTTGATTTAGAAAAAAAAATAGTTCTGCACTATTAGTATTGCTAATTTTATTAGTAAATGGACCATTATTTTAATCATGGTGATATTTCAAGTGTATGTTAATGATGAAAAAAACACATCCAGTTCTGCTTCTGAATTATTTGAGTGATGAGTATTTCTGATAACACACACATAGGTTTTTAGGTTAAGTGAAATTGTTCAACCTGAGTTCAATTTTACTATCTTAATCAAAGGCTACTTTGTTAGGTTTTATATTAGAAGTTAAAAAAAAGCATAAATGTCAAGTGAAATAATTTAGACTGAGTGCACATATCTAAACACAATGTTTTAAGTCATTTGTATCTTGTGCTGATAACACCCTTTGTTTCTACTAATAAAATTTCTTTTAATAAATATTTCACTGGCATTTCGCAATGTTCATGTAATGCAGGTGTCACCAAACTTTTTTTACGGAGAGCTAGAAAATGGGAAAAAATGACGAGCGCGGGCCGGATAATCAATCAATTTAAACAAATGGACCAAATGTTTCTTAAATGCATAAGTTGTTTTTAAAAAAGGGTTACATTTCAATAAGCATTAAATAGTTTCAATATTTTTACTAAGGTATTTAAAAATGTTATGCTATTATTATTGAAGTCCATGTGCAGGGAGTAGCATCATCATCTTTTTAAATTAATTATATCTACAGTCACGCATTATCATGTGTTACATTCAAAAGCCGTCAATATTTCTGTGCACTTTTGATGATGATAAAATAGCTTATCCAGTTCTGCTTCTGAAGCACATGAATGATGAGTCCTTCTGATGGCTTGCACAGTCTATACTTTTGTAACTCTTTGTGATTGTTTTACTTTGTGTCCTTGTTTGATGTTTTTATTTTTCTATTTTACAGAGAAAACACTTAAAAAATCCCTATGAAATTAATCTTATGGAGGAGCTGACATTGAAGGGAGTAACCCAGTACTATGCTTTTGTCCAGGAGAAACAGAAAGTACATTGTCTCAACACTCTTTTCTCTAAGGTATTGTATTTGAAACATTCTTTTTTAGCACTTTTTTTCTTCTGCAGCATGTGAAACATAATTCAAACTAATAACGTCTGAACTAGGACTATCTTTAGGATTTATTCTTTCATAGAAATATTTTGATTTCGTTCATTGCTAGGTATATCAGGTCTTTTCCCATAAGGGTACCTTTGTATTTGCCTTGTGTATTTAAACATTTTAAAGTTTTCTTTAAATTGATAAATTTAGTAGATAATCATGTTTTTTTTTCTGAAAGATTTCTTGTTGCAACAACTATTTCAACATTTTAAAGTTTTCTTTAAATTGATAAATTTAGTACCGGTAGATAATGTTTTTTTTTTCTGAAAGATTTCTTGTTGCAACACTTACTCTCAGCCATTTCCTATTGTTGCCATTTTCTTTGCAGTTACAAATCAACCAGTCTATTATTTTCTGCAACTCAACTCAGCGTGTTGAGCTACTGGCGAAGAAAATTACAGAGCTGGGCTACTCTTGTTATTACATTCATGCTAAGATGAACCAACAGCATCGTAACCGTGTGTTCCACGACTTCAGAAAGGGACTTTGTAGAAATTTAGTGTGCTCAGGTTTGTAGTTGGAAAATTCATATAGTTTTTTGTTTGCTTTATTTTGAGCGTCCACTTGTGCATGAGATAATTAGTTTACTGGTTCAAAAATCGAATTAAAAAACTGTTACTATTATAGCTTGTCTTAACCTGAACGGATATCTTAGTGAATATCAGATAGGGGTTAATTACTAATTATTTCTCACGTAACAGTGTTAATACATGAAGTTCAAGTCTTCACATATCAGTTCATTTATATAAGCACTATACAGAATAATATTGACATGATGAATATTGGAATGATGATACAGTTCATAAAACATCCACCTCATTTTAGACATTAAAGTGAAGTTGCTCATATGTTCTATCTTTCTTCACTCATGAGACAAAATCTTCCTAACCGCTTTTCCAGCCACTACAATGTGGCCTCTCAAGTAATTCCCCACTCTTTATAATATGTATGTATCACTACAATGACTTGAACATCACCTATCATAATGTTACAATAGATAAAAAATTAAAATATAGTTATGAATAGATGGATTCTTTTGGATTTATATTTTATAAATTTTTCTTATATTCCAGATCTGTTTACTAGAGGTATTGATATTCAGGCCGTCAATGTTGTCATCAACTTTGATTTCCCAAAGCATTCAGAAACCTATCTTCACAGGATTGGCAGATCTGGAAGATATGGTCATCTTGGTGTAGCCATCAACCTGATCACCTACGATGACAGGTACATGCATCCATATTTACATTTTGTATGCAAAAGTTAAGCTCAGTTATCATCGTTGGTATGGTTTGTGGCATGATGTATTAGGAACTCTCATTTAAAAAACTTAGCATATTTTTTTTAAACTTTACTCCAGCCTAAAGTTTTTTTATACTGTTATTGAATAACGTCTTAAAAGATTTTGAGGCTGTGCGCAATATAATTGGATTTTTATTGCCATTGTCAAGTTATGATTTTTAAATATTTATTTACCACCAGAGCAATTTCTTCTTCTTCTTCTATATCTTAAGGGCCCACGATCAATTTATTGATCATTTTGGCTCCTATTTTGGATCAATTTGTAAATATGTAAAATGATTTTTTAAAATCTTGTGAAGTTATTTTTCATTACATAAATTAACAATTCACTTATGTATTAAATTTTCTAAAAAGCATTAGTTGATTTTTTTAAAAATTACATCTGACAAAAAATACAGTCTGAAAGACCACTCTAAAATATTTAACAAGTTAATGATTGTACCAGTATACGCTAACCAATCGTAATAAAAATTTCTCACTACAGGTTTGCCTTGCACAAAATTGAGCAAGAATTGGGTACAGAGATTAAGCCAATTCCCAAAACCATTGACCCGTCCTTGTATGTTGCTGAAGCTCAACAAATTGATCCAGACATGGAGGAAGATTTCTACAGACAGCAACAGATGCAGCATAACCAACAAATGCAGCAACGTGCCAATAGTAGTCACCAGCAAGCTTCAAGGGGACCACCGCCACACCAACAGCAAACTGTTGCTTAGTTTTAAAAAAAAAAAAGAAGACAAGTTTTGAAAAAGGCATCACAACTGCAGTGTTTGCATAATTATTTCTGGATTTTCAACAGTTTTCTAGGTTGTGTGATATGAGATAGCACGTTTTCTCAATTTGTGAAAGCTACTACAAGTGTGAATCAACTTTTTTTTTTCATCTGTGAATGAGTGTCCTTGGTGATTCAGAATTGTTTTGACCGTACCATTGCTCATCATTTTTTCATACTATCTTGGATAGAATGTTTTTTTAAAGCAAAATTTAATAAGGTGTATGAAACACAAAACTGGTAATTGCAAGATGATCCTGAAGTGGTGTTTATTACATTTATTCTGCACTCTAAGCCCCAAAAAAAAAGACAAGTGCCAGTGATTCTAGACATAACTTCAATCTGCACCAAAGTGTGTGAGATCATTTGAGGATTCATATTTGAAAGTTAATGTATTTTCGTCCACACAAATTTTTCATGACCTCAGCTACAATTCTGTTCATGGCCATATTGTCTCAGATCTAGTGCCTTGGATGAAATTGACGGCATCTACACAAATGTGTGTGATTGAAAATTTATTTTTTCAAACAACGCTTGGGAAGTCTCTCACTTAAAGGAAAATGAATCGGAGCTTCACTTGGAGGAAAATGAATTGGAGCTTCACTTGGATGAGCGGAGCTTCACTTGGGTTTAATTGTGTAGTGCATCACCTCAAAAATGTGATCAACGGTGCACAAATTTGATAGCTGAAGTACTAAACAAAATATTAAGGGCTGTGCACTGACTTTTGTTTCAGCATTTCATGTGAACAAGATAAATCCATGATGTGGTGCAGAGATTGTGACTTTACATATCGCTTTGAATGGATCAGCTTTACAAGACGGCAACAGCCACCTCTGTTTAAAGTGATTAAAGTTAATTCCAGGAGGCATTAATAAACTGACTACCCTTATGGGCTCATTCAACTCAACCAGTTGACCTTGTGGCTCATGCTTAAGACATTCTGACTCACAAAGGCAGCATTTCCGATCATTGCTTCACGTTAAATTAATTATAATAAGCCCATCTTTTGGTTTGGCCGGAAAGCTAGTTTATCTAGCAAGAGTAGGCTGGCCACAGTTCTATTCTAATAACTGGTCATTGGTTTTGTGTGGACTGGAATACCTCCAGCAATGGATTTTGTGGAGTTGTTAGATTTGTTTGAATTTAATAGTTTTTATCCAAATTTTAAGGCTATTAAGATTTACAAGCATTTAAATAATGTGGTACTCACAGGAGCAACAACAAAAATCTCCTTGAATATTGTTTTGCACTGTTGAATGTTAAGGAAAGTAAGAAGTTTTGTTAAACTATTTTTAAAAATCTATTGTGAGACAACGCTAAGGGATTACACTATTTCATTTCATGAAATAAGTTCTTACTTAAATTCTTAATATTGAAGCAGTGACATCTAATTCAACAAGTGGAGTTTGTGTGTCAAAATATGGCCATGGAAATGTTAAACTCATGCAATCTGATGACTTCTTGATTCAGTTGTTGGATGGATTATTGAATGTGATTAGAGAGAGAGAAGAGGTAGACAATTTTGTTGCTGAAAATCGCTCTTGTATCAAACAATACTGTTGATATTTTTTGGCTTTGACAACTGCTGAATTTTGGTGTAAATAACACCTGTTACCTGTTGGTAGCATTTAAAGTGCTCCAACAGGTTAAATAGATTGTGACCAAAAAATAAGCCAAAGACAGTGCATTAGATCAGGAGTTATGATTGGCTTCGATAACAGAGACATTTATTGTTTATTTAGAAAGATAACGGTTATTTTAAGTGATTGAGTGCCGGATGTGTGTTGGGAATTCAAATGTTCATTGGGGGTTTCTTCATCCCATTTCTCTTGCTGCACAAGGACGACGCATTCTATTTTAAGTTTCCTACTAAGAGTACCCAATCCTTTTTTTTTTTTTTTTCCATTTGTGATACAGAACTGGATTTGTGAAGTAAATCCTAATATTTTATTTATAGTCCTTAAATTATACAGATTCCTAGAGGCTTATTATTCTTAATGCAAGAAGGCTTTTATGTTATTAAGCAATAACCTAAATAAGCTCGTTTTAATAACTGATAATGGACTAGAATTGAGGGCTACACAAGTTTGTGTGGATTGATGTGATCAAAGCAACTACATGGATTTAGGATGTAACATCTTCATTTCATTTTTTTTTTAAGAGCTGGTATAAGTGAGTGAAGGTGATTAGATGCATGCCTGATTACTTAAAGATATAAGAGCATAGAATGAAGCATTGAATGCCATGAGTAAAAGTGACTGATTCCTCGATGCTATTATCTTTAATCATTGGGGGCACTTTGTGAGAAATGTGTAAGTCTTGGTGTGTACTTTGTTTAGAATATGCATGTGCCATGTTGGCTGTTTTCCTGATAACTGTTGAAATTACCTAAATGTTATTTTTACACTGCATTGTATCTTAATTTTATTATTAGTGTTGTTGGTTGGTATTCTTTTATTTCTTTCCTCTCCCCCCACCCCACAATGTTTCAACCTGTTGATGTAAATAAGATATATATGTGTACTAGCAAATTTAACACAAAAATACATTTTGTGACCATTGTCTCTTAGATAGAGACGATTGCTTATAATTTACCATATGTTTATGTCATCAAAAATTGTCTATTTCTTTTTCTCTCTATGTCTTTTCAGTAAAATAGTCTCAGGTGCAGTGCAGTACAGAACATTCTTATTGTTTTCATACAAAATGTAGTTTCTTTGCTTCAGTTTTAAAGCAAATCTTTTTGTATGGGAAGAGTGAAGAATTGCTGTAACTGTATTTATTGCATTGTGAAAGTTTTTTTTTTAATGGTCAACACTTGAAAATTGTTCTTTACATTAATTAGAAAGCGAGATTTTTTTCCCTAACTTTTATATTTATTTTATATTTATTTAAGTAGAGAAGCAAAAATTATTTCAAATTTTTTCTCTATTCAATTGTAGCTATTGAAGTTGAATACAAATCTGAGGCAATAGTCAACTGGGTACTTAGGAGGAAACCATTCTATTATTTTTATGTCGGGGAATACGTTTAAAGCTGCTTATTAATGTCAAAACATACCCAGTCTTATACCACTATGTAGTTTATTTATTTTTGTACTGTTAACATATTTTGTGAGCATACTTTTGTAGGTCAAATTAATTCATTCACCCTATAGGTCTGACAAAAAAACTACAGCAAGTTGGGGAAAATTGGTTTCAGAAATTTTATTTGCGTGCATAAATAAATTGGCAATAAGTGAGGTTATGGTACCGGAGCAGAGCAGTTGTTAACCTTTTTTAAAGTAATTGATCATTTTATTATAATAGTTTTTTGGCTATTGTTAGGGATGCTAGCAAAGTGTAAGTTAAATTTAAAAGATAATTTACAATAGCATGTTGGTATCAAATCATTTTGGGTTGTTTTTTTGTTCAGACTCTGGGTAGATGTTGTCATCAGTATTCTCATATGTATCATATCATGACAGATAATGTACTTCTCACTGTTTGAGGATAAATTTAACAGTGCTGACAAAGCAGTTTTAAAAAATGATCTTGAGATGTGTGATTCAATATATTAGATGTATGAAAGGCACTGTACTAAAGCACTGCAAAGAGCTCATAGTTGAATAAGTCCATGTACAAAACAAGTTGGGGATGTGACAAATTCACATTGAAATATTTAAAAAGAAACAATCTAATAAATGACCAGGTTTGTCCACCTCTTATGTTGTAAATAAAGAAATATTTTGTGAATTGGCTACAGCTTGTTACCCTCTGGTGACAAAACTCTTTGTTTTAAATGTGAATGTATGACCTTCCATGAGAGCGGTTGACAAATATGTGAACACATTAAGTGGGATCCTTTTTTCATACTGATTGCAACATATTTTTTTTTCTTCTTCATTTTAATGTGTTCACTAATAAAATTGTCATTATTTGTCAAAACCTGAATTGATTGCATAGCCATCGCAAAATAATCTTGGCATTATCTCATTCTTTTTCCCCTCTTTCCATACAGTGAGTAGAGATGATGTAGGTTGTGGGCTCAGGGTAGAAATTCCTGCACTTGATAGGATCTGTTTGTTGACCAACAAGTTATATACCATTTTCTGCTAATTTTCTGTTTTCTGTTAATTTGATGAGACTGCTTGAACTTGAAATGAAATTTGTTTAGGAAGCTACCCTCATTTATTAGTAATGATGAAGCAAGTTTGACATGTTCCACATTGTAAGCCACGCATAAAAATTGTTGAGAACAAGTAAAAAGTTGCTTCATTTTTACCAGTAATGCCAAATAAATACTGAGCTAATGCAGCCAAGATCAAAACCTGAAGTTTAAACATAAACCTGTAATGTATTTTTGCTTTGATTTTGCTGTATGAAGCTTGTAAGAGAAATGCTTAGATGCCAGAAAGGAAAGAAAATGAAATCCAAAGTCAGGTCTGCTGTGTAAAACATTTTGAAGTACTTCTTGCATTGCCAAGCTGCTCAAGATTTCCATCAGTGCCTTTGGAATGAATGTTTATGTAATGGTTGCGTGTCATTTTACAAACATTTGTCAGCAGAATTGTTTTAATAGGCTCTAGCAGTTGGTGTGATCTGTGGGGAAACGCTTTCACTACATCATAAATCCTAGAAAGCTTAAGACAGCTTGGCATTGGTCAAGAAGTCCTGAATTTCGTATTTGTCTGATAGTGGATTTAGAACTGGTTTGTCATTGTTGGATCATCTCATTTTTGTTTATTATGTGAATATGTTAATAAGACATGTAATTTTTTTTTTTGAAGATTGCTAAGCCATGAGGAAATTTGTAAAATTAACAAGCAAAATTAATAGTCCTCAGCGAGTCGAATTTTAATAATTGCCACATGTTGTTACTGCAAGTCTTTCAGCATTGGCTTTTTATATAGTCAAGCTTTAAAGACTAAGTTTTTTGTTAGGTCTACCTGTAATACATTATCCTTTCATATTTTTTTTTTGAAGACAGTAACATATGGTTTTATTACATGAAGCTAAGAAAAGCAGTTATAAAAAAAAGTCTTCCTCTTAAATATAAAATTCAATGGTATTGATATAGCAGTGACTTTGCTTGGTAAGGATTAGTTAATTGATGCAATGGTACATCTTATAAGCAGTTGATGTACATTTTCTGCCCCAATAGGAAAATGTGTTTTAAAAGATGAGGAAAGTTAGGCTTTCTCCTGATTGTCATCACAAAAATTCTGTACAGGTCATTGCCAAGATGGGCTAGGCACTTGTCAACACAGTTATTCTGTACATGTCTTGCCAAGACGGGCTGGGCTGTACACGTGTGAACAGTTTTTCTGTACAAGTCATTGCCGAGATGGGCTGTGTACCAATAGAGGGTGTTAAGTTGCACCGATATCTACTTAAAAGCTTTTAAAGGTTATAGAATAGAGTTTTTTTGACAGTTTATGTGGCTGGCTAATGGTTATGACTTACACAAGCAAATATGAACTTTGACCACTACATTTCTTGTTTAGATCTAAGTTCTTTCTTTACCATACAATATTGTTTTATTGAATTTGAGAAGCAGACTAAAAATCCCATGTTATTGATGCTTCCATTTTGAACACTATTGCAGTAATGCTGGACAAAAACATGGTATGATTTCTCCCTTATGATAACTATAGTGTTTGCGAAGTTGATTTAGAACTCATGAAAACTGATTGCCAGTTATTGGACTCATGACCAGAAATTGTTCCAATATCATTACACTGTCAATGAGCAAAGTGGGGTGGGGAAAAATTGCAACACTACAACCTTTAAAAATTCAGGGGGTTTTTTTGGAATTTTTTTTTTTTGTGTGTTTTAAAAAAAAATAAAAATAAGAATGCTGTTAAAAGTATACAAGTTTGGTTAAGTATCATTCACTTCAATTTTATAGTTAGCATATCCATTACAAAAGGTGTTAACCATGGTGTCAAACACATTTTGAACGAATGGTGCAGATAACAGCCCCCCAAAAAATCAAATGTCTTTAGAAAAGCTCATGACTAGTGTTAACAAATTATTATTTTAGAGGTTTTTAATGGCTTGGATACATTTTTTATGGATTATTGTGAATTTTACGGATCCCATAAGTCAATACGTCAAGTTGTTATTTTAGAAAAAGCTCTGGAGATCCATCTCAGTTGTAGATGTCTATTTGAGCCTGTTGAAATAGAACACCTTGGACCTTGAGCGATTAGAAGATGAAGTTATTGGTCATGAAATAACAGAAGGAATAAAATAACATGACCAATTTAATGAGACGGAATCCTGACGCCTGGCGTCCTGAGTCGGCTCATGTGGTCTGGTCATGTACTCACTGAGCATCTCATGATGCCTAGTCAGTGATTTGTCAAACTCTTCGACATTAGTTCTAATTATGAAAACAAAATGTGAACAGTGTTGAAAAGCTGCTTGTTAACTGATGAATAATAGTTAACTTGCCCACCAAGTTGTTTGGGCGAACTAAGCCTATTGATGTTTCTTTGTTGAGGTGTGAATGGTTGGTGGCTGCTGAAGTCTGATGAAACATGTCAGATCTGTTTTATTTACTTCTGCCCATATGGCTCTTTTTTTTTTTTTTTGGAACTTGTTCTTTTTTTTTTTTTTTTTTTTTTTTAAGTGTTAGTTGTTGTTGTTTTTTTTTTTTTTTTTTTTTTTGTCTTTCTTTTTTTTTTTTTTTTTTTTTTTTTTGTTATTTTTTTTTTTTTTTTTTTTTTTTTTTCTTAAATGAAAGTTGGTGATGCATAGTTTTTAAATCTCAGCTTCCGTAAACGTGTCCTGCTTGAAAATTAACCCAAAAGATATTTGGCTCACCAAATTGAGGAAGCTTGTAAAGTGTTGTGATTGTTTTTGGCTTTACAGAAACAAAAATGTTTTTAAGTTTGCCATTGTATGTGATGCATGTGTGATTGTATTCAATCTGTTTGTCACGGGGCCATACCGAGAGTTTAAAGAACACTTTTAAATAGCTGAGGTTAATAGGGGGAGTCCATAAGGAAACAAATTGACCAAAAAGGAGAACAACAAAAATTCTTGGAATAATAACCATGGGAATTGGCCTACAAAGATACCATTGTTTAAATCTCCCAATTTTCCCTTTTTTCCCCTACCGACTCGTGCAACTTATGAAAGTGAATTCTTTAAAGGTTACGGCCCTTATTCGTCTGTCTTGTAATAACCCTCCTGGATTCAGAAAGAAAACATTTCCACTTGCTAGAAATGGCTGAAATAAAAAAAAATGCATTTTTTTCCCCCATTACATGTTAATCCAGTGTACCTGTGTGTTTGAGGGTTTGTCTCACTTAATTGTTTTTTTTTTTTTTTATTGCTTTCATTTAAAGAAATTTAATACCCTGAAAATGTTGAACTGAAATAGTGTCATTTAAATATTTGTCATGAACACAGCAATGAAAAAAATGATTTGTAACTGAAATACTCTTAATACTTAATTTTTGACGAAAATAAAATTTGACTGAAAGCATTTCTTGTGATTTTGACATTTCTTGATTTCTCTTCAGAACCAGTTTATACCATTTGTGTTGTTTTTTTAAAATATGTTTGATAATCTTTGTCAAAATGTCATTTGGCAAATCTGTTGGTATGCCAACATTTTCATGCAGTGCCCCAAATATACATAGTTCTATTAGCAATCCACAATTCTGGGTGGCCCCTACATTAAATAAAATTATGGGCCATCTTCCATCAGGACTTAAGGAAATATGAGATGGATCTTCTATATGTTGGTAGTGTAGCTTGGAGTTGTCTGGGCGCCAATGTTACTGTTATTTTGATGCCATGTGTTTAAAAACAATCCCAGAACTAATTGTAAAATAACAAAATGAATTCTCAATACCACTTGAATCAAGTCTGATGCTTAAAGATTTTATACAATAAAAATGAGTTTAATTCGTTTCTTTTCAACCATTGTAAGGAATCGCCACACAGAGCATGTGGAGTTGTTTTTTTTATAAAAATGGGATTACAATTGAGCTCAGGAATAAAATAACTTAACATGCTTATTTCATACAGTAAGGATCCAGATAAAATATCCCACTTGGCGATGGACAACTTTTGACAGGTGACGTCATACTTTTGATGTCGAATCCAGTGGTTTTTACGGTCCTTGATTATATTTCAGAAGTCCTGAATCTATTCTCAAAATACAATTTAACTTGAACCACCTCACCGAAATTAGGGCTCCATCTTTCAAAAAGTTGAGATTCTGTGCTGATCGGTTATAGTGAGATGTCTCCCGTGTGGTCACTGTGAGTTGTGTCCAGTACGGGAAGCACCTCTTGTAATTAAAGTGAGCCATCATTCACCGTATGTCGCAGATTTAATATTCAAATTCAAGTCTCTTGTATTGTATAGCACCATTGTTTCCCAAACTCTGACTCAACAACGTTGAGTTGAAATGTAACATGAATATTCTCCACATTATCAATTTTTAAAAAAAAACGAATTTCATGATGAAAATGAGTGGGAACATTACAAGGAGTATTCTAAAATGGTGCGAAAATATCAGACACAATGTTACACCCAAACACGGCTCCAACGCTGGCACTGTCCATGGTGCTTTGTGCCGATTCGCTAAGCTCTCTGAGTGACGTCAGTATAGAGATGAGTCTCGGGAAAGCGGTCCTGTCACTGGGGTGAGTCGCCTCCACGTGATGTAACAAGCAGGCCACCAGCGTCCACTGCATGTCTTCCACCTCTCTTGTGTTGACCAGGTCACACCTGAACGGAAGCGTGTCATAGAATGTAATGGTTACGTTTTATTACAATGCTGGAAAGAACCCACGGACCAATGGGGTGGCAAATGTATGAACTTCCCATCTACTCCTGAACTTAAGTTACACTTACACCACTGAACAAAACATGCATTCGAATATAAGTGACGCACTTTATAAGAATCCCAATTAGTGATTAGTGCTAATTTCTGGGAATTTTATTTTGCGCGCCTTTTGAACACGGCGTTACACGCAGACATACCTAGAGAATTATTATTGGTGATGCGGTGCAATTGAAAGAAGACTGAATAACAAACGCAAACCCGAAAGGATCTATTCTATTAGTTGTATTTAAATATTACAAAATGAAGGTACCGGTATAACAATTGAATTTCGAAGTACTTAGTAAGATATATAGAAAAATGAGACATAATCAAATGCAGTATTTCTTTCAGGCAGCGCTCAGAGGGAGGGGGAGGGGGCATTCCCCTCATGGAGAAAATGGCATCAAACTCACGCCCACCCCAACAAATAAAAATAAAGCAAAAATAAAATATAATTTATATTTTTAAAAACAAAATTTCAATGTTTTTTTAAAATAAAGAGTATGAATGACTTACAATAATTAAAAGTAAGTAAGGCCACACTTTATTGAAGAAAAAATGTTATTATTATTATTATGTCAAAATAAATGTCTTTTAAAAAATAAAGGTATTGAAGTTTATCTTACTGGTATTTGTATTGTTTGCATTCAATCAATACAATTTTTAATTAAATTAAAAAAGAAGTACCATTGTCAATTAAATAGCAATTGCTGGAGTAAATCTGAACACAAATTAAACAAATTAAATACAACGATTTGATTTTATAAAACAAATTTACCGGTACTTTAATAAAAGATTTGCAAGTTGATGAACCAGACATTTAAATAAAAAATGCAAACTATTAAACAACTGCAAACATTAGCTTTGATAATGTTTCAAATTTGTGGGGCGTACAGACCAATGAAATCATGTTTCACTTTTGAACTCTCTAACACTTTGAGTTTGTGGTTTACCCACCTGTCAGGGGACACAATGCAAATCGCTTTAAGGAGAGTGACCAAGTCTGAGGTTAGGTTGTTTCTCTTGAGGATGCTGGCAAGATCGAAGGCGAGGCGCGCGTAGCCCCTGCCCCACCCCTTCTCCATCTCGTCGGCGTGAAAGCATTTTCCTGACGGCATGACGGCCACGCCGATCTCACAGTTATAGCCCCTGTGAAGAAGGGAGATGATATAATTTCAAACCCAAACGAAACGCTAGAGCGTACCAATACCACAAGAAATTAATATGACTTAAACCGGTGCTATTTAGTTTCAAATGAGAGATTCACCACGGGGCTGGAATACCCCCACCACCCCTTCCCTGCCCCCACCACATTTCTAAAAAAATACACCAATATGAATGTGCCAGATGTGCGACCAAAACTGGCTAGGAATTGTCCAAAATGTAGGCCAATCGTCTGAAATAATAATATTAATAACATGGTAAGAATTTAAAAAAAAAATTTTTCTTTAAATATTTTTAAAATCATTTTTTTAAATTGAACATTAAAAAAAATCTTCTTTTCATGTAGAGAGTTCATGGTGGTGAAACACCTGAAGAAGAAAAATGGAAACATAACGGCAGACTTTTGGACTGAAATTAATCCGCCATGTTGGCCCTGAAATCCCTGCGAATTCCGGTTGCCACGGACAATCAAAGGGCTCCATATGTCTAAAAAAAAAATAATAAAAAAATAAAAGTGAAACTAATTTGATTTTTAAAAATATATAAATATATTTTGAACGCAAGGGGGTGAGGGCACAAAATCGAGAAGTGGCTTGGGAGCCTTTCAAAGGTCACGTGACGGTCCCGCGGCTTTGAACACAGCAACAACAAAAAAAGACAACAGATAATAGAACAACACAAATTAACTGGGTCATCCTAGACCGGAAGTATTCAAATCTTACACGAAACGGTTTCTAAGGGATAATATCGTATGCTGACTTTTTGTAAGCATAATTAATGCAGGTGGCACTGGCGTAGCTATGGTTACTGCCACCCGGGGCGTGCCAAGAATCAAGCTCCCCCTTTTCCACGAAAAAAATCTCTGTGACTGTGGTTAGACGAAAATGCCATCCCTCAATAAAAAATAATGTACCCCCCCCCCGGCGGCTGACCGCCCCCTCCGACCTCCTACCTACGCCCCATGTAGGTAGTGTCGCATCACTAGGTTGATGGGGAAATCGGACAGGACGCAGATAGGTGAGCCCTATAGTCTATAGTATTATAAGTTAAATAATTGATGGACTGAATCCAAGTTGTGTAAATGAAATATAAGAACAAAGTGTGCTAAACTTGAATTCGTAATTGTCCTTGTTATGAATTCAAGTTTTGCATACCTTGTTATTCTTAGTGATGACCTTGACCGTACCTATAAGCTCCCAGAATCCACACTTCATCCCAGGCATGGCGGAGAAGAGTTGCCTGATCTTGTGGCGCTAGTGAGGAGAATCCTGGCGGTCGAAATAAAGAAATAGTCAGATTAGTCTTGTTTTTAATGTAGAGTGGCCTGTCGTCCCGTAAAATGGCATCTATGTAATGAATGTTTTCAATGCCATCTATGTAATGAATATTTTCAATGGCATCTATGTAATGAATGTTTTTAATGGCATCTATGTAATGAATGTTTTTAATGACATCTATGTAATGAATGTTTTAATGCCATCTGTGTAATGAATGTTTTCAATGGCATCTATGTAATGAATGTTTTAATGCCATCTGTGTAATGAATGTTTTCAATGGCATCTATGTAATGAATGTTTTTAATGGCATCTATGTAATGAATGTTTTAATTGCATCTATGTAATGAATGTTTTCAATGGCATCTATGTAATGAATGTTTTAATGCCATCTATGTAATGAATGTTTTAATGCCATCTATGTAATGAATGTTTTAATGCCATCTATGTAATGAATGTTTTAATGCCATCTATGTAATGAATGTTTTAATGCCATCTATGTAATGAATGTTGTCAGGGTATCCTAAAGCAGACGTCAGATGTTACACTTCTGGAACCAAGAATTATAGCTTAAGTATTGTCCCACCCCGAGCGGGCAGCATTATAACAGCAGCTACGCCCCTGATTTGTCAACCAGGGCCGTGCCAAGACAATGCTCTACCTAGAGAGGGGGTTGGTAAGAAATTTCACACTTCACTTCCTAAAATGGATATAAAACTTAATATCTTTATCAATTGGAGCGGTGAAAATTTTCTCTCCAGCTGAATGTCTCGAAAACAAAAGAAATGGTTGTTGATTTCAGGAGGGGGAAACACCAGATTACAGATCTCAACATAAAAAAAAAAATCAAAGTTTAGAGATATTAAAGGCACATAAGTACTTAGGTGTCACCATTAATAATAAGCTAACATGGCATGAGCACGCACAAATCCTGTATAAAAAAATTCAACCAAAGACTTCTCTATCTTTTAAAAAACTGGACAATTGCGGCGTAAACAAGCAGGTCGTTACCTTATTCTACAGTGCAACAATTGGGAGCCTGCTCAATTTCACTATTACCTGCTGGTGTGGGAATTCATCGTCTGATATCAAACATCGGCTAAACCAACTAATCAAGAAAGCTAGGAACATAACACAAACTAGACATCCTTCACTTGAAGAACTATTTAAAGAAAAACGTTATTGTAAAAATTAAACAAATTTTGGAAATGACATCTCTCTCTCTCTCTTCATCACAGATACTTAGGCTCGGCCCGTTTTCAGACGAATTCTTTCTCTCAGGGCGAGGACTGAAAGATATACAAATTCGTTTCTCCCCCAAAATGTGATAGCCTACGAATGGACTGTTGTTTTTTTTTACACTAGCGAAATAATTTAATGTAGATGTCTTGTGTTTAAATGGTCTTAGTTGGAAATGTCGACTAATAAATCTTATCTTATATAATATAATATATATATATATATTAATATTTTGCATTAATCACGGATTTTTTCCCCCCCAGCCCATTTTTACCCCCCCCCCCCCCCCCCCCCCGGAGACCCGTGAAGCACGGCCATGTCCTGTCCAAGTGACATTTATTATATACCGTAATACAGAGGACTCAATGGATCGATATTTTTAAAATATTTTTTTGATGACCTGAAACCAGCATAAACCAGAACAATAGATCTCTTTGTAAAGGCCGCTGTCAATAACTTTAATACATTAATTTGTAAACCAATTCAATCGATTTACAGACCATGGGTCAACGTATGAAGAAGATTTAAAAAAAAACAACAAAAAACACACACACAAATCAAGTCAGCGAAATAAATTTCCTTGTGACAAAATCGATACATTTGTTAAAATCAGTGAGGTAATGACACGGTAACTCGTTAGGCATAATCCTTAATCATTAATCATTCATAATTGCTCTTAATAAACTCATCACCAATGTCGCTACGTCTTCGCCAATCACCCATGCGATTTGTGCACTATTTTAAAGCTTGTCACTTAACTAGCTGTAAGGCTAAATAATAAATTATAATCATAATTACCCTGACAGCATTGCTTTTTTTTTAATGTCATTCCGTGCGTCTTAACAAATACATGTCATGTTAAAATCGACATGATTAATTTAATGTTGTGAGACCCATTGCCATTTGATCTCCTTTGATCTTCCTCTGATTTCACTCGTGTGTGTATGTGTGAGAGTGTGTGTATGCGTGTGTGTTTAGTTTTAGTTTTCCACCCCTTGTGCAAAAGATCTATGGCCCGTAATCAATTGAGCCCAGATTCTCACACATGATATGCTCTAGTTTCCACCCCTGGCAGTGTGATCAGCGGTTCTCATTTCTCAGGTGGTTTTGCTAGGGGGGAATGGTCCAAAAGTGAGTCTCAACCCGGGATTTTCCGTGGCGTAAATGAAACTAAACTAAAATATTATAATATAAACTCAATTGAACAATAGAAGAATTGGGTTAAATAATCATTTACATGTTTTGGTATGTTAACGAAGGAAAAGCAATGTTTAGGTCAGTTGAAAGGTTGGTCAGTCAAAGTTTAGGTCAGTTGCAAGGTTGGTCACTCAATGTTTAGGTCAGTGAAAAGGTTGGTCACTCAATGTTTAGGTCAGTGAAAAGGTTGGTCACTCAATGTTTAGGTCAGTGAAAAGGTTGGTCACTCAATGTTTAGGTTAGTGAAAAGGTTGGTCACTCAATGTTTAGGTCAGTGAAAAGGTTGGTCACTCAATGTTTAGGTCAGTTGAAATGTTGGTCACTCAAAGTTTAGGTCAGTTGAAAGGTTGGTCACTCAAAGTTTAGGTCAGTTGAAAGGTTGGTCACTCAAAGTTTAGGTCAGTTGAAAGGTTGGTCACTCAAACTTTAGGTCAGTTGAAAGTTTGGTCACTCAAAGTTTAGGTCAGTTGAAAGGTTGGTCACTCAAAGTTTAGGTCAGTTGAAATGTTGGTCACTCAAAGTTTAGGTCAGTGAAAAGGTTGGTCACTCAAAGTTTAGGTCAGTTGAAAGGTTGGTCACTCAAAGTTTAGGTCAGTTGATAGGTTGGTCACTCAAAGTTTAGGTCAGTTGAAAGGTTGGTCACTCAAAGTTTAGGTCAGTTGAAAGGTTGGTCACAAAAAGTTTAGGTCAGTTGAAAGGTTGGTCACTCAAACTTTAGGTCAGTTGAAAGGTTGGTCACTCAAAGTTTAGGTCAGTTGAAAGGTTGGTCACTCAAACTTTAGGTCAGTTGAAAGGTTGGTCACTCAAAGTTTAGGTCAGTTGAAATGTTGGTCACTCAAACTTTAGGTCTATTGAAAGGTTGGTCACTCAAAGTTTAGGTCAGTTGAAAGGTCAACCACTCAATGTTTTGGTTAGTTCAAAGGTTGGTCTCTTGCTACGTTAATAATAATACCCCAAAATCTAGTTTTTAAAAAAAAAAATTTCCAAGAATGTATCCTATTTAAAAGCTTTTTAAAAATTATCCATATACCGTCATAAGGGTCACTTCGTTTTAATCTAATGTGGTCGTGATCTGAAAACGCTTGAGAACCTGTGAGCTAGCGCAACCCAGCTGAATAATGCAGCGCAGTAGAATAGATTTGACAATTTCTGGTTTATAACGAAAATTTATAAAATGAATATGGAACACAATAAAATTTTATTCCCAAAATATGGAGCATTTCGCGGGAAGCCTCTTACTAACAAATAATCTATCCCAGAATCCCGCTTGATGTACCTTAAATGTGATTCACCCAAGTTCAAGGTTATTGTTTTTGAAACCCTCAGCTTTAAGTTTCACATAATTTGGACCAAAAAACTCGTTTAAAAGTTTAACAAATGTACGCTAAGTTTAAGAACCTGTTTAAAGGTGTAAGTACAAGAAGGTCAGTGCTTACAATAAAATAACGGGAGACAACACCATTTGGCCGTGATCCTTCCAGCAACATATCGTCCGCTCACTCATGACGCCGTCTCCTTATGACGTACCATCACTAACGTCCCAACGTCCCACTTATGGGACGTCCTCTCACCCCACCACCGGATCGTCACGTCCGCATACTCTTAATGACGTCATTGCAGACAAAAGAACCGGTCAGCTGATACCTCCTTTCAAAATAATTTTGTTACCTTACGTCCAATAGGAAAATTTTTGCACAACCCGTGTTTGCGTGGAAGAGAGGTCATTTCCGGTCTTGGGAATCAGCTGATCAGCATATTTGTTAAAAATAACGAAGTGTCACAAATTCTTTAACCCCCCCACCCACCCCCCCCCCACCCCATGTCAAGTCACACTGAAAAAAATCAAAACATTCATAAAATTTTCCAAACTAAATTAAGATTTAATTTTATTCTTTAACATTTTCCCATAATGGGTTAAGATGTAGCATTATTAGAAAAAATGTGTTTCATAGCATTTATAATACCTGACGCCATTTCGACCTGAAATTAATGTTTTTAAAATTAATTAAATAAAGATTTTTTTTTTCAAAATAATACAATTTTTATATTTTTTTTTTAAAAGTGACGTTCCAAATTGTTGACACCCATCTGTCACAAAGTTGTATAAATTCTCGCCCCCCCCCCCCTGAGCAGGGCGTAATTTGCGAACGACCCCTATATGCAGTTCTGTTGACCCCCATATCTGCCAGATTTTAATTTTTTTCCGCAATTCGTCGCAATTTACACCAAACCTACGACCCCTGACGCAGCCAGTCCACCATAGATTTAATATCCACCTTTGGAATTGGGGGTGGGGGGGTGGTACTTAAAATGTTTCCATTCTTATAGTTTGCCATGATTACAAAACGAAGATTATGAAGGGACACACACACACAAAATATTTTAAAATGCGTTTTTACAGGGAAATAACTTTAGTTTTTGTTTTGTTGTTTTTTTTAAATTTAATTTTTAAAGTATTCTTAAAAAATCAAATTCTGATACATTTTAAAAGCCAATTGTAGTTTTATTTAACTAATGTATGTTAATTAATGTTTAAAGTTCTTCTTCTTCTTCTACATCTTAAGGGCCCACGATCAATTTATGGATCATTCTTGATTACGTTTGTCAAATTAAAAGTACAGCGTGGTGAGCCCAGCTCCAAGCGGGTGTACCACGCTATATAAAACCACTTATAATAACAATAATAATAATAATAATAATAATAATAATAATAATAATAATAATTATAATTGAATGTAGTGTGTCATAAGTGGTGAGATATCGGTCATTAACAATAAGGCTTAGGGATAGAATCTAAATGTTTGATCAGTAGTAAAATTGACCCTCTTCTACTCATTTTGTTGAATGATTTAGTTTGTTGCTAAAGACCTGGTTATTTGTCGGTTCTATGTAATCCAATAAACTTAAAGACACTTGTATTAAAAAAAGAACCAAAAAAAAAAAAAAAAACCAAAAAAAAAAAA
>CAXITT010000719.1:2459-25363 GCA_964033795.1 Lymnaea stagnalis | reverse complement strand
TGCTACCAACAGGGCAATGCAATGATAGTGCTACCAACAGGGCAGTGCAATGATAGTGCTACCAACAGGGCAATGCAATGATAGTGCTACCAACAGGGCAATGCAATGATAGTGCTACCAACAGGGCAGTGCACGATTCGACTCGGGCAAGCACCAGTGATCGCTGTCCAAACAAAGATCTGATTGACACTTTGGGTTGAAGAGATGCAAAATGTGTGAGAACCTGAACAAACCAAACAACAAACACATTGTGAAAAAACAAGAAAAGAGAATCAATAAAAACTTTGTTTATTAAAAACAGCTTTATTGTTAGAGATACTTTCCATTTTGTGAAGATGCAGACTTGGTAGCTTAGTACCGGTACTTGTAAAGTATAGAGACCATCATAAACTTAATGAAATTATGATCAAGTAGGAACCATTTCAGCACTTTGCAGGAAAGTGGTTCAATAGAAACTAGATTCTCATTCCATAACACCATCTACATGTACATGTTTTATGACGGAGATAAATTTAGTTTCAATAAAATGACACTTGGGTTAAAGCGACAGAATGCAAGAAACTATTCATAAAACAAAAAAAGTTATTTGATTCTCTTGTGGTAAAATATCAAAATGTTCACATAAAAAAAGTAAAAGTAAAGTGGGATAGAAAATCAAGATTTCAAAAAAACAAAAACAAAAAAACAACAAAAACAGCATTACTTCCAAGTACCCAGTAGGTCATCCAGATGGGACTAGCAAGTCAGTAGGTCATCCAGATGGGACTAGCAAGTCAGTAGGTCATCCAGATGGGACTAGCAAGTCAGTAGGTTAGCCAGATGGGATTAGCCAGTCACTAGGTCAGCCAGATGGGTATAGCAAGTATTTAGTATGCCAGCCAGGTGGGACTAGTAAGTGCCCAGCAGGTCAGCTAGATGGGACTAGCAAGTCAGTAGGTCAGCCAGATGGGACTAGCAAGTCAGTAGGTTAGCCAGATGGGATTAGCCAGTCACTAGGTCAGCCAGATGGGTATAGCAAGTATTTAGTATGCCAGCCAGGTGGGACTAGTAAGTGTCCAGTAGGTCAGCTAGATGGGGCTAGATGGGACTAGCAAGTACTCAGTAGCTTAGCCAAATGGGATTAGCAAGTCAGTTTAGGTCAGCCAGGTGGGGGCTAGCAAGTCAGTATGTCAGCCAGGTGGGGCTAGCAAGTCAGTATGTCAGCCAGGTGGGGCTAGCAAGTCAGTATGTCAGCCAGGTGGGACTTGCGCCCCCCCCCACCCTCACATAAGGATCTTGGATTAAGTGGCTAATTATTTCGAGTTAAAAAAGATCTTTGAGCACAAGTCACCCTCTCTTTGCTTTTCATTATGGACACAGTCATCTTATCCACTGGTCAGTCTACTGAGCACACCTAGAAAAACAACAACCCTCGGACACTAAAGTAGTCAAGTGGTCAAACACAGAATGTGATCATCTTTGGTCAAATGAAACTCATCAAAAATGTATAAAGAACAGAACTGGAGTTATATCCTTGAACATCTTACTGTTAGCATGTGGGTGGTGTACATATCAGACTGTTAACACATTAGGTGGTGTAACAAAAATTCTAAAAATACATACAACATTTTTCACCAATCTTACATTTGTTTTAATTTTGCATCCAACCTATGGAGATACGAGAGAAGATTCAATAATTATTCACATATATTGACACATCATTGGGGGAGCTGTGGGAGGGGATATGAATACACAAACAGTAAATCTAGTTGACAGTCCCCATTAAATATCTTATCTATTCAAACAACAGAGGGGCTTGAACAGCTGCAGGACATTAATCAAGAAAGCGCCTCGATTATTATATAAAATTACTTATTTTGATTATGGTCTATCAAAAAACATGGCACTCCGGGTCTATCAACATGCATCAAACTCCAGGTCTATCGAAATCCATTCAGCTCAAGGTCTATCAAAGCATGAAGCCTCAGGTCTGTCAAAACCTGGAGCTCAAATGTCTATCTAATCATGGAGCTATGATGCAGTGCAAGAGTACGTCAACAGATTTAGTGACAGGCTTCTCATTGAAGCTAAATATTAAAACGTGTTCTTCAGCAAACGCCATCAAAACACATAGCACACAGCTATATGAATAACACATAGCACACAGCTATATGAATAACACATAGCACACAGCTATATGAATAACACATAGCACACAGCTATATGAATAACACATAGCACACAGCTATATGAATAACACATAGCCAATTAGCTTTAATATACACTGCTTTTTCAGATAAATTTTCAAGTTCCTTGGACTCAACAAGGAAATAAATGCTTAACAACAAAGAACATGTTGACTTAAATACGTCACAGTAATGGCTGTAAACATAAAACTCATACACAAATGTTACAACAAATGGAATCTAGTTAGTTTAAGATAGGCCGAGCGTATACCCTTGGAGAACTCGGTCATCCAATTTCACACATTTTACCACTCATGATTACATGTCCCACAAGCATTTCAACTTACCATTCATTAAATGATCACATATTCTGCAAGCATTTCAACTTACCATTCAGTGATTGATCACATGTCCCACAAGCATTTCAACTTACCATTCAGTAATTGATCACATATCCCACAAGCATTTCAACTTACCATTCAGTAATTGATCACATATTCTGCAAGCATTTCAACTTACCATTCAGTGATTGATCACATATCCCACAAGCATTTCAACTTACCATTAAGTGATTGATCACATATCCCACAAGCATTTCAACTTACCATTCATTAAATGATCACATATTCTGCAAGCATTTCAACTTACCATTCAGTAATTGATCACATATCCCACAAGCATTTCAACTTACCATTCAGTAATAATATTTGATCACATTTTCTCAATATACCAATCACCAATTGATCACATGTCCCACAAGCATTTCAACCTGGTGTTCACAGCATAGATAAACGCCACACATTTCTTACACGTTTTTATACCACATCTATAGCTGACAAGTTTTCCACTGGAGTCTGTGCCATGACAGTACTTCAACCCACATGGGTACCAGCCGATGCACGTACGGATCTCACAAGAGCAAGGCTTGGTGGCATCCTGGGAGTTGCGGCACTTGGGGTATTTGCTTGGGGGCACCTCAGACGTTGCCGAAATTAATGTTATATAGTCTTTGCCCAGTGCTGAAAATAGAAGCATGAGGGAAATTACAAGTAAGAGAATTTTAATTACAGTCAAATTAATTATTTAAGAATTTCAGATCAGTTTAAACTGAAAAATTAACAGAAGACAGCGCACTCCTCAGCAATGTTTCCCGTAAGCTGTGCACACATAAGGGGGCAAAGGTCAGCACACAGATGAAAAAGTTCTGAAAACAGTAGCCCACAAAAAATTTTTAAATTAATTTACAGGCTTTGCATTGTGCAAGAAACAACAATAGTTTTATCATATTTAAAAGAGAATAAAAAAATCGTACAGTATTATTTTCAGTATTTTAAGCATTAAGTATTAATTCTGTAAACAAATAAATAATGTATAAACTGTGTACTTTACACGCAGAGACTAGAAAAAATTAGAGGGAACATTGCTCATTGTATGAAGGCACATTGTCTGATAGATAAGAATTCTTACATTTAGAGATGGTCCTAAGATCCAGTTCTTGTGCATATGTTGCATCCTTGGCCTCACTGCAGATGTTGAAAGCATATGGGCTAATCACATAAGCCTTGTCAACATTGACCATCACATCCAGTATGTGGGTGGTCATCTCCATCTCTTCCTCAGGAGTCCTGATGGCGGTCGGATTTTTCTAAATGGAAGTGACCACATAATTGATGCATATATATTTAATATATTGATAGAGAAATCCCTGTTACTTGAATGATGCATATATATATTAAATATTGATACAGAACTTACTGTTACTTAAAGATATGTATATATTTAATTTATGAATATTGAAATTATGGCATCAGGTTTTGACTTCACAACTTTCATCCATTTATTTAAATATCAAGGTTCTTGGTCTAGTGTAAAACCTCTCAACACGCAGCCGAAACGTAATAAAATTTATCACATGGGTTCCTTGGGAAAAAAGCTTCTTAATCGTATATATATCAAATTCTACAACCCCTAGCCCAAATTCTATAACCCCTAGCCCAAATTCTATAACCCCTAGCCCAAATTCTACAACCCCTAGCCCAAATTCTACAACCCCTAGCCCAAATTCTACAACCCGTAGCCCAAATTATACAATTAAAATGAATATCCGTCAGTATAAAAAAAGCCATTCAATACAACAAATGAAACAAGCATCAGATAAATAGTTTATTTATTATAGTTTTTAGACAGAATAAGAAAGATAAAGTTTAGTCGTACAGCTACCCCACTATTTCACGTACAGCTACCCCACTATTTCACGTATAGCTACCCCACTATTTCACGTACAGTTACCCCACTATTTCACGTATAGCTACCCCACTATTTCACGTACAGCTACCCCACTATTTCACGTACAGCTACCCCACTATTTCACGTATAGCTACCCCACTATTTCACGTACAGCTACCCCACTATTTCACGTATAGCTACCCCACAATTTCATGTATAGCTACCCCACTATTTTACGCCACTTTAATTTATTAAAAAAAAAAGCTTCAAACCTGTCGCAGCTTTGACATGGCATCCGAAGAAATGAAGTCATTGCGCAGAAATCTTGTTATAAAACACACAGTTTGAGTCTGCGTCTGTCCCAGTTCTTCTTCACCCGACACATAAATTCTGAAGATTTGAACTTCCTGAAATCCATGTTGAAGTTGAAAGAATTTAATAAAACCCTACCACGGATATGCATACAATATTGGGGAAATAATTTCATAATTTGGCGGATGAATTATAAAATTGAATTTGTGGTGTAATTATCCGACATAAATTATATAATCTGTGTCAGGGCTTAAATCTTAGACACATTCATGGAGAAGTGATTGTCCCATAAACTATGTGGAGTTAAAAGGATGGATTTAGAATTGAAGGTATGGACATAGTTGTATCTACTGAACTCCTCATATTTATAAGGTAAATTTTGAGTTAACGGTAGGGGGTTTGCCAAGAGTTTTCTCACCCTAAGCGCAGTGACGTCACATTGGGGAATCCCAGTACTCCTCCCCAATTTAACAAGAAATATAAAATAAGAAAACAATAACTGGCATTATGTAAATACAATTTAATACAAACATCGAAATCTTTTTAGTATGGCGCTGTAGGTGGAAATGGAACTGGGAGGACCTCCGTGACCTATATACTAAATACTATACCGTGGAACACATCGTCGGCCTTACCGCTAACTCAAAACCAGCCCTATAGGCTATAGGGGGCCATCCATATAAACAAGAACACATATCCGGGGTGGCGGGCACAAATTTGTGAATAGTTTATAGTTGGCATTAAAATCAGCCAAAATATCAGGACTGACATTTATGGACAACTGAATTTAATGGGAATGGGCCTTATAGCCTACGTATTTTGGACATTTATTACTAATATTTATAATTATATACTTGACTATATATTGAGAATCATAAAATAAAGTGCAATATAGGCCTGATAACTAATATTATAAGCCCCTTTACAATTTACACTATACTATTTATTATATTAATTATTTGCTTAATTTTGTTAAATACTAATAATTTATAGAAAAGGTTTAAGTTTATTAACGTGGCTATAAAAATTACCATGAAATGTTGACATAAGTATAAGCAACAGTTAGTCCCATATACATATACGCTATTACTACCACTATAAAAGTTTGACTTACAGACTTGAAATCAATGAACTGCGTTACAAATGATCCATCAGAGCCAAGAAATTCAAGAGTCACAGTGTCATCTGTTGTGTTCGATATTATCTTTTCTACAATAGTCTCCCCACCTTTGTTTCTAACATTTACAACTAACTGACAATAACTCGATACTATTAGCAAGCAAAAATAAATCCATTTGTGCAAAAGTCTGTCACTGTCCATTTCAAATGGTCAAAATACTTTTAAACACAAATTATAATGTTTTTGGTTACGATTGATATGGTTACTCTTCAACCGAGAACTTTTATAGTTCCGACATTGACATGGAGTGAAAAATAACTAGCAAACTATGAAACAAACTATGAAACGTGAATAATTATTATCAGGCTTCAAATTTGTTAATTTTGCCTCAGGATTACATCAACATTAAATGTTTAAAATATTAAATGCACATATATAATGTAATACGATTTTTATTGTTCAAGTCTTAAAATTTTCGTAGTGGCTATTCGGACCCGGGTATCAGAAGTGAGAGGTTGGGTTTATAGTTTATTAAAAAAGAATTTAAAATATTATTGTAGGATTTGTAAGATAAAATTTGTTATCAAATGAAAGGTAATTGAATAGACTATATGTTTGTAAACGTACTTCTTCAGTTTAAACTAAAATAAACTACCACAAACGACATCCGAATGGCATTGGCATTGAGTCTAAAGGGACCTGGGTCCGAATAGCCACTTCGAAAATTAAATTTTCTTTCCACACAGAGAGAAAGATGGATTTATCACCAGAAAGAATCTTTTTAAGTTCTTTTAGCATGGTCTATTAAAAAAATCCAAACATAACCATATATTTAATAGTATTTATTATATAATAATTTACATTACTGCATAATACTTTAAATTTGGTACTTTCGGCTAATGTCATTACAAACAATACCATTTGTAATTTTATCTTTGATTTAAAAGAGCTTAAAAATTATGGCTTTATGTCATGGACACTACACTCCCTATTGCCCTTATAAGCCAACTTGATATTATGATTCCCCTACACACAGCCATTAATCTCAGCCCTTTTACACAGCTCAGCCCCTTTACACAGCCCCTTTACACAGACATTTATCTCACCCCTTTACACAGTCATCTATCTCACCCTTTACACGGCCATTTATATCACCCTTTTACACAGCCATCTATCTCCGTCCCTTTACACAGCCATTAATCTCCGCACCTTTACACACCCATTTATCTAAGCCCCTTTACGCATCTATTCATCTAAGCCCCTTTACACAGCCATATATCTCACCCCTTTACACAGCCATTTATCTTATCCCTTTACACTGCTATCTAATCACCCCTTTAAACCACTATTTATCTCACACCTTTACACAGCCATTTATCTCATCCCTTTACACAACTATCTATCACACACCTTTAAAACGCTATTTATCAATCTCACCCCTTTACACAGCCATTTATCTCAGCACTTTTACACCACCATTTATCTCACACCTTTACACAGCCATTAATCTCACACCTTTACACCACCATTTATCTCACACCTTTACACAGCCATTAATCTCACACCTTTACACAGCCATTAATCTCACACCTTTACACCACCATTTATCTCACACCTTTACACCACCATTTATCTCACACCTTTACACAGCCATTTATCTCACACCTTTACACCACCATTTATCTCACACCTTTACACAGCCATTTATCTCACACCTTTACACAGCCATTTATCTCACACCTTTACACAGCCATTTATCTCACACCTTTACACCACCATTTATCTCACACCTTTACACAGCCATTTATCTCACACCTTTACACCACCATTTATCTCACACCTTTACACAGCCATTTATCTCACACCTTTACACAGCCATTTATCTCACACCTTTACACAGCCATTTATCTCACACCTTTACACAGCCATTTATCTCATCCCTTTCCACATCAGGGTATCTCTGACTCTGCACATCAAGGTATCTCTGCCCTTATATACAAGGTATCTAAGCTCCTCTATAAAACAATTTTACCTAGCTCCTACTAACAGCCAGCTCTTCTAAACAGCTATTGTTAATATAAAATCAAGGGACATCATGAGAATAGACCATTCTTTCCCATTATGCATCCTTTCATTTCGTCCAGACACTACTTTAACTGATCAAAAAACATTGAACACTGTAGCTGTAAATAATTACATTTGATTTATTAATGACTCAACAATTACTTTCTGTTCACAGTTTATGAACGTCAAACTAATCGTTGTACTTGCTGTGTATACTTTGAAAAGATGGTCCTAAAACTATTTTCTTATTCACATTCTTTAATAAAGCGTTGGAATTTTAAAAATTATAAGAACTCAAGGGAACACCTTTCTGGAATAGTGTACAATCTATAGCAAAACTTTAATGTGGCTGTAAAACTTACTAGGAAAAGTTAACATAAGCCAAATATAGAAGATAATCTCGTATATATATTTAACTAAGCATGTAAAACGAGCTCAATGGCCTTGACCCAACACATTCCACTAATAGAAGAATGATTATGATTAATTAAGTACGTACAGAATTTCGTATTCAATTATTATTAATTCAAAATGTAAAGGAATTATGAACTAAAATGTGTCTGAAATGTTTTATTTTTGTGATCCAAGAAGGATAGCTTTTTTTTTTATAAGCTTGCGTCTTTATGTAATTATGATAAATAATAACATACCACCATATCTATTTATGGCCAGAAATAAAATTTGTATCAACTTTAATAACAAATTTATAAAGATCTTGATTATTTTGTTAGTTAACTTCATCAAATTAAACCCCCAAAAATCAATTATAAATGGAAATTATTTGTAACAATAAGCATGTTGGGAGATTAAATTAACTATGAGGCACAGAAGAAATTTTTCCACTGATGGATTAAATTAAACCAATAAACTAAAAAAAAAAAATCTAATTAATAAAGTTAAAGCATCTGGCATTGGACCTCTTCACATTCAAGTTCAAGTAACATTTTTTTTCTTCATGCTTTCAATAGAAATTTAAAAAAAAATTAACTCAATAAATTTTTTAATATTATTTTCTTTTATGTGTAAAAAGTTATCTTTTATTATTCAAACAATAATTCAAAATGACATTCACCGTCAAAATGACATTCTCCGTCAAAATGTAAGTTTTAGTTAAAGATCAAATCTGTTGCAAAAAAAAAGTCACCAGGAATGAACAAAAAATAAATGTACAAAGTTTCGTTCTTTGAATTTACAAAAAAACTTGTAAAGAAAAATATTATGTACACTGCAGGAAATAAAAAAAAATATCCAGCATGTTGCTTTCTTATTTGTGAATACCACAATAGGTGACTAGTTGGAGGAAAAGCCATTAAACTGTTTTTTTTAATCACGTCACTCTGGCTAAAGTAGGGCTGATTTGTTCTAATAATTATAGGCTTGAAATATGTCGTCAATAAATTCATGGTCTCATTCTTGAGTCCTTAAAGATTTCGCCCAGATACATTTATAGGTTTGATGTGTAAGGAGGGTCCTCAAAATAGGCCATTGTTGACTTGGTGTGACAAGGATAAAATACATAACCTTTGCATCCCAACACGGTTAAAATTTTTAGAATTTTGGTTTTTAACAATCAATAAAAAAACCCAAAAGGCTTGCATATAAACTAAAGGACTATCGATAGAACTGATCATTCACTAACAATTGCCTAATGACCACATGACAAGATCGCCAATTTTTGTCTGAGATATTATCCCAATTTTTAATGAATGATATAATTTATTTAAAAGTAATTATGAAATTTACAAAACAACCGAATTGATGTGGCCAACCTTTCTTAGGCGTGCGCTCCACCAACCTTTCTTTGGCGTGTGCCCACCAATTTTCTATTTAAGAAAAGATCTTTGATGAAAAACATGAGCTTTTATCTTAAAACTTACTGTAAACCTGGTTTTTCTTTGGGTGATTGAAATAATAGAAAAAATTGGTGACCTACGATGTAAATACTAGAGGGGAAATTTTGTTTCATAAATAACATCCTGGGTCAATGTTACAGAATTCTTACATTCATTTACCATATTTTTTGATGAGGAAAATTTCTTTGGTTTATTAAATTCATCCCATCAATAAATGATGGACAGAAGATTTACATGTTTTACTTAAGAAAATACATTTTTCCTCCAACTGCACAGTATCAATTTATGATCTTTTGGTTTCATCTAGTTTATGAAATTTGATTTCCTTTCGCTGCCTTGAAGATGTCTCTAGTTCTACTTGAATACAAGTTACTTAGGATCCAATACTCAGACAACTCGTGTCTTGACAATGTCACTACCCCTTAATCAGTGCCTTATTTAATGATGAAAAGGTTACTATAAGCAGAATTTATGCCCCACTCAGTTTAGAGTGATAGCAATACGATTAATTATGAATAAGGTTCTGATGACTCCTGATATATAGATCTAATCACTAATGAACTACACAACACCAAAAAAATTACAAAGTGAACTGCTTAAACCAAACAATGAATTATTGACCACATGATCGAAGATCTTACTTTACACGACCTTTGTTATAGATTTAATTCTATATGAAAATTAGGAGTTAGCCTTCCTAAGTCGGCACATGCGGGGGTTGATCCCTAGCTTTATTGATCTCATCGCCATGGCTCGGTTGAAATGCCTCTGTTGAGTTTTGGACCCATCTCCAACACTAGAGTCTTGAAAATTGGTTTCAATGGATGTGACGACTCCGAAAAGGACGCCCACCACCAGGAATAGGATAATAAACAGAGTCAGGTGTGTGACAGATGGACAGGGCTCAGAGTCCAAGTCACGAAGGTGTGACTTTGCGGGCTGGAAGCCAGGGTTTAGCATAAGAGCCTGGTTAAAATGCATTGCTGCTTCCTGTGGGTGGCCGTAAGACTTGAGTATTTCCCCAAGTGTGTAGTGTTGTAGCCAAGCATTCTGTCCCGACGGCTGGAGGTGAAGGGATCTCCGTGCCAGAAAAATGGCGTCATCAAGATACTGAAAATAAAAATAAAGCCAAATGTGAAATGGAAATAATTTTGTTGTTGAAATGATTAAAAAAATAAAACATTTCTTAGCACATGAATAAAAAAATAGAAACACATGCTTCATTAACTGACCTGTAAATTAAACAAAACCCGAGCCAAGTTCAAAAGTATATCTGGGTCGTCTGGTGATATGCTGAGAGCTTTGCGAAAACATTCAATGGATGTCTGTGTGTTGCCTTTGATTCGCCAGAAATTGCCAATAAGATTATAAACCTGTGCAGACTGTTGCCTCTGTGGAGAGATAGATTCAAGCAATTTACTGATGTTTGCATAGTAACTACTGGCTTCAACAGGGAATTACAAACTCATAGGATAGCGTCTTAACTAAATGATGGTATGTTTAAAATGAAAAATGTGCTGATGGGAATTTTCTTCAACAGTTTAATGGCAATTATAAAAGAGTTATTAAATGTTTTTTATTTTAAAAAGTGTAAATTAAATTTAAATTTAGTAAGCCATTATGGCGGCTTCTGTGGTTTTACATCCAACATAATGGGCCTCTACTAAAATTAATATTTTAAGTGCCAATCAGAAATTGTATGTGTTGTTTCTTTTACAAGGGGCATAACTCTAACAAACTTGTTTTTTTTTCCATCTTGCTCATTAATTTTTTAAAAATAGATAAAATATTAAATATTTAGGCTCAACCACTGGACTAGGGCGAGGGAATTATGGGAGAAGGGAGTAACGGAGAGCGAGAGAAAAGTGTGAGGTAGTTGGAGTAAGGGAGAGAGTGAGGTAGTTGGGGTAAGGGAGAGAGAGAGAGAAAGCAGTGTGAGGCAGTTAGAGTATGGGAGAGAGAGCAGTGTGAGGTATACATAATGTTTTAAGTATAAATGTTCACATGCTTTAACTTAACGAGACCATAGTTAAAGGGGAATAACTAATTAAACAAGAGACTATTAACAACTCAGTGAACATTTATGACATGTAAGCTTAACATTTCAGAATCATCATTTTTTAAAAAAATTTCGGAAATTACTTTCGCAAACAATAAAAGTTGAAATGAAAATTGTTACGCCACCAGATTTGATGAACAGAATAACATTTAAATATCCCTCATGATGCACCACCAACACGCAGCGTGATGAAAAGAAGATTTCTGTTTATCTTTTATTAAAAATGAACTTAATCGAATTAAATAACTCTGAGCCAAGAAATATGAAATTTTCGTTGACCACTGACTTACACACCCTGAACGACACAATCCAGGATTATAAGCAGCAAATCCTTTTTTTTTGTTGTTTAAATGTTTAGAGTATTAAGACTAAGCTTTGTTATGCCCTGAAAAACACACACACACATAAATACCCTAAAATCTATCACCCATTAAAAATAACATATTCCAAAATCAATGTTAAAGCTATGTAAATCTCATAAATAAATCTCATTAATAAATCTCATCAATACTTTTGACTATTCATTATAAATTCTAATTTTGGGCTCATGATGATTCAGAAATAAAATGTAAATATACAGCATGTTTCAACAAAAAATAAAACTATACGGCTTACTTGATTGGATATATCTTTCTCTATATCTCTTTTGGCTTTCCTTAATTTATTTTCAAGGTCATTCAGGTCAACCTCTGAAGATTTCCCGTTGTTCTGAAAGACCATCGCAACGTCAGGCTCCGGTATGTGAGAGTGTTGATGGCGCTCAGATATGCCTGAAAGTCCACAGAAAACAGTTCAAGAGAGACAAATAGCAGCGGTTGGAGAGAACAGGACTGTAGGCTTAAATTCATCTCCTTTAAAGATTTGTATTTATTCATGGCCATAAAGGGTCAGGGCCAGCAGTGTGCTGCCAATCAGGCAACATCTGGTTCAGTACTGGTCAGATTTTGGGGAGATTTTGGAATTTTTATATTGTTTATAGTATTTTGACATAAAAAAACAACAAAAAACAACCATTAGAATAGAGTCAGGTTACTTAACCGGTTCACCCAAACCGGCTCCAGCAACCAGCTGGTCAAGGGTGGTTACGTATGTCGGTTGCATCCACTCAGAGATAGCAACAAATTCCAGTACTAAATCAATACACTTGTTAAAATTAGGCACAATCATAAGTTGCATAATTGCCACAGGTGCAAAAATAGACTACTTTATAAATTAATTTTACAAATAAAAAAAAATTAAAGCGGTTAGTTTTATGACAACGAATGGAATAAGATGTCTCCGTCAACTTGTCGGGCATGTATCTTAATCAGCCAGTCAGTGTTGTCCCCTTTTGTAATTTTTGTTTCTTATTCAGCAAAGTGTTTCTCTGATCAAAGATTGTGCCTTATTCAGTCATCCAATGTGCCCCCAATGTACGGTTAAGATACACAGCTAAGTATTTAAACATGTGATTACTAATATGGCCAGGTAAGTAATTTCACTTTAAAAACGTAATGCCCGTGATCATTGAATAATTTAGAAAAACAAATCTTGTAGTGTCAGTACCGCAGTACCCCAGCGGACCTGACGTTTACTAAGCTTGACCATTTGAATCCAACTCACCTCGTAAATGATCGTACTGTGTTGAATTTACCCTCTTTCCACATGTCAACGGCCTCGGTTTGTTGGTTGATTTTTTCAAATCATTTTGTTCTAAATTTTGAGTATTTTTTGATGATCTTAGAGAAGAAAAAACAAAAGAACAATGAAAGCATTTCACAATGAAGTCTCTAAAAATAAATTATTATATTAATCAAAACTCATTATTTCATATTACAATAGAGTTTAAGCGGAAGGATTTTTTTTTTAAAATCACAAGCTAGAAATCTAAAAAAAAACAAAAACAAAAAAACAATTTAAGAATATATATCACACCATAAGATAAATATGCCTATTGTAGTATAATAAAGGAACTCTTCAAGCTTTTATACAACTGAATAGGAGAAATCTGGGAAAAAAATTCAAATCTATTTTGCTGTTTCAAACAGCAGAACATTTTCATACAAGAAATTTATATCATACCTTTAATTGATCTACTAAAGAAATGCATAGTAAAAATAAAAACGCAAATGAGGATGAAACTAGAAAAAAAAAAAATTTGATTTTTAAAAATTGCTTCCCTGAATTTAGGGATTTAGGCATTGAGGTCAAGGTCAATAAATAGTGGAACAAGATATATATTAAGGCTTGAAAATAAAAGACAAGACAATTAATCGGATGTTTCGGCTAGATGCCTACGGTTAAATAAAGTCAATTTAGCTCAATGTTCAGATAATGTTTTAGATCTATTATAACGTTAGTTTTATCTTTTAATTGAAATTGAATCTGTTGTTTATTGTATAGTATTGTCTGCTGAAGAAGACGCCTAGCAGAAACTTCTGCTTAAATGTCTTGGCTTATATTTGCAAGCCTAAGCATGACTTGTTCCACTATTTATTCCCTGAATTTAAAAAAAAAGACAATGAATGTGCCTCTGACAGGTATTTTTATTTTTCACCATCTAAACTGATTTTCTATGAACAAAAAAAAAAATCTTAAACAAACATCCCCACCCCCATGTTCAATTAACATTGTTCTATTTTAAATCTTATATTTTCAAACATTCTATTTACAAACTTTCCATTTTAAATCTTATATTTTCAAATGTTCTATTTTAAATCTTATATTTTCAAACATTCTATTTCAAATCTTATATTTTCAAACATTCTATTTTCAAAAATTCTATTTCAAATCTTATATTTTCAAACATTCTATTTTCAAAAATTCTATTTCAAATCTTATATTTTCAAACATTCTATTTTCAAACATTCTATTTCAAATCTTATATTTTCAAACATTCTATTTTCAAACATTCTATTTTAAATCTTATATTTTCAAACATTCTATTTTCAAACGTTCTATTTTAAATCTCATATTTTCAAACAATCTATTTTCAAACATTCTATTTTAAATCTTATATTTTCAAACATTCTATTTTCAAACGTTCTATTTTAAATCTCATATTTTCAAACAATCTATTTTCAAACATTCTATTTCAAATCTTATATTTTCAAACATTCTATTTTCAAACATTCTATTTCAAATGTTATATTTTCAAAAATTCTATTTCAAATCTTATATTTTCAAACATTCTATTTACAAACATTCTATTTCAAATCTTATATTTTCAAACATTCTATTTTCAAAAATTCTATTTCAAATCTTATATTTTCAAACATTCTATTTTCAAAAATTCTATTTCAAATCTTATATTTTCAAACATTCTATTTTCAAACATTCTATTTCAAATCTTATATTTTCAAACATTCTATTTTCAAACATTCTATTTCAAATCTTATATTTTCAAACATTCTATTTTCAAACATTCTATTTTAAATCTTATATTTTCAAACATTCTATTTTCAAACGTTCTATTTTAAATCTCATATTTTCAAACAATCTATTTTCAAACATTCTATTTTAAATCTTATATTTTCAAACATTCTATTTTCAAACATTCTATTTCAAATGTTATATTTTCAAACATTCTATTTTCGATCTTATATTTTCAAACATTCTATTTTCAAACATTCTATTTCAAATCTTATATTTTCAAACATTCTATTTACAAACATTCTATTTTAAATCTTATATTTTCAAACGTTCTATTTTAAATCTTATATTTTCAAACATTCTATTTTAAATCTTATATTTTCAAACATTCTATTTACAAACATTCTATTTTAAATCTTATATCTTATATTTTCAAACATTCTATTTACAAACATTCTATTTCAAATCTTATATTTTCAAACATTTTATTTTCAAAAATTCTATTTCAAATCTTATATTTTCAAACATTCTATTTTCAAACATTCTATTTTAAATCTTATATTTTCAAACATTCTATTTTCAAACGTTCTATTTTAAATCTCATATTTTCAAACAATCTATTTTCAAACATTCTATTTCAAATCTTATATTTTCAAACATTCTATTTTCAAACATTCTATTTCAAATGTTATATTTTCAAACATTCTATTTTCGATCTTATATTTTCAAACATTCTATTTTCAAAAATTCTATTTCAAATCTTATATTTTCAAACATTCTATTTACAAACATTCTATTTCAAATCTTATATTTTCAAACATTCTATTTTCAAAAATTCTATTTCAAATCTTATATTTTCAAACATTCTATTTTCAAAAATTCTATTTCAAATCTTATATTTTCAAACATTCTATTTTCAAACATTCTATTTCAAATCTTATATTTTCAAACATTCTATTTTCAAACATTCTATTTTAAATCTTATATTTTCAAACATTCTATTTTCAAACGTTCTATTTTAAATCTCATATTTTCAAACAATCTATTTTCAAACATTCTATTTCAAATCTTATATTTTCAAACATTCTATTTTCAAACATTCTATTTCAAATGTTATATTTTCAAACATTCTATTTTCGATCTTATATTTTCAAACATTCTATTTTCAAACATTCTATTTTAAATCTTATATTTTCAAACGTTCTATTTTAAATCTTATATTTTCAAACATTCTATTTTAAATCTTATATTTTCAAACATTCTATTTACAAACATTCTATTTTAAATCTTATATTTTCAAACATTCTATTTTCAAACATTCTATTTCAAATCTTATATTTTCAAACATTCTATTTTCAAACATTCTATTTTAAATCTTATATTTTCAAACATTCTATTTCAAATCTTATATTTTCAAACATTCTATTTTCAAACATTCTATTTCAAATCTTATATTTTCAAACATTCTATTTTCAAAAATTCTATTTCAAATCTTATATTTTCAAACATTCTATTTACAAACATTCTATTTCAAATCTTATATTTTCAAACATTTTATTTTCAAAAATTCTATTTCAAATCTTATATTTTCAAACATTCTATTTTCAAACATTCTATTTCAAATCTTATATTTTCAAACATTCTATTTTCAAAAATTCTATTTCAAATCTTATATTTTCAAACATTCTATTTACAAACATTCTATTTCAAATCTTATATTTTCAAACATTTTATTTTCAAAAATTCTATTTCAAATCTTATATTTTCAAACATTCTATTTTCAAACATTCTATTTCAAATCTTATATTTTCAAACATTCTATTTTCAAACATTCTATTTTAAATCTTATATTTTCAAACATTCTATTTTCAAACATTCTATTTTAAATCTCATATTTTCAAACAATCTATTTTCAAACATTCTATTTTCAAACATTCTATTTTAAATCTTACATTTTCAAACATTCTATTTTAAATCTTATATTTTCAAACATTCTATTTTAAATCTTACATTTTCAAACATTCTATTTTAAATCTTACATTTTCAAACATTCTATTTTAAGTCTTATATTTTCAAACATTCTATTTTAAAGCTACAAAATTTCCTAAGTTAAAAGATAAATATAGCTGTAACACAACAAAACAAAATACTGATCAAGTCAAACTTTTTGATATCATTGTCCAATGACAGATTTGAATAAACGCAATCAAATGTTCAATAAACAAGAAGAGAATATTTCACAACAATGAAAAAAAACGTTCGAACGAGCCTAGAAATGATGCGGGACTGGCTTGCTTCTGCTATTACCAATGTTATCCAATACTCTCCTCAACGTATTTGTTCTCTTTGCCGAACACTAAACACCTGTCACAACAAAACAGATACCGCACCGTCAGCACAGAGTGATGGATGGTAACAAACACTGTCATTATAGTTAATGTGCCTATGTGGTACAGCAAGTTGGTGGTTGAGACACCAGGAGTAAGTAAAATTGCCATTCTCACATAATATGTTATATTAAAGTACATAAATGATTCATCGTGTCATATTTCATATTATGGTTGGTGTGAAACGATCAAAGAGAATAATTTTTTTTTGGGTTGGGCAGTTCTTTAAAGTTGTTTTTTTGTTATGTGGAAACATTGTGGCCATTGAATGAAAGGTGATAATTTGTCTCCTTGAATAAATTAGGTCTTGCTATAGAGAAATGTGAAAAACTGATATGGACATAATGTAAATATAGTTAAATTTCTACATCTTATTCTCTTTAACAGTAGTCATAAATTCTCACAAAAATGACATGTTGTCTGGAGTTCAATCCCCAACAAAGCCATCCCAAGCACCCCAAGAGATTGGGTCCAAGTGCACAGAGATTGGGTCTTAGGTGCAAAGTGATTGGGGCTAGGTGCACAGAGATTGGGTCCTGGGTGCAGAGATTAGACCTAGGTGCCCATAGATTGGATCCTAGCTGCACAGAGATAAGGGTCCTAGGTGCACACCAGTATTCATCCCAGGAAGGACCCATCATACATAAACTGTCTTGCTAGTGACAGTTAACTTTTTAATCTCAGACTTATCCTCAATAATCTGTCACGTTATGTCACACCATGCATTTGTCATATGGCTGCACTGAAGAGCAAATTACTTATGTTTGGTCTTACTAGATTGGCAGATGATGGTCATCATTATGCCTTATGCATTTCAAAACAAAAAAACACTAATATACAGCTATTAATTTGGGCAACAACATGTTAGCAATAAACTACTAGTATTTTAACAAGGTAAATAAACAGCAGTTAACCCAATTAGATGTTGAAAAAAAAAACATATTTAAAGAATACAGTATTTATTAAAATTTAAAACTACCTAAATTTACTTCTAGCTTCTAGTTAGCATGTTTTTGCATTCAAAGGGCTGTTGACTTTCAACCCCCCCCTCTTCCACTATTTACAAAATTCAAAGGTGGAACAGCAAAACATTGTTTGGGGAAGATCTTTCATTTGTGTCTTGGTTGCACACCGTATTTAGTTCTCACTACTGGGAATAACAACAACCGTGCCGCAAATTTCCAGATAACCCAATGGTGGGCAGGTCTAGCGCAACGAGAAGTTTTTTTGTGTGCTAGACATGATGATTCTATGAGAAACTCAATGCATCTCTAGACTCTTTTAAAGTACTTAAAGGTGATTTTTATTAGAGCAACAGTTCTAATGATTAGAGAGTACTGCTGTGAGTCAGGTATAAAAAATAGAATGCAACAGCTGTTGAGCATCAACAATAAACAGCTGTTGCAATCAGCTGTTTACAGGGACTGGTGCAGAAAAATATATAATCCATACAAGCTGCTGATGGCCCGTCAATCAAATTAAAGCCGATGAATGAGGAGAACGTGGAGAACATAAACATTACAATAACATTCTTGAGTATAGAAGACTGCAGCATCAGTCCAACACTATTTTGTGAACAGTAAGATCAATGCTAAGGTATAAGGTGTCCCGGGCAGACGCAGAAACAGTTTTCATAGATATTTTTTTATAGTTCTCAAGTTTTTTCTCATTCTCCAGCTTAGCTGGCAGCAACCACCAGCGCAGGAAACACCATCAACTTCTTTAGTTTGTTTCTGTCCTGGTCTGTCTCACCCGTACCTAGACATTAGTATGAAACAAATTAGCGTGAAACCAATTTGTTCAGAGGAATTTTGTTGACCTGAAGTTGTTTCAAATGGAAGTTTGCTCGAACAGAACTTATGGACAATTATCAGTAACATTTTTAATTAAAAAGTTTACAGCTTCCCCATTTCTCGCTCACACCTTCCCTTAAAAAAAAACTTTAAACAAGTCATAATATTCTCTGTTGAACAAGTTTCATTTTGAAAAAAAAAAATTGCACAGAAATAACTGCAATTCAAACAACATTATGTCACACTAATTTCAGGTAACTGTTGTGTGCCCCCACCCCACAGCAACCCCCACTTACTTTAAAGTTCTGCTCAGTTAAATTAAAGTTCTTCCTATCTGATATTTCAGACCCCCGTTCCAGTTCAAATTCCTTTGCTATTATTTTATTATTCTGCGCAGCAAACAAAATTGTACACCTGTCTTCTTCTTCACACTCCTAACTTTGTCCTGAGATAAAAATGGTCTTAAAAGACGAGGCATCAAATTAATGAACATACTACTTACATATGAGCAAAGATGGTGAAATAACTATTTCACTTACTTATTAGAAACTTTGTCTTTTGGGTCTTTACATCTCTTGGGATGTTGTGTATTTGATTTTATATTCCCTATATTATTTTGCTGTGAGGATTTACAATCATGTCCAGTGACTCCCTCCCAATCATTTAAAACGCCAGCGATGTCCTCGTCTGGAGACGAAACAATCCATTCGCCGCCCGGCGCTGCCTTGTTGGCCAGTATTTCCATCATTCTCTCTTCCACAGTCATTTCACTGTCCTTGCTGTTCTCATCTGATGAGCTGCTGGCACTGTGATATTTGCCGCTTGTTTTGTTTGAGGACGAACCATTGTTGGTTTCCTGCTCGGCTTTTGCCGGCTCAACTTTACCTGGAATTTAAAAAACAAAACAATGCAGATACAATTTGCATGGTTTACAGTAGTAAATCAATTTTTAACATTAAGGTTTTTATAAACAAAGCATAAATATTTTTATTTAGTGCAGATGAAAGTTTTACTTTGGAAATGTTGATTAAGATAATCCACATTTGAACTTTTTAAACTCAGACTTATCCTCTGCATTTTTTGTGGAAGTTACAAAAAAATTAACCCATATAACTAGACTGGCCTTGCGTACCAGGATTTTCCAGTAATCCAGAACTTGGTGGTCAACGTTATAAAGCTAAAACTCTATTTGTCAAGACTGGTAAGTTCTAGTTTGCAATATGCCACATGCATTTTTAAAATGTTTAGATCAACTTACATAGTATTGGCTCAGCTGTATAGATAAATTCAAATGGACCTGGGTCCCTTTAGACTAAATAGCTATTAGGATGTCTATCGTGGTAGTTTATTTTAGTTAAAATACTTTTAAACTGAAGAAGTAAGTTTACAAACATATAGTCCATTCAATTATCTTTCATTTGATACCAAAATTTGGCCTCTCACTCTTTTTCAGCCCCTTTGTTGATAGTTTTTATTCTGAGACAAAATGATGATTTATGACTAATAAATAAATAATGACATAAGTCATAAGTTGAAGATTTATTTTTAAAAATAACTAAGAAATAAAGATGCTTTTCCATTTGCAATTTCATCAATTTCCTAAAATTATTTTCATTGATCTTTAAGTGAAAGTGTAGTTTGGTTGTGTACTGAGTACTGTGGTCCGTGGTATGTGAAGTATGTATGTGTGAGTGTGGCCAAAAAAGTTTGAAGTAAGTAAACTCTCCCTTTCTGTTCCAATCTCAACAAATCCAACTCTAGTTCTAGACATCCAGATCTAATTCTACTTAAGTTATTTTATAAAAAAATAAGGTTTTAAAAAGTTTATGTATATTTTTTTAAACCGTTCTCTTAGACTTTCTATTTTTAAGTCTCCCTCCTAGCCGTAGTCCATCGTTTTAGCTTAAATAAAGTAACTAAACTCTTCCGGGAGACGATATAACAAAATTTCCAAATCCCTGTGAGTGTGAAGAGTGAATTTCAATCTAAGAACTCTATTGATTCAATTTGAATTACAAAAATAAAGGTATAAATTATCAATAAAAAAAAAAAAAAAAAACGAACCTGCCGCAATGTTTAGTTTCCAATAATGAAAAAAACTGAATCTGCTATTGCTGTTAACAATATGCATTGAGATAACATAAAAAGCCATGTATGACATACATGGCAAGTCACATGCCATGATATAACCAGGGAAATAACACTATCTTTCAAGAATGAATCAATATAACTAATTTGAAGTAAATAAACTAGATCGAAGGACCAGTTTGTTGACAGGAGANTTTTCCGTTTTTTTTTTTATTTTTTTTTTTTTTTTTAAATATTTACTTAGCACAATTTCTGTTTTTAAATTTTACGAAATTAGCCCAGATTATTATTTAAAACATATTTTTTTTTTTTTCAATAATTAGAAAAGCACATTTTTTGTTCAAAAATAATAATTTCTGGCTTTTCGCTTGAAATTTTGGCTTGTTTTGGGACTATTGGAGGTGTGGTTGCTAGAAATGTTATTATATAATATTATAATTAGTAGGGACAGAAGATGGGTAAAAATGTTATATTTTTGCGTTATATTATATGTGCGCGGCCCCTAATTACCTTTATAATTATGAACATCTCGCAAAGTTATTATTTTTAAGCATACAGCCTAAATATTTTATATATATTTTTAGCGTTGGTATTTCAGAAAAATAAATGAAGGAATGCGTTCAAGCTGTGTTAAGGAAATAGTCACATATGTCACCCATGTAACTGCCACCAAACTGCTATCATATGTCACTAATGTAACTGCCACCAAACTGCTATCATATGTCACTAATGTAACTGCCACAAAACTGCTATCATATGTCACTAATGTAACTGCAACCAATCTGCTACTGTACCCGTACTGTTAGTGTCTGCACTTATTTTAACCGTGATAGTAAAAGAATAACATCTTATTTGATTCAAGATTGACCAAGATATTGGAAATATGTTCAGATTACACTGGACAGATTGATTTTCATCATACATACAACAACACTTTAAACAAATAATTCTTCAATGGTTTAAAAAAAAAAAATTGACAATATTAATCTAATTATTTAAGTACAATAGCCAAGCCACTGGGTGCCACAAGACCTCTATCGGTTAAGTCCATAGTTTAACCAAAGAGCAATCTGTCAGAATTTAACCAGCGTGCTTCCCCTTTTGTATAAAAACCCAGAGGCACTCAAACATTTTTGCTCACGGCACACTATACCATATGGTGGGTTCTCGCGGCACACTGACGTAAGCGTTGGCAGTTATATTAATATCTTTAATCGTCACTATCGCTTTGTCTCGGAAGCATATCTAGCTAATCTCGCGGAATACTGCCGTTCCGCGGCAACCCTTTGAGGACCACTGGTCTGAATCAAAACAAAACCGGAAGCACGCCTGTAAATTCGGAGATGTTTCCCCCCCCCCCCCTTTCGATTCTATCTATCTCCTTATTGGTCTAAATTAGTTGTGGTGAAGTGGGTGCTTAGTCGTGGTGAAGTGGGTGCTTAGTTGTGGTGAAGTGGGTGCTTAGTTGTGGTGAAGTGGGTGCTTA
>CAXITT010000718.1:350521-375135 GCA_964033795.1 Lymnaea stagnalis | reverse complement strand
CATGTGGTCATAGCTTGGTGTAACCATCAGACCAGAAGATCTGTACAGGTCATTGTGTGGTCATAGCTTGGTGTAACCATCAGACAAGAAGATCTGTACAGGTCATCATGTGGTCATAGCTTGGTGTAACCATCAGACCAGAAGATCTGTACAGGTCATTGTGTGGTCATAGCTTGGTGTAACCATCAGACAAGAAGATCTGTACAGGTCATCATGTGGTCATAGCTTGGTGTAACCATCAGACCAGAAGATCTGTACAGGTCATTGTGTGGTCATAGCTTGGTGTAACCATCAGACAAGAAGATCTGTACAGGTCATCATGTGGTCATAGCTTGGTGTAACCATCAGACAAGAAGATCTGTACAGGTCATCATGTGGTCATAGCTTGGTGTAACCATCAGACAAGAAGATCTGTACAGGTCACCATGTGGTCATAGCTTAGTGTAACCATCATACAAGAAGATCTGTACAGGTCACCATGTGGTCATAGCTTGGTGTAACCATCAGACAAGAAGATCTGTACAGGTCATTGTGTGGTCATAGCTTGGTGTAACCATCAGACAAGAAGATCTGTACAGGTCATCATGTGGTCATAGCTTGGTGTAACCATCAGACAAGAAGATCTGTACAGGTCATCATGTGGTCATAGCTTGGTGTAACCATCAGACAAGAAGATCTGTACAGGTCACCATGTGGTCATAGCTTGGTGTAACCATCAGACAAGAAGATCTGTACAGGTCACCATGTGGTCATAGCTTGGTGTAACCATCAGACAAGAAGATCTGTACAGGTCATCATGTGGTCATAGCTTGGTGTAACCATCAGACAAGAAGATCTGTACAGGTCATCATGTGGTCATAGCTTGGTGTAACCATCAGACAAGAAGATCTGTACAGGTCATCATGTGGTCATAGTGTGGTGTAACCATCAGACAAGAAGCTCTACACAGGTCATCTTGCCCCAATGGTTAAAGAGGCAGATCAAATTATAACCACTGAGGCCTCGCAATGGCTGGATTTAAAATATTTTGTTCATTTTTGTCCAAGGAATAAAGGTAAACATTTTTGGTTAACTTATTAAAGCTAAGGCCGGTAGAAAATGAGACTAGTCTGAAGAATGTTGCATCTAAAAATCTAGTTTGGAGAAGGGAGACAATTCTTAGAGGCAGGTGATCAATAATGGGCTTAAGGTTTGCATTTGGAGGTGTCTGCGGTTGGTGGACATGCTTTTGGTCATACTTGACCTTGTGTGGGGTCGTATGCAGGTCTTATTATTGTGCTGACACTAGGGAATAACAATGTTTTGGTGAATGTAGTTTAGTTAGGCACGATGGGTGTAAATGGGACAATCTTTGAAGGGGGTAAAGATACAGGTATTAAAGTGGAAGTGAAGCCATTTACAAGGGCATGGCATTACATCGGAGGACATTAGAGCCTAGCAGTGAATGAATGGAAAGCCGTACGAGCACCACATCGTGATTCTAATAAACCATGTACTTTCAAATGAAGCATTGAAAAGTGTAACAGTCCATTCTCAGTTGAAGGTCATACAAAAAGTGACATTGTCCTTACATTATTTAACTGCATGTAGGATAAGACACATGATTTCTTGATTAAAACTTGCCCTAAAAAGGCCATGATTTGACCAGCAGCTGTTTGGCCATGCTTCCAATACTAGTTCTAAAATAATTTGATGATGGTTAAGAAGGGAAACAACCTGACTGAGAGTGGAAACAAAGGTAAATCCTTTCAATCCATCCATCCCACGTTTGACTTCAACAGCTCCCTCCCTCCCTCCCTCCCTCCCTCCCTCCTGGAATGATTTCTTTTCATTTTAACCTGTTCAAAAAAACAACCACCACCTTACTTTTCTCACAGTTGGAATATTGATAAAAATCTAAGCCCTTCAATAGGCCATTTTTCACCTCACTAAATCATCTATTCCTTACTTCCCTAGTGTTCTAGCCTTTATTAAACCATCTACGATTTACTTCCCCTGTGTTCTAGCCTTTATTAAACCATCTATCAACTTCTTTCCTATTACTCTTCAGCCCTGATTAGCTCTTTTCAACAGTCATTGAAATAACCCTCATTATACGATACAGCTATTTTTTTCCCAAAACCTAAGAGCTGATAAGAAAAGACTTGTCTAACCCTTACATTACATGTTATCATGACTGTTCTTGTCGTGGTCACTTCCCCTGGGGTGCAACAATTTGATTTTTTAAATCTCCTACTGTTTATCTGTTAACCAACTTTTGCCATAATAGTCTATCTCTTGTTATCATAAGATACCAGTTATATTAGTTGTGTTCAGCAGTCCTTGTACATTTTATTCCATTTACACATTTGATATATGGTGTTTTTTTCTTCTTGTTTTGCATCAGAGACTGGTCTCTTGATATTAGACAAGCATCAAACGTTTTCCTAATGACCACATAAAGAGACGCAGCTTAGTAGGAAGGTGTGCGTTGCTTGTGTTTCAATAAATCATGTTGGCATGGGTCTGGTTTCACAAATCAGTATAGCTTGGACTTCTAGTTCTGACCACATAAAGAGACGCAGCTTAGTAGGAAGGTGTGCGTTGCTTGTGTTTCAATAAATCATGTTGGCATGCGTCTGGTTTCACAAATCAGTATAGCTTGGACTTCTAGTTCTGACCACATAAAGAGACGCAGCTTAGTAGGAAGGTGTGCGTTGCTTGTGTTTCAATAAATCATGTTGGCATGCGTCTGGTTTCACAAATCAGTATAGCTTGGACTTCTAGTTCTGACCACATAAATGAAAAGAAATCCTATGAAAGGCTATGGATCCAACTCCAAGAGGCATCTCCAATGATATAAAAACATCTCAGGTGGTCAGTCGTTTCTATGTGTGGACTTGTCACAGTCTTGCCAGGCTCTGCCACTTCTTTCTGCAAGACATCATTTGACTACCATTTTAAGACATCATTTGACTACCATTTTAAGACATCATTTGACTACCATTCTAAGACATCATTTGACTATCATTTAAAGACATCATTTGACTACCACTTTAAGACATCATTTGATTACCATTTTAAGACATCATTTGACTACCATTTTAAGACATCATTTGACTACTATTCTAAGACATCATTTGACTATCATTTAAAGACATCATTTGACTACCACTTTAAGACATCATTTGATTACCATTTTAAGACCTCATTTGACTACCATTTTAAGACATCATTTGATTACCATTTTAAGACATCATTTGACTACCATTTTAAGACATCATTTGACTACCACTTTAAGACATCATTTGCTGAACACAGTCAAGTAAGAGTAAGATGGTCCACTCTGATTTAAGAACTGGTAACCTATCCATCTCTTGGCTGTTGTAAATACTGTGTGCAGTGCTGTCCATTGTACTCTATCGATACTGTGTGCGGTGCTGTCCATTGTACTCTATCGATGAGTGTCAAGCCCTCACTTTCATGGCTGTAGGGAAAATTGTTATAGCCTCTGATATTGTTTACACAAAAAAAAACAGCATTACCAAAATCTCTGAGATCTCTTTATTTGTTGGATGATGAAAAAAAGATTGTGTGCAATCCAGACTGACATTGATGGACAGCTTTGCATGGTTCAAGCTCTCAGACTGACATTGATGGACAGCTTTGCATGGTTCAAGCTCACTGACACTTTCTGGGTTGGGCTTTACGAACATGTTTAATACGATGAATTAAAAGTGTAAGGCAAAACTACACCCTTATCTATCAATCTTTTCAGTCTCCAGCAGTTGTTCCTCCAGTGAAGCCATCTGTAACACAGAGCACAACTGAAGCAATGAAATTCACACAACCAGGATTTGTAGTCTCTTGGCTAAATCTTTTCCCCCAAACATTTCATCCGGCTCCATAGAGCTTTTCTACTTAAACCAGCACCCATAACCTGGCACACTCTGCTTACTTGTTTCAACTCAAACTTCATGGCCAATACCCCATCCATTGGTGGTTTTGTTTCAATGGTTATCAACTACTTTTGACTTGCCCCATCCATTGGTGGTTTTGTTTCAATGTTTATCAACTACTTTTGACTTGTTCTTGGAATGTATGAACCGTATTTAATAATTAAAAAAATAAATTCCTTCAATTTTTACTTGTATCTGTTTTATTTAGAATATCTTTCTTTCTATATATATATATATATTTGAATATTGCGATATGTACATGTTCTAATTCAAGTTGTTTTAATTTTGTGAATGATTATGTCCATTATTATTATCATCATTTTAAATATTATAGAACTTAAAAATAAGAAAAAAATACTATTTTTTTCTGTACATAAATGTATGCGTATAAAATATTGTAAAAAATTAATAAATCTTTATACTATACCAAGACTGAAAGAATGTAGCCCATTGTAGTGTTCTAGTTCATTGGGTGCGCTAGGGTGGACAATAGTAGTGTTAGGGTGGACAATAGTAGTGTTTCGTCCAGGTGTAGGTGAGGGGTGGACGCTCTCTCATGGTAGCAGTCGGTATGTTATGTCTTGTAGATCATTATTATGGAAATGTGTATAAAGTCAGGGGGGTGGGGTGGATGCTCTCTAATCTAGAGTTTGTACAAAAAGACAACTCTGTATTGTATACATTGAATAAATTGCACACATTTGACTTGAAATGGAAATCTTTTTAACTTGTATAAAATATGTTTGATTAACTTGTATAAAATATGTTTGAATAGATGTTTCAACTAATGAATGTGACATAGTTTGTAAGTTACTGTATAGGTAAGCATGGATGTGATATGTTGTATGTTACTCTATAGGTAAGCATTAGATGCAGTAACATTAGTTTTAATAACCCGGTACCTGGAGTTGTCTGAAAGAACTTATTTTCTTCTGGAGATTTCAGCGTGTTATCAACTATGGATACAAGATTTGTTCATGACTATGGATAATATATTTTTAAACTATGGATAACATATTTTTAAATTATGGATACAAGATTTTTAAGTCTGATTTAAAAACATATTTCACATTGACGTGGTTGATTTATCACATATGTAACTGTACCCATACAAAAATAGTTACACTTATAAAAGGCCTTCTCCACATTGACTGATACTGATAGAGACATGTAGCCCACATTGACTGATTTAGACATGTAGCCCACATTGACTGATACAGACATGTAGCCCACATTGACTGATACAGACATGTAGTCCACATTTACTGATACAGACATGTAGTCCACATTGACTGATACAGACATGTAGCCCACATTGACTGATGCAGACATGTAGCCCACATTGACTGATACAGACATGTAGCCCACATTGACTGATACAGACATGTAGCCCACATTGACTGATACAGACATGTAGTCCACATTGACTGATACAGACATGTAGCCCACATTGACTGATACAGACATGTAGTCCACATTGACTGATACAGACATGTAGCCCACATTGACTGATACAGACATGTAGTCCACATTGACTGATACAGACATGTAGCCCACATTGACTGATACAGACATGTAGCCCACATTGACTGATACAGACATGTAGTCCACATTGACTGATACAGACATGTAGACCACATTGACTGATACAGACATGTAGCCCACATTGACTGATACAGACATGTAGTCCAAATTGACTGATGTAGACATGTAGTCTAAATTGACTGATGTAAACATTAGTCCACATTGACTGATGTAGACATGTAGTCCACATTGACTTATGCAGACATGTAGTCCACATTTACTGAGACAGACATGTAGTCCAAATTGACTGATATGGACATGTAGTCTACATTGACTGATGTAAACATTAGCCCATATTGACTGATACAGACATGTAGCCCACATTGACTGATACAGACATGTAGCCCACATTGACTGATACAGACATGTAGCCCACATTGACTGATACAGACATGTAGTCCACATTGACTGATACAGACATGTAGCCCACATTGACTGATACAGACATGTAGCCCACATTGACTGATACAGACATGTAGTCCACATTGACTGAGACAGACATGTAGTCCAAATTGACTGATGTAGACATGTAGTCTAAATTGACTGATGTAAACATTAGTCCACATTGACTGATGTAGACATGTAGTCCACATTGACTGATGCAGACATGTAGTCCACATTTACTGAGACAGACATGTAGTCCACATTGACTGATGTAGACATGTAGTCCACATTGACTGATACAGACATGTAGTCACACATAGACTGATGTAGAAATGTAGTCCACATTGACTGATGTAGACATGTAGTCCACATTGACTGATACAGACATGTAGTCCACATTGACTGATACAGACATGTAGTCCACATTGACTGATACAGACATGTAGTCCACATTGACTGATACAGACATGTAGTCCACATTGACTGATACATACATGTAGTCCACATTTATTGATGTAGACATGTAGTCCACATTGACTGATACAGACATGTAGTCCACATTGACTGAGACAGACATGTAGTCTAAATTGACTGATGTAGAATGTAGTACACATTTATTGATGTAGACATATAGTCCACATTGAGTGATGTAGACATGTAGTCCATGAATTACTGCCATTGATCAATTAATACCACATACTACCACTAGGGCAATAAATCATTAACAATATCAGGGTGGTCTATCAGTATTATTGATTAGATGTGTCTGGTAATGTTAGGGTGGGTCAATGACAAATTTTTGCTATTCTAGTAATGATATTCATACTGGACATCAGGCATGCGCAGCATAGGACAACAATCCTACACAAAATGTCACCAGTCCTGTGCAGCATACGAAAAGAGGTCTGCACAGCATACAACAACAGGCGGCACAACATACAACAACAGGCCGGCACAACATACAACAACAGGCCGGCACAACATACAACAACAGGCCGGCACAACATACAACAACAGGCCGGCACAACATACGAGTTGGCGGCATATGGGACTCGCTCCCCCCCCCCCTTTTTTTTAAAAATAAATTTTTTTAAACCTGTTGTGAAGATCATGTTATAAATAATACAACAACAGGCCGGCACAACATACAACAACAGGCCGGCACAACATACAACAACAGGCCGGCACAACATACGAGTTGGCGGCATATGGGACTCGCTCCCCCCCCCCTTTTTTTTAAAAATAAATTTTTTTAAACCTGTTGTGAAGATCATGTTATAAATAAAAAATAAAATTTCCTAGTTTTTAAATTTATAACATGATGCCAAGGAATGTCTAAGTAATGACTGTAAATATTTATTGAATTTTAAAAGTAATTTATTATTGGTCAATAGAAATATTTATAGGCCCTATCTATATTTTCTTGCAGCCTGCAGTTGTTTTGTTCATAATGTAATATGGCCATCATGGCATGTTGAGTTGTGCATATGGCCATCATGACATGTTGAGTTGTGCATATGGCCATGATGACATGTTGAGTTGTGCATATGGCCATCATGACATGTTGAGTTGTGTATATGGCCATCATGACATGTTGAGTTGTGCATATGGCCATCATGACATGTTGAGTTGTGCATATGGCCATCATGACATGTTGAGTTGTGCATATGGCCATCATGACATGTTGAGTTGTGCATATGGCCATGATGACATGTTGAGTTGTGCATATGGCCATCATGACATGTTGAGTTGTGCATATTGCCATCATGACATGTTGAGTTGTGCAGGTCTTCTCCACAATAATAAATGACCTAAACAGAACCAGAAAGACAGTTCTAACTTGTAAATCTTCTACTAGTTCTCAAATATTTCAAGCACTGTCCAGTTCCGATGTCTTTAGGGGAATGTGTGGTCCAGTTCCTTTATACTAATAAAATTATACAAACTGATGAATAACTTAACTTCATGATAAACAATCAATTTTTTTAATACTAAACAATCAAATCATTAATACTAACAAATCAATCATTAATACTACACAATCATTCATTAATACTACACAATCAATCTTTAATACTAAACAATCAAATCATTAATGGTACACATCAAAATAAATTAATACTACAAAATCTTTTAATAATACAAAGTCACTCCACAATCAAACATTAATAATATACAATCAAATCATTAACAGAACACAATCATTAATACTACATAATCAAATCATTAATGCTTCATAATCAATCATCAACACTACAAAATCAATCATTAATACTTCACTATCACTCATTAATACTACACAATCAATCATTAATACTACACAAAACTACATGATTAATCATTTAATCCTGCATACTGTTCTAAAGTACAGCATCATCTTTATTTCCTTAGTTCAATGTCATCTTTATTTCCTTAGTTCAATGTCATCTTTATTTCCTTAGTTCAATGTCATCTTTATTTCCTTAGTTCAATGTCATCTTTATTTCCTTAGTTCAATGTCATCTTATTTCCTTAGTTCAATGTCATCTTCATTTCCTTAGTTCAATGCCATCTTTATTTCCTTAGTTCAATGTCATCTTTATTTCCTTAACTCAATGTCATCTTTATTTCCTTAGTTCAATGTCATCTTTATTTCCTTAGTTCAATGTCATCTTTATTTCCTTAGTTCAATGTCATCTTCATTTCCTTAGTTCAATGCCATCTTTATTTCCTTAGTTCAATGTCATCTTTATTTCCTTAGTTCAATGTCATCTTTATTTCCTTAGTTCAATGTCATCTTTATTTCCTTAGTTCAATGTCATCTTCATTTCCTTAGTTCAATGTCATCTTCATTTCCTTAGTTCAATGTCATCTTCATTTCCTTAGTTCAATGTCATCTTTATTTCCTTAGTTCAATGCCATCTTTATTTCCTTAGTTCAATGTCATCTTTATTTCCTTAACTCAATGTCATCTTTATTTCCTTAGTTCAATGTCATCTTTATTTCCTTAGTTCAATGTCATCTTTATTTCCTTAGTTCAATGTCATCTTCATTTCCTTAGTTCAATGCCATCTTTATTTCCTTAGTTCAATGTCATCTTTATTTCCTTAGTTCAATGTCATCTTTATTTCCTTAGTTCAATGTCATCTTTATTTCCTTAGTTCAATGTCATCTTCATTTCCTTAGTTCAATGTCATCTTCATTTCCTTAGTTCAATGTCATCTTTATTTCCTTAGTTCAATGTCATCTTTATTTCCTTAGTTCAATGTCATCTTTATTTCCTTAGTTCAATGTCATCTTCATTTCCTTAGTTCAATGTCATCTTCATTTCCTTAGTTCAATGTCATCTTTATTTCCTTAGTTCAATGTCATCTTCATTTCCTTAGTTCAATGTCATCTTCATTTCCTTAGTTCAATGTCATCTTCATTTCCTTAGTTCAATGTCATCTTCATTTCCTTAGTTCAATGTCATCTTCATTTCCTTAGTTCAATGTCATCTTTATTTCCTTAGTTCAATGTCATCTTTATTTCCTTAGTTCAATGTCATCTTCATTTCCTTAGTTCAATGTCATCTTCATTTCCTTAGTTCAATGTCATCTTCATTTCCTTAGTTCAATGTCATCTTCATTTCCTTAGTTCAATGTCATCTTGACCCTATTAGCGTCCCCTTTATTCGCCTAAAGACGCCAATATCCTTCTGGGTGGGGGGAAAGTACGGCGCGCGTGGAGTGCTTGTTTATTATCTACCAGGATGACATCCCCTTTCTGCCACGTGATGTCCACAGCCAGGTCGTCCAAGGTTTTCTCAAGGTCGTCCATGATCTCTGGTGGCATGGGCGTCCCGTCGGAGAAGGTGATCGCTTGCTTTGAGGAGTTTCGGCTGTCTTGCCAACCTCGGTAGGCGGCAATGATGGAGTTGAACCAGATCTGGTACAGTGGAAGGCAGACAATGATCAGATGGTATGTTACAGTGGAAGGGAGACAATTTTCAGATGATTTGGTACAGTGGAAGAGAGACAATGATCAGATGATGGTTGGTACAATGGAAGGCAGACAATGGTCAGATGCTCTGGTACAGTGGAAGGGAGACAATGATCAGATGGTTTGGTACAGTGGAAGGGAGACAATTGTCAGATGGTTTGGTACAGTGGAAACATTTGATAACATAGTCAATATTGGTCGGAGTTAGCGTTTGACTCCAAGGAACTAAAAGTATGACTTTTAACTACTTGCGACTCCAAGAATTGTATGACTTTGGACTCTTGTGACTACAAGAATTGTATGACTTTGGACTCTTGTGACTCCAAGAATTGTATGACTTTGGACTCTTGTGACTCCAAGAATTGTATGACTTTGGACTCTTGTGACCCCAAGAATTGTATGACTTTTAACTACTTGTGACTCCAAGAAATGTATGACTTTGGACTCTTGTGACTCCAAGAATTGTATGACTTTGGACTCTTGTGACTCCAAGAATTGTATGACTTTTAACTACTTGTGACTCCAAGAAATATATGACTTTGGACTCTTGTGACTCCAAGAATTGTATGACTTTTAACTACTTGTGACTCCAAGAAATGTATGACTTTGGACTCTTGTGACTCCAAGAAATGTATGACTCTCGTGAATTTTATTGCCCCCCCCCCCAACCCGGCATAGCTAAGAAATCAACTGAATGATACTATCATTTGACTAATCAGATGTGTAGCTTTACTTGATGCCACCTAGTGCTCCCCAACACCCTACTAACGTCATCACCACGATGGTAATTTTAACTCCAAAAGTACCACCCTCACTCCCCCTCCCCCCCCCCCCAAGTGTCACCACTGATGCTACTATGTGTTTGAATAGCTTTACTTGATGCCACCTAGTGCTCCCCAACACCCTACTAACGTCATCACCACGATGGTAATTTTAACTCCAAAAGTACCACCCTCACTCCACCTCCCCCACCCCAAGTGTCACCACTGATGCTACTATGTGTTTGAAAAGTCCTGCCTTTTTCCCGGTACGTTCATTCTGCTTGATGGCGGGCAGTACTGCCGTGACCGTCTTGAGACACCCGCCGGGCAGCCATTCGAAGAACGTCCCCTGTTCCCGGCACCTCTCCTCCGCCACGCTCTCGTCGTCCGTCAGAAAAGTGGACTTCCAGCCTCGACCGATGGCGGAACTGGGATCGTCGTCCTCGGGCAGTACCCTGGTGTACTGGACTTGCTTCTGCTCCAGGTCTCTGTACGGTTGGTAGGAAAGATTGGTTTAGGATTATGGTAGGTAAACAGGACAGGTCTATAAATATCTAAACCATGTTTAAATCCAGGCTATTATGTATATGGTGGTAAAGTGGTGGCGGCTAAATAATAGGCCAAAACATATGGCATAAGACCATATCTTGATCAAGCTACATATCTAGATCTAGTAGCATATAAGTATAAGTGCCCCGGCTTACAAGTCTACCTATATAATGACAAACAACTAAAGCCCCTTGTTAATGACATACAAATAAAATCTCTCATTAGTGACATACAACTAAAAACCTCCCATTAATGACATACAACTAAAAACCTCTCATTAATGACATACAACTAAAAACCTCTCATAAATGACATACAACTAAAACCTTCAGTGAAGTCGGAAACTTACTTGACAAACTGTGGATGCTTCTCCAGCATGACATTGTAAACGAGATGGGACAGTGCCAGTGGAGTTTGGCCACCGCTAGCTGGCGCCACCTCACAGAAGAAGAAGAGGATGCTGGGAGACGTTGGCACTTGCGCCATCTCGTGGTGAAAGGGGATCTGTTGATCGGGTGGCGCCTAAAGAAAAAAACAACAATTTTCTGGGATAGGAGCAGAGTTGGAATAACTGGTACTGTAGGCCCACAACGCATGTCTCCAACTTAACCTTTACTCTATTACATGACAAAGATGAAACTCACTTCATTGGCTGTGAAGACCTTGGATGTGATTTGTGTTCTGGGCGCAGCTCCACCAACGTAAGGCAGTGGCTCAACCCCGTAAGACGTCACAAAGCCGTCAAAGTCTTGCGCGTCTTTGAACGGGAATCCCCTGAACAAGATAGCACCATACTTGAGCAACTGTTGGCTTATGAACCCTCTCTGCCCTTCCAACCAATCAAATGCGTCTTGTGCCGTTTCAAATTTACTATCGCTGTCGGGGTTGGGGGTCAAGACGAGAGGAAATACTTGCTGGTCGAATTCCTTCTGTTCTGGGATGCGGACTTCTTTGACCTGGTCAGCGCAATCGCTCATCTTGAAAAAATCGTCAGTCTGCTTTCAGGGTAGAAGAGGTATTGATGAAATAAAATAGGCACTCGGTGGAGAAGCGAGTAAACTGAAACAACTTAAAATCAACTTAAAATGTAGACTTACCTCGTCACTTGCTACCTTTAGTGTTACCTGGCCGATTACTGCTAGTTCTGGTACACGATCAGTTTCTGCTAGGGGTGCTACCCGGTCAGCCTCTGCTAGGTGTGCTACCTGGTCTGTTACGGCTAGATATGCTACCTGGTCGGCTACCGCTAGATGTTTAGTCCATGTGCCACTTACATGCGTGTAATTATGAGATTACAGAGCTGGAGCTTGTTAAACCAAAAGTATGACTAAAAGTGGAGACAAGTTTTGAAGGTCAAGGTCGGACACAGTGGCCCAGTGGCGTTGTATACATTCATATTTGTCGTCATTATGAAAAAGGAGTTTGAGTGTTTCTTTCTTGCTCCTTTACTCTCTCCCTCTTTTTTTCCCCTTATCTTATCCCCCCCCCCCACTCTCCCTCACACACAATTAAAACAGTATCGTAATTAATTAAATTCAAGCTGCCAAATATGTTCATGAAGAGAGGCAGCAATCAGGTTAAGGTAGAAGGAAATATGGGAAACAAGGTCTGGGAAATAAGGCATGGGAAACAAGGTCTGGGAAATAAGGCATGGGAAACAAGGTCTGGGAAACCTGAAAAAGGACATTCCTCTTGCTGTCCGCTCGGACACAACATTTCAGCTAAGTGTTTTTTTTTATATTTTGTGTTATTCGTTATTTGTTCGCCGAAGAAGACATCTTGTCTACACGTCCGTTGTTTTTGTTGCGTCTTTTTTTGTGTCAGGTTTTACCAAGCCTGGTTACGAAGGTTTCCAAATAGTTTCAAAAGCTTTGGTCTGATTTAAGAGCCACGTTTTAGTTTTAGACGAAATAAAGACTAGGCCCTTTGAAATGTTTCTCCCCTTTCTTCAGTTTGAGCCCAAATGTGCCGCCCCTAAAGTACGTCAATCAAATTTTGGGCACTTGTATCCCCTCCCCCCCCCCCCCCGGTCGTCACAAACAGTCACAAATCTCAGACACCCCCCCCCCAACCCTAAAGTACGTCACACTTTCGAACTAAAAATGTGTTTAAAAATAAAATTGTATCTAAAACACACATCACTCTTAAATTATTACATTTATAAAAGTGACATCTTCTGTCAGAATACATCCATCACAAATGAAGGTTTAACATCACAGTCAATTTCAGGTTTTATTTGTAGGAAATTTTTTTTTCCTCCAAAATGTGTGACGTCACGTAAGATGTTTACCTACCGTGTTTCAAGCTGCCACACTTTCTGAGGACCCCCACCCCCCCCCCAAACCCCCCCCCCTTTTCAGGAGCGTGACGCACTTTATGGACAGCCGCAAAGAATAAATTGAGCTCACGGTGTGCCCTCCACCCTTTTTTTTTTTCCTCCAAAATGTGTGACGTCACGTAAGATGTTTACCTACCGTGTTTCAAGCTGCCACACTTTCTGAGGACCCCCACCCACCCACCAAACCCCCCCCCCTTTTCAGGAGCGTGACGCACTTTATGGACAGCCGCAAAGAATAAATTGAGCTCACGGTGTGCCCTCCACCCTGCTCTTCATTTGTGGCGACGCCCATGTGATAGCTGCTATGTGTTGGTAAGGTCTACCTTTTTGGTTACTTTATATTTTATTCATATGTGGAACTTTGGTCCCATTCGAACTTTGGTCACATATGAAACAATAAAAAAAAAAAAAAAACTAGATAAACTAATGAGGACTTATCTTGCCTGGCCCTCGACCATTTGTCCCTGAAATGGTGACATAGAACACAATGTAATAGGCTTAACTCAAACAGATAGAACACAATATAATAGGCTTAACCCTAACAGATTACTGAATATTTGTGTGTCTTCATGATTTAAGTTATCTACCACATCTGTACAGTCCCATATCGTCAACAATAACACTGGTACCCGTACTGTCACCAGAACATACTATGTCACATACACCAGGTGCACTATCACCAACATGTACACTGTCACCATCATATACATACACTATCATATACCCTGTCACTACACTGATACCAACAGATACACTGTCACATGCACACGATACACTGTTACCAACACACATATGCCACGTGTACGTGATACACGCTCACATTTGTCACAATACATTCAAACACTATCACCCTGTCACCAACACATAGGCCTACAATGTCACAAAAACTGTCACTAGCATACACACAGTTGGTCAAGTAATCATGTCAAGAATGTCAATGGCCTCTATGGCTGCACTCAACAGCCAGACTCAGGTGCGATGGTAAACATTTCTAGTACTCCATGATCAGTCATTTGTATGACCCAGCTAAGTCATTTGTATGGCCCAGCTAAGTCATTTGTATGGCCCAGCTAAGTCATTTGTATGGCCCAGCTAAGTCATTTGTATGGCCCAGCTAAACCTCTGTATGTACACAAACATGAGCTCTATCACAGGATTCCTATGAAGGGAAGTGCATAGGCACGGGGGGGGGGGGGGGGGGGGGGGGGGGGGGGGGGGGGGGGGGGGGGGGGGGGGGGGGGGGGGGGGGGGACACCGCCCCGGCGCTATCTTCAAAAGTTGCCAAAATCATGTTATTGAATATCATACGTGATTTTAGTGAGAGAAGAGCGCCACAAAGTCTAATTACTCCAATGCAGACAATACAATTCCTATTCTGTATTTGAACAGCCATCCATAAATTATTTCAATAAAATAGAGGTTGGGGGTGGGGGTGGGGGGTGATTTCAAAAATGCTTCAAAAAATTGTTGACAAGGGGGAAAAAGGGAGAGGTGTGGGGGTGGTCAAAATAAGTTGACGTTAACAATTCTATTTTTCTTGGATCTAAATTTGAAAAAAAAAAATGTCTAGAAAAGTTGTTGTATAAAATATGTTATTTGTATAGCATGTAAAGACCTAAACAAATTCTTTGAATTTCAAAGGCTCGGCACAGCGCCTTCAATGAATAAGAAATCCTCTGCACCAATGCGGTCAATTCGTATAGTATGGCTACTAAAAGTCAGAGAGACTTGATTATTTGCACCAATAGAAATTGCTGATAGTTAGACATAACACGAATGATGTCCAGAATAATAATAGGCATATTCATATGGAATTATATAAACATAATCCATAACAATTGCTAGAGTTTAAAATGTGGCGTATCTGACATGAAAATAGCAGCAACAAAAAACAAACAAAAAAACTAACAATATATGTACAATGTTTATGTTATAAATCATATCTAAAATTCTGCAATTAATCTACGGATTATTTTAGCTTACACACATGAAAGGAAGTTTATATCTATCATCTATGCCATGCACTATGGTATTATACCTAATAGACTGGTACCGGTACATTAACTAATTTCTATATAACCCTTAAAAATTAATACACTAATTTTAGTTTCATAAAACCTATTTTTTGTCTCATGCTTTTGTTGCGGAGAGAAAACTCTTCATACCTGACTTTAAGATATTGTAACTTGGTTACAGTACGTAATGACGTCCTAGCAATACTTTTAAGTTGAAGCACTGTCGAAAATGAAATTTGCATGGGGAGGGGCTATATTTTTGTCGAGCCCTGCTAATAAATAAATCAATTTTACTTTACTTGTAATATCGTTTTGTGATGTCTATACGTCCACTTAAAAATAATATTAAAAGTGTTAAAATTCATATTTAAATACTGTTACTATTATTAAGTTTTCTCTTTTTATTAATTTCTTCTTAAAATAATAAAAATGATAACACAATTATTCATTATTTAAAAACATATATTTTGAGGATAAAACTAAGATAAACTTGATGCTGGGTGATAACTGGTAGCAAGGTTCAAATTAATGTTGAACATTTTTGCGAATGAGCTTTCCTACTGTCTCGTACCTCCGTCTGCTCTCCAAAAGTGCACAAATAGTGTCGACGTCACGATAGTTCTGTGTGTGGGAAACATATTTGTAAATAGTGATTTTTCGAAATCAAAATATCAATTTTTTCTGGATCATCTTTCATTTCCTGAAGAAAATATCGAATAGGTAAGTAAATTTATGGCTATTTAGATATATAAATGTAATGAGTTTACCAAAGTGCACCAGTGGAGTCTACAGAGTTTTCTAATGCCGCTTCACGTCACTCAATAATTTATATTTTATATTAACTGTCGTCTGCAGGGTGCACCGAGTGCAAGTGCAACGTTGATAGTGTTTTTAAGCGATACCAGTTTTTAGAAAATTTAGCAACGTAGGACATGCATTGCTGTCGCTCCTTTCTCCTCTCTGTAATGCATGATTCAGTTTGTTTCGATTCGAACACGGTAAAATTATCGTATTTTATTTGTGTCGAATTCTAAACAAATGCAATCTCCTAGTGCCTAGTGATAGTGAAACCTGTGCCTGTGAATAGCACAAATCCTTGGGTCCAAAGCAAAAATGATGCTTTTTGCAGGTGCAGCCAGAACGACTTTAAATTTTGTGTTAGGGGTTTAGCTTTGCTCTTTGCATAGAGTAAATTCATGTCACCTTGGGCTTATGGCTTATATTATATTGAAATACCAACACTCAGCTTGTGGGTGATGGCACCAAGAGTTGGAGAATGATGTGTAGTGATGACTTTTCTGTTTTTCCACTCAGGAGTATTGTGGTCATCAACTAAATCTAACAATCAATAAAGCTTATGTGAAATGTTAAATTATTAAAATCAAATTTTCTGTTTCATTTTTATTAAAATTCAAAAAGAAATTTTAAAAAGAAACTTATCCTTGCTGATACCACAAAGTCGCACGCCACACATATTTCTTAAATGGCTTGTATGCAATTCATTTCTATCATTCGCCATTTATGGTAAATTTCAACATTGTTCCTGGAGAGGAACTATGTCTCCCATCCCACCCTCATTTTCAATATAAAAATAATAAACAAATAATTTTCCCCATATCCATCCCCCAGAGAAATAAAACGATAGCCGGAAGTAAACTTGGGGAACCTCCATGACAATATATCATGGGAGACGTTGCCGTCCTTACCACTGACCCAATCCTAACTAAATATGCACATGGAAAATAAGAAGAAAAGAGAAAGCAAATAGCAACTGCATACATTTACATTTATTTATTGTATACTATAATAACCACAGAACAATTGTCGAAATAAGCGAGATTTGATTGTGCTTAAACATTTTTCATGCAATTCATTTACATCTAATTGAACATGTAGCCTACAGTTTTGTATGAATCTGTTGTAAAAATGTTTGTAAATGTGCCGCGTCAACATTTTGATCATATAGCTTTCCCCAAGTGTTGGCAAAATTTACCACAATACCCATGGTTCATTCGCAACCCTGAGTGTCGATGCAAATTTTCTGACAGCAGGCTATTTCATCATGATATTAGAAACACATCAATGGTAGCAGACTGATTAGAGCAGTAAAAGAATAGGTAAGCATAGGGTCTTTGTCACACTTTACTCATTTGGTGCCAGTGGGGAATGGAATGTGCTATTTGCAGAGAAATACACCATTATGTCCCATAGGATTTGTGCTGTTTCAAGGGGTTTTTGTGAGCTGGCGCCTATTCCCTGGACAGCCGAACATACAGGTTTCAATGTATTAAATTAACCCTTTCATTACTGCTGGTTTTGGCATAGATTTTTAATGACTCAGAAGAAACTTTCGGTATTATTCATTCTCTATCCGATTCGCTTATTAACTTCTCTATAGATTAACGAATGAAAAAATATACAGAATTTAAATATGACGTCGACGTGACATCCTTGGGTATTTCAGAAAAGTTCTTTTCCTCTTTGTTATGACGACAATATGACATCCTTGGCAATTGCAAGTGGGTTATCGTAACGTCGCATCGACGTCATCGGTAACGAAAGGGTTAAAAGTACCAATTAAAGATTTATTGTTATATCTTATAATATTGGCTCAATAAGTTAGTCAAATATTTAAAAAAAAAGTATTTACTTTTCTCATTAATTGTAGGGCTTTTAAATATATTATTAAATTACTGACCTTCTGTAACTTAAGTTAGGTAAAACAACACCCACTTTTGCTTAGCAGACTGTACTAGAAGGAAACTATTAAGATGTAGCCATCTTTTGTAATTCACCACAGCAAAATTTGTTTTCTGTTCAAAGAGTTCTACATTTATTCAAGAGCTGTTCCTTTTAAGAAAAACATTAATATACATTTATCAGCAAGTAATCAATATCACTTTAAATTAATTTTCAAAAGCAAATCCTAGGCCTACTATATTATTATATAATTACTGGGGTAAGCTTGCATTATGTTCACATTACAGAGAATGTGTTTTTAAAAAAAGTCATTTCTGAAAGGGAGCTAACAAGTAAATAATTAAATGCTCTGAATATAATCACTAACTAATTTGGGTTTATCATTTAATGGCGAAAATCTATTAATAAAACGCCCAGGTATTCATTTGTCCAATCTCATTAAATGGCGGAAAGATATTAATAAAACATCTGGGTATTCCGTTTGGACAATCTTTCAACAGCTGGTTTGTGCTTCTACTTTAATGTGAATCAGTGTATTATGTCTTACCTAAATGAAAACTGGTTTTTAACTTTATTTTACATAAGATTTTAAAAATTATTTCTGCTATAAATATGCTGAAATGCATTGTAAGCAGCCAAGTCTTACGAAAACCATTTCTAAAAATAGTAAGATGGCGTAAAGCAATGTGACGTTTTCCGGTCTTAGAAATGATAACCCCTATACCTTTAGTTTGCGACATTATGATTCTAGATTACCTATGAAAATTCTAGCCTACACAAGTACACTATTAGCCTACAGTGTCTATTTGGTGCGATACAGTTTATGTCTAATTTAGTATGTTAATCTGCCAATAGATGACATCAACATCATGCTTTTATAATTTACTAAGTGATGGCATGGGCATATGATTTTGGGGGGGGGGGGGGGGGCTGTTGGCCCTGGTGTGACCTTTTTTTTTTTTGAGGGGGGGGGGGGGGGAGTGGTTGGCCCTAGGTTGCACATTTTTATTTTTGCAGGCAAGGGGGGAGTGGGGGGGCTATTTTTCTCTGAATTGGATGTGACAATCACCCTTGGAGGTCAAAGAAACTACACAGTTGCTCAGTATAGTTAAAATAATGAAAATACAACATTCAATTGTCATTTGTAACTATGACAATGACTGTCATGGCATTAAAGGCAATTAATGTTTTAAAGATATGTCAAAGATTTCTTTCTCTTGTAACTCAATGAACCATAAATATATATACTTTCATTTAAACCATTTTAAAACCCTATAAAATAAAAAAGTGAAATTAACAAATCAATTTGTTAAAAAATTATGGTTTTCTTCCATTTCTCCTTCAACATATTTTTTCTTCTTCCAATCATCAAAATCAAATGTAAAGGGAGACAAACCATGAAATTTTACGGTTTTATTTATAGGTGGCAGAATTTCAACATTTTACTTTTACTAACCTCCCTTGTGATAACTTAGCTTTTTTTTCCTCTATGCATACGTTAGAGTAAATTGATGTTTCTTTTTATCGTTTATACAAATCACTGGCTCGCACATGAATTATAACTGATCTAAAAAGTATGTGTATTAAGCAATCCTTTTAGTAATCCCTGCTGCTTTCCAGAGACGTTGACTGGGAACACAAAGCTTGAAACTAGGCGGGACATACAGTGTCTCATTAATTGTTATTTGATTATTTGAGTTGATGTTTAATAGGTAGTCATTCAATGGCCATAAGTTTCACACCACTAATACTGACAGCAACGTATAACTGTAAAGAAACAAAAATAAAAATTGATAAAAATAATTGTTGTTTTTATATAAGCCATGTTGTAAGCTTACAAACCACTAATAACACTAATGGTAAGAAACAATACATATTATATTATTCCACCAAATAGTTACAATGATTATGTGTTCAGCTATTATATATTGCCCACCAGCTATTTCCAGTTTTATAAGGATACAGGGGGGTAAAGGCTGGGTGGGAGGAGGACTTTGTTGCATTGAATACAATTACACCTGAGATTTGTTTGTTTTTTCTTCATTGTCCTCAACATGGACCATTGGTTCCACTTATCCTACAGAGCTTCAATTTGGAAACTGTACAAAGCTTTGTCTGGTGAATCATGTTGTTTATAAAGTCAAAATTTGGTGGGGCCTTCATTCACCTATTCTGACAATTTTTGTGTTTACTTTAAAATGTTATAGAAAACATGAATAAGATGAGTATCTTTATTAAATCGACCTAAATAAATGGAAATGTTTTTTAATTACATTGTACATATTCATGTTCAGCACACAAATACATACATCATTTTAAACAAGACAACATTTTACAAGTATAACAATTTAAACACAAGACATCTAAAGTATTTCTCTAGAGTACAAATCATCTATCAATGAACCCCCTTGGTGAAAATAATGACTGAAGTGGTGATCATTTAGATTTGGTAATCTCTTGGGGAATATGCTGGTAACTTCGTACAGGCTGGGGAGCAAAAGTTCCGAACTTTAAGAGAAATCATTGGCCCTGATCGAGCTGATCTTTTGTGATCTGTGATGAAGTGGGTGGTAAGTAGCATCCAATTTGTACAAAGTTTGACAGCAGTATTTTTCGCCACACAGTTCCTCAAGGGAAAGACCCTTGGTTTGTGTGATGTTACCTTTTTTAGACAGAACTCAAAGGTGCTCTTACCATGTCAGCTTCTTATTAACAGTGACACCTTGGTGCTTATATGTCTTTACTTGTTTAGACAGCCCGGGAGGGGGGGAGGCTTGGATATGTATAATAAAAAGGGCAATAACTTATAAATATGTGCATTATTTTCCCGGTTAACTTAGATAAGCTAAACCATTAGGTTCGGTTAGGTAGAGGGTTCGATTCCGATTGTGTTAAACCTATTTTGTTAAAAAAGGGTAGTTGAATGCTTGTATTTAACTTTAATTGATTGGGGTTTGTTTGCAATAGTTAGACTTCTTTGTTATGAGTATGAGACGTGGTACATCTTGCATGCAGTGCCCCATTGTATGTGTTAATGGCTTTGGTCCCGGGCTTGGATAGAGTTAGTCTTTTTTGTTTTTGTGGTCAGTTTCATTAGAGACCCCACATTTAATTGTATTCAACAACAAAAAGCTATTAATATATTCATAGGGATTGGTAATTCCAGTAAATATTGCAATAGTTTGAGGAAGTTACCAATATACATGAATGTATGCATAAAAAAAGCTTTTACCTGTTTCTCGACAACACTGTTGTTGTGAGCCTGAGTTCTCGTTAGATTATCTGAGATCTTGCGAGATTTTCTGAGATCTTGTGAGACTGTCTGAGATCTTGTGAGACTGTCTGGAGAGACCACGGGCGTGGAACACTGGCTGGACGTGTATCCTAAGAGATCATGGGCGTGGAACACTGGCTGGACGTGTATCCTAAGAGATCATGGGCGTGGAACACTGGCTGGACGTGTATCCTAAGAGATCATGGGCGTGGAACACTGGCTGGACGTGTATCCTAAGAGATCAGCCAGAACGTTGTGCTCTTACCACGCACGGCCAAAACGAGCTCCAAACAAAACTTAATTTATCGAGCCATTCAATTTGGCAAGGCACTTTTTTTCCCCCTTGGACCACCTGGTCCAGTTTGGGAGGAGGGCGTGGCTACATTCGGTAATCTTCATTAGCTCATGATATTCACTGAACAGATGAGTTAGTTTGGCTACGAAGGGGCCCACCTTTTCAAATCCCTTATAAAATGCGTCTATTTCCTTTCCTCTTCTCATCCCGTCCTGACTGAGAGATTCCAATCCGCTATCAGTGTGAGTTATGAGCTTGTAGATCCACATAGACTTGCTTCATTGAGAAATGGGCGCTCATCAATCTATTTTAGGCCCGCCTTTAATTCCTGGGGTGGTGGGGGTCTTCTAATTCGAGGCGCGCACCGTCTATAAATAGTGTTCGCGTCCGAGGCAATTTTATCGGTTATCAGGCGGTGTTTTGACGGATGACGGAAGTTGGATCCACCGATGGGTAGATTGTTGGGTCGGAGAAGACGACTGGAAGATATGGGCAAGAATGAGATCTCTGTTGTATTATGTAAGACTAGGCTTACGTTTGTGGCACTGCCTGTCTGGTAGGGGACCATCACGTGATCGCCATGGAACAATCTGATACATAACGTCAAACAACAAATAGTTCTTTTACATGGACAAATCTGATGTATACCATAATACAAGTAGTTCTTCTCCTTGGCAAATGCTGATATATACCATGATAGAAATAGTTCTTCTCCGTGATACATCTGACATATACCGTGATACAAATAGTTCCTCTCCATAAATCAAATAGCTCCCGTTCATGATAAAAAAAAGCTCCTCTTCATTATACTAATAACTCCTCTCCTTAATAAAGCATTAAGTACCTTAACACATATTTTTTCAATGCATGCTACATAGATACCCATGCATTGTTAGATTTTCTCTTTACTATAAAATTAAATCATACCAAAAGGGATGGTAGTGTGTTTGCCTTTCTGTCCTGAATTCGCCAGTTTTTAACTTTACAAAGAAAGAGTGGGGAAAGCCATCTATAGGCGGCTTTGTTTCACTTTTGTGACCACCCTCCCAGTGACTTTCCTCCCAGTGACTTTCCTCCCAGTGACAGCCCTCCCAGTGACTGCCCTCCCAGTGACCACTCTCCTAGTGACCCCTCTCCCAGTGACCACTCTCCTAGTGACCACCCCCCCTAAAGACCACTCTCCTAGTGACCGCTCTCCTAGTGACCACCCTCCCAGTGACCGCCCTCCAGGTGACTGCCCTCCCAGTGACTTTCCTCCCAGTGACCGCCCTCCCAGTGACTGCCCTCACAGTGACCACCCTCCTAGTGACCGCCCTCCCAGTGCCCACCCTCCTAGTGACCCCCCTCTCCTCCCAGTGAATGCCCTCCCAGTGACTGCCCTCCCAGTGACTGCCCTCCCAGTGACTGCCCTCCTAGTGACTGCCCTCTTAGTGACCACCCTCCTAGTGGCCACCCTCCCAGGGTCCACCCCAGTGACTTCCCTCCCATTAACTTCCCTCCCAGTGACCACCCTCCCAGTGACCGCCCTCCCAGGGACTGCCCTCCCAGTGACCGCCCTCCCTGTGACCACCCTCCCAGTGATTTCCCTCCCAGTGGCCGCCCTCCCAGTGACTGCCCTCCCTGTGACCGCCCTTTTAGTGACCACCCTCCCAGTGGCTTCCCTCCCAGTGACCACCCTCCCAGTAACCACCCTCCTAGTGACCACCCTCTCAGTGACCATTCTCCCAGTAATCACCGCCCCATGACCGCCCTCCCAGCTATAAATGGTTCAGTTTATTCCGCCCACAATCAAAATGCTAAAGGCCTTCTCCATCTTCACATTTCTATTTCCATACATATACAGCGGTCATGTGTCGAGATCATATTGATGTATTTAGAAGTATCAAATTTATGATTTGATATAATCACTTCACTTAGAATTTTAAGTATGCATTTTTCTATTTAATGGTTTAAAAAAAGCCAGTGTTGATCTATGTGATAATTAAAAAGTTGAATAAAGCCAGTGTTGTTCTATTTGATAGTTAAAGAGTTGAAGAAAGTCCGTGTTGTTCTATGTCACAGTTAAAGAGTTGAACAAAGTCCGTGTTGTTCTATGTCACAGTTAAAGAGTTGAACAAAGTCCGTGTTGTTCTATGTCACAGTTAAAGAGTTGAACAAAGTCCGTGTTGTTCTATGTCACAGTTAAAGAGTTGAAGAAAGTCCGTGTTGTTCTATGTCACAGTTAAAGAGTTGAACAAAGTCCGTGTTGTTCTATGTCACAGTTAAAGAGTTGAACAAAGTCCGTGTTGTTCTATGTCACAGTTAAAGAGCAGAACAAAGTCCGTGTTGTTCTATGTCACAGTTAAAGAGCTGAACAAAGTCCGTGTTGTTCTATGTCACAGTTAAAGAGCTGAACAAAGTCCGTGTTGAACTATTATGTAAGAGTTGAATGAAGGCTGGCCGTGCGTTGTTTAGTGTGTAGAGTTGTAGCACTTGGACATGTATAGATAGCTCGGTCCCAGACTCAGGTAGACTAACTCAAATATCTGTGAAGCTGAGAACGGCGTATTTTGCCCAGCAAACGGCTGATTTCGTGTTGAGCGCATGTGAAGGTATGAGAACATCTCTGCTGCGTGCTCACGGCAAACACTGTGTGTGTGTGCGCCGCGGTTATCTTGAACTGGTAGAAGAGACAAGAAGGGGAGAGAACTTTTCACCTGCTTTTTTTTTTTTTTTTTTTTATTTTTTTGTGTGTGGGTGGGGTTAGTTGATTTTGTGTTTTTTGTTTGTTTTAATTTCTCATCAGTTTGTGGGGGGAATGGGGGGAGAGAATTTTT
>CAXITT010000718.1:309712-345475 GCA_964033795.1 Lymnaea stagnalis | reverse complement strand
GGGGGGGGGGGGGGGGGGGGCGCTGGGGGAATGGACTCGTTTGGGTCACTGACACTGGTGTGTGTGTGTATATGAGGGAACACTGATTTTGGTGTGTGTTAGGGCACTGGGTAAATGGACTCGTTTGGGTCACTGACATTGGTGTGTGTGTGTGTGTGGTGGGGGGGGGCACTGAATTTGTTAGTTGTTTTGGTGCACTTGCATGGTTGTCCTGACTAGCAAGATCGAGTGAGAAGAACGCCTGTTGGAGTGGATACTGGAAACTTATCTTGCAAGATTAGCAACGTGCAGTTTTTTTTACAAGGTGGTCGTTGGATATCTATAACTTATTGCACACCGACTAATTGGCAGACTTCGATTGCTTCTTGATTGTCCAGTTATGTCCGTGTAATGACGTACTCAGTCTTAACATAAAGGAAACCCTAAAATACATTTCAGCTCAGTGAACTGCACCACTTCTTGTTGACAAGCAATGAAAGTACGCGCTTCTGTCAGTGTAACCAATTGGAGCGCCGAGTCGGTCTAACAACATTGGTGCAGGCAACGTTTAATGGAACCCGTAATTGTTAGCTTGTATACACAACGCCCACGGCATCCAACCTTCTCTCACTTGCAGAGTCGTAGTGTAAGGGAGTCGACAGATGTGAGAATGCTTAGGCGACGCCCAAACAAAGCTCTACACAACGCAATACTACCCTCTCCCCAATATCATGCTACCCTCCCCCAAATACCCATGCTAGCCTCTCCCCAATATCATGCTACCCTCCCCCAAATACCCATACTACCCTCTCCCCAATATCATAACACCCCTTTCCTGATACCCATGCAACAATCTTCCAAATGCCCATGCTACCCTCTCCCCAAACACCTTTTACCCTCTCCCCAAACATCATATTAACCTATTCCCAGTACCCATACCGCCCTCCACTAAATGCCCATACTCTCCTCTCCAGTATATATTCCACCCTCTCCCCGATATCCACTCTCCCCTCTCCCCAATACGGTACCCATATTCCCCTCCCCAAATGCCCTTACCACCATCTCCCCAGCTCTGACATTGAGTCGGTTTCTTAAAATATATTCGATCATAGTTCAAATCAGGAGAAGAGAACCCACGATGATATCACCATCCTTAAGTTTGTTATGATGGAATCCTTCTTGTTTAGCGGAAGTCGGCAATGTTTTTCCCCAGATGCCCCAGCTCTAAAAACTTGAAAAGATAAGCACTTACCTAGAGTACATTCAATCAAGTTATTTTTAAAGACAGCCCATCATTTCCGCAGTAAATGCCAAGTGCAAAAATATCTTTAAAATTTGATAGATGACTTATACATTAACATTAAATTCTAGCCGGCATCCCCCGTAACAGAAGATAATAATGATAGGCTCACATAAACCTAGCCCCTTCCCCCCCACCCCCCCCCCCCCCCCNAAATATTTTGCGCAAACTTTCTTAGTAAAGTATTCCTAACGGTACGAGTCCCAGATACTGTTCATTTACGCAGACGTTGCATCTTGGACCGTCGCATTTTCCAAAAGAATTATAATTTCCTTTCTAGTTTAACAAAATGTGAAAATCTTGGTAACTAAATTGTTTAACTCGATTTCTATCGGCGGAAATGGCGGATGTCAGGCCCAATCGTTGATTGCCAGCGTATCGGATGCTAGGGAAATCCTGTTCTTGTTTATAGCTCACCGGATGACTTGTGTTTGTTGTACCATGGCGTGCCCCGTCCTATGGACTGGCTGTATCATGACGTTGGGCGGATACAATCACAGGTGCCGTGTAAACCAGGGCATTGTCTGGTTACACTCACAGATGCCACTTAAAACCAGGGCATTGTCTGGTTACACTCACAGGTGCCGAGCTAACCAGGGCATTGTCTGGTTAAACTCACAGATGCCATTTAAAACAAGGGCATTGTCTGGTTACACACAGGTGCCGTGCTAACCAGGGCATTGTCTGGTTACACTCACAGCTGCCGTGTTAACCAGGGCATTGTCTGGTTACACACAGGTGCCGTGCTAACCAGGGCATTGTCTGGTTACACTCACAGCTGCCGTGTTAACCAGGGCATTGTCTGGTTACACTCACAGGTGCCGTGCTAACCAGGGCATTGTCTGGTTACACTCACAGGTGCCGTGCTAACCAGGGCATTGTCTGGTTACACTCACAGGTGCCGTGCTAACCAGGGCATTGTCTGCTTACACTCACAGATGCCATCAGACCTGTTTACCCTCAAACTCTTAAAATCGCACAATCTCATCACAAAACGTTCAATACATTATCTTAATAGTAAAAAATAAACATATAATTTTATATGATGCATACATCTCAAAATCGTACATTGTACGCCAAAATCGTGAGAGTAAACAGGTCTGTGCCATTTAAAACCAAGGCTTTGTCTGGTCACACTCACAGATGACATGTAAACCAGGGCATTGTCTGGACGTAATCACTTTATTTTACCAAGAATCTTGATACATTCTTGTACGACACTTTTTCTCGCGCCGTACAAGGGACTAAGTAAAACTAACGTTGTTCCAAATGAGTGACTCAGTCAGCTTCCTATTCCACCTGTTGGTTGGCTAAAAATAAGACCTTCGTGGCAATAATCTATTATAATATGAACCCGTGTTCTGAATGAGACTATAATGTTTCTTAAAACGTACCTGTTACAACACTGCTTGCATGCACACTGGAACATATCGTACTTTTGCATAGACGAATAACGAAACGAGTTGAGAATGAGCAACTATTTGAAGAAAAATGCTGTTTTAAAACAAATAAAGTTTTGGATAGCACATCCCACCAACTTCATCACAGATACCTAAGATCAGCTCGATCAGAGCGAATTCTTTCTCTTAAAGTTGAGACTGAAATATTTAAAAAATTACTTTACAGTCGAACCCGGTTACGTCGACGGCCTCGGGGTTTACCAAAAAGCGTCGAGATAACCCATGATCGAGATAAACGGAAACCAATATAGCGGTAATATATTAACACGTGCTTGAAATTTCTTGAGGTACACGATGTGCGTTTATAAATGAGAATGTACATGCACGTGTTTTTGGAGTTTTTTTTTTTACACAACAGCGTCACCAAGATTTTTTTGATGAAGTGATCGGCAGGCTAAAAAAATTTGCATACATGTTTGTTAACAACACAAGGCATATGTGGGGGTGCCACTTTTCCGGATTATCCCGGAATTCCGGATTCGTGAGGCTTAACTATTCTTGAGCTCTGGATTCGCGAATTTTTATTTTCTCTCGCTCCGAAATTCGCCAGTTCAGTTTATTCAAATACGGATTCTGTGTTAAAAAAACAAACAAAAAAAAACTCAATCCGTAAGAACGCGTGAAATCTTTTAATAACTACGCGACAAGCGGGTTCGCTATAAATAGAACAGGTAATGCGACCCCTCTCTTTTGTTTGCAAGCCGCCTCTCGCTCCTCGCTTCTTGCTGTGTCAAGTTAATTGCGCGGACAACGATATTGTCATTTCGTTTTAATGTTTAATTACTACAGTTTGAAGTAGCCACGTTTCTGTTGTATATAATTTTTAAAAGCCGACGATTAGCCATGAGGATCGAGATAACCGAGGTTGAGTGGCAACTTTGGCCGCCTTTTGTACACGAGATATCAGGGTTCGGCGACATAAAAGAATGGACATAACTGAGGAGAAAATGCTAAGACAAATAGAGAATTTGTCGATTCCACTTCAAAAACGTCGACATGACAAGGTTGGCGAGTTAACCCGAGGTCGAGATAAGTGGGTCTACCACCATGCCCCCCCCCAGCGATTACCATATCTAAATGATCACTAATATATAGTCATTTTTGTCACTAAGGGAGTTCATTTGTGGCTTATTTGTACGCCAGAGAGTCACTTTAGATGTCTTGTGTTTAAATTGCTATTATTGTAAAATGTTGTCTTGGTTAAAATATGTATTTATTTATGTGCTGAAAATGAATATGTACAATGTAATAAAAGTAAAAACATTTCCATTTATTTAGGTCAATTCAATAACGAATCATATCTTATTTTATCTTATCTTAACTTATGATGCAAGTTGAGGCCACCAATCTTAAAGATAGTCATCTTTGTCTTGAATCTCTAATGATATAGAATTGTGTCTTGTTCCCCCCGCCCGCTCTTCCTGTTTTCTGATCGTGCCACTGGCCCCATCATTAATTTCCCTAGAGCTGTCTACTAACTGAGCAACGCTGCTGGTCTGAGCCTTGCTTTTCTCCCCGTGTTGAGACTGACTTCCTGAGCTCACCCAACATGTCTCGTTCATCACCATTGGCTGCCACAAACCAGCTCCCACTCCACCCGGACTACAAGAGTCAATATGGTCAATATGGTGTTTGATTAATGCGTTGTTATGTCACGTGACCAGGGGGGGGCGGTAAATGGATGTGATGTGGCTAGGTCAGGGGTTCTTAACGAGGGGTGCTCGCACCTTCTGAGGGTGTGGGAGGCAAATCAGGTTTATTTTTTGGTGATGCGGGAAATTTTTGAAATCAAGTTTGGGTGCGGAGTTGCAATAAAAATTGTTAGGAACCCCTGGGCTAGGCAATGTTACTCGATAGAATTCTCGTTCCCTTTATATAAACTATGTATGCTTGTAGGAGTTCTTTCTCATTCAACTCTTGATGATGACGCCCTCCTATTCTCACCAGGCTCGGATGCGATCCTTCACATTGCTCTATCACATTAAGAGCCTTAAAAAAATCATTTGGAATAATTGCAATATTTATTGTTAAGTTCTCTTCAGCTTACATTTTATTATTGTTAGATGCAAAATATGGACGTTTTATTAAACACTAGACTTCTGATGCGTGAGATTAGGGAAGGGGTCATGGCGGAGATTTTGAGTTATTAAAACGTGGGATGCCCCTTGTGAGTCTTCTCATCGGAAAAACTCGGACCGTTTTAACCTAAATCAATGTTTTAATCATATGCCCCCTTTTGATCACAATTGAACAAGAGTTATTCATACATTTCGACATGCAACCTATGAGGTTTGTGTCATTGACAACGGCCAAATGCTGTATAAGAAATTCAACCTAAGACTGTTCTACCTAAAAAAAAACTGTACAATTTCGGGGTAAACAAGCACGTCGTTAACTTATTCTACAGTGCAACTATTGGAAGTCTGCTTAATTTCAGTATTACCTGCTGGTGTGGGAATTCAACGTCTCTTCTATATCTTAAGGGCCCACGATCAATTTATTGATCATTTTGGCTCCTATGCATGTAGATGGGATTTGCAATGTTTCTGTTCCTGGTGTTGATGAGGAAATTTCACAGATTTTCAGTGCCGCTTTGTGAGGGAATCATGCACTAAGGGGTTTGAAGGCTTGAGGCAATAGAAAAAATGTGTCTAGTGTTGTCGCCTCAACCGTTCCTTTTGAAAGATTGTTCCAGTCCCTGATTGTCTTGGGCAGGAATGAGCAGCTCCTATACTGGCTTCTTGCTGGTATGAGCCTGAATTGCCTGTCATGGCCTCGTCGCTGTCTATTGGGGCGAGGGACGAGTTTCTGTTTAATACTGGAAGAGTGGACCAGCCCATTATTTATCTTGTCTGATATTTAACACCGCATAAACTGACTAATTCAGAAAGCTAGGAACATAACACAAACTAAACATCCTTCACTTGAAGAACTATTTGAAGAAAGATGTTTTTTGTAAAACTTAACACATTTTGGATGATACATCCCACCCTCTTCATTACAGATACTTAGGATCGGGCCGTTCGGGACGAATTCTTCAGAACAGATATATAAATTATTTTGTTCCCCAATCTGTACGAATTTACCAGCGTGCTTCCTCTGAAGTCACACATCTGAATGAGAACTCATATGCCCCCGATATTTGCCTAGAGAACTCACTGAATGGCTGTTTGAAATAATTTATTATAAATTATAAATGTCTTGTGTTCAAATTGTTTTATTTTTGTGCTGAAAATGTATAAGTATAATGCAATCAAAAAACATTTCCATTTATTTGGATCAATAAAAGAATCTCATCTTATCTTACACTATGAGGTTTGTGTCATTGACAACGGCGTGCAACCCAAGAGGTTCGTGTCATTGACAACGATACTATGAGGTTTGTGTCATGGACAATGGCATGCAACCCAAGAGGTTCGTGTCATTGACAACGACACTATGAGGTTCGTGTCATTGACAACGACACTATGAGTATGAGGTTTGTGTCATTGACAACGGCATGCAACCTATGAGGTTCGTGTCATTAACAACGACACTATGAGGTTTGTGTCATTGACAACGGCATGCAACCCAAGAGGTTCGTGTCATTGACAACGACACTATGAGGTTTGTGTCATTGACAACGGCATGCAACCCAAGAGGTTCGTGTCATTGACAACGACACTATGACGTTCGTGTCATTGACAACGACACTATGAGTATGAGGTTTGTGTCATTGACAACGGCATGCAACCTATGAGGTTCGTGTCATTGACAACGACACTATGAGGTTTGTGTCATTGACAACGGCATGCAACCCAAGAGGTTCGTGTCATTGACAACGACACTATGACGTTCGTGTCATTGACAACGATACTATGAGGTTCGTGTCATTGACAACGACACTATGAGGTTTGTGTCATTGACAACGGCATACAACCCAAGAGGTTCGTGTCATTGACAACGACACTATGAGGTTTGTGTCATTGACAACAGCATGCAACCCATGAGGTTCGTGTCATTGACAACGACACTATGAGGTTCGTGTCATTGACAACGACACTATAAGGTTTGTGTCATTGACAACGGCATGTAACCCAAGAGGTTCGTATCATTGACAACGACACTATGAGGTTCGTGTCATTGACAACGACACTATGAGGTTCGTGTCATTGACAACGACACTATGAGGTTTGTGTCATTGACAACGGCATACAACCCAAGAGGTTCGTGTCATTGACGACACTATGAGGTTTGTGTCATTGACAACGGCATGCAACCCAAGAGGTTCGTGTCATTGACAACGACACTATGAGGTTTGTGTCATTGACAACGGCATGCAACCCATGAGATTCGTGTCATTGACAATGACACTATGAGGTTTGTGTCATTGACAACGACAGTATGAGTATGAGGTTTGTGTCATTGACAATGGCATGCAACCCAAGAGGTTCGTGTCATTGACAACGACACTATGAGGTTTGTATCATTGACAGCGGCATGCAACCCAAGAGGTTCGTGTCATTGACGACAATAGAATCTCTTGGTTGGCCGTGTCTGCTATCATGACTTGTTGATGCCAATAGAATCTCTTGGTTAGCCGTGTCTGCTATCATGACTTGTTTATGCAAATAGAATCTCTTGGTTGGCCGTGTCTGCTATCATGACTTGTTTATGCCAATAGAATCTCTCGGTTATCCGTGTCTGCTATCATGACTTGTTGATGCCAATAGAATCTCTTGGTTGGCCGTGTCTGCTATCATGACTTGTTTATGCCAATAGAATATTTTGGTTGGCCGTGTCTGCTATCATGACTTGTTGATGCCAATAGAATCTTTTGGTTGGCCGTGTCTGCTATCATGACTTGTTGATGCCAATAGAATCTCTTGGTTGGCCGTGTCTGCTATCATGACTTGTTGATGCCAATAGAATCTCTTGGTTGGCCGTGTCTGCTATCATGACTTGTTGATGCCAATAGAATCTCTTGGTTGGCCGTGTCTGCTATCATGACTTGTTGATGCCATTAGAATTTCTTGGTTGGCCGTGTCTGCTATCATGACTTGTTGATGCCAATAGAATCTCTTGGTTGGCCGTGTCTGCTATCATGACTTGTTTATGCCAATAGAATATTTTGGTTGGCTGTGTCTGCTATCATGATTTGTTGATGCCAATAGAATTCTTTGGTTGACCGTGTCTGCTATCATGACTTGTTTATGCCAATAGAATCTCTTGGTTGGCCGTGTCTGCTATCATGATTTGTTGATGCCAATAGAATTCTTTGGTTGACCGTGTCTGCTATCATGACTTGTTTATGCCAATAGAATATTTTGGTTGGCTGTGTCTTCTATCATGGCTTGTTGATGCCAATAGAATCACAGAGCGACCTGTTGACCCCTGGGTTAGTGTCAGAGTAGTTTTCAGCTCTCAAAAAGCGTGGTTTCAAGATCAAGAGAGTAGTTTGATCAATATGTGACGAAAAAAGGGGTGTGGGGCTTATTTGTAATCAAAATACAAATAGTGCAAAGAAATCCACTCAAACGCTCATGTAAGTAAACAATAATAAATATACAGGACATGGTTTCTTAATTTTGAGAGAAGTTCTTATGCAGGCACATTGGCAGTTAAGCATTAACAACGTAATTCTCTAAAATAAAATATTCGGGAGGGTAATATTCTTTTCTACACAAAAGATGCGGTAACGTTTGACTGAAAACACCCTGATTACTTATTTTTGTAATGAAAAGTCCACCAAACTCCCGTAACCGTAATTTTTTTTAAGGCTCCTCGTATTGTCGTAGTCTTAGGCTTAAAAACGGAGTTACTACGGCGAAAGCGTTGGGGTAAACAGGTCTGGCATCACGTGTCTGGCTGTGTCTACTGTCATGACTTCTTGTGTTTTTATTGTTACCATCGCACAACTACCCGTCCTTCAGAACACACTGCCGCTGCATCGTTCACTTAAACACACTTCTTAATTGTGTTTGTATTAGACATCTGTCAGATTAGGTATGGTGGTAGCAATGATGTTGTTGTTCTTAGCACCAGTGAACGATGTCTCACAGTCGCTATTGTCCACACCGAAGTTGGCTCTGTAATATCGTTGCTTGAGTAACCATGGGCGCCCCCGGGGTTTTTCCCAGGGTGTGTGGGTGGGTAGGGTAGGTCTGTCAGTAGTGGTCCGGGGGAAAAAAGTTGGATAAAAATACAGTCCTGGAGGACTCGCATAGTTGTGTTAACATTATCTATCTCATAAGTCCTAAATAAGGATTAAGTTCACTTTCACTGTATTCACCTGGCGCCCCCTTCACCAATGCTGCGGGCGCCCATGGCTGTAATTGCGTCCTTTAACACTTCAAGTAAAACTAAATGTTGGTGCTATATTACAATCTCCTGATGGCACTCAATAAGCTCACTCTTCGATAAGCTCACTCCTCGATAAGCTAACTCCTCGATAAGCTCACTCTTCGATAAGTTCACTCTTTGATAAGCTCACTCCTCAAATAGCTCACTCTTCGATAAGCTCACTCCTCAAATAGCTCACTCTTCAATAAGCTCACTCCTCAAATAGCTCACTCTTCGATAAGCTCACTCTTCAATAAGCTCACTCTTCGATAAGCTCACTCCTCAATAAGCTCACTCTTGGATAAGCTCACTCCTCGATAAGCTCACTCCTCAATAAGCTCACTATTGGATAAGCTCACTCCTCGATAAGCTCACTCCTCCGCAATCACTACAATGCTCTCAATAAATAGTGGCGGTGCTTGGTTTTGGTTGCGCCCCATCCGCTAAAGTATGTCTCACCCTTTACCTTCACTCCCACCAAATTTCGCCCCCCCTTTTCCTTTCCTTTCCGTCACGGGTCTTGCGGTCCGTAACTCCACCCATGGATTAAACTCTGATTGAAAGCTATTTTAAGCAGAGCGTTTCTTCCATTGCCCTGATGGCGGGCTAAGTAACATGTTATGTAACGGCCAATCAGAGGAAATTGATGCCGTGCATTTCACGTAGCCGTTCATCAAGCGGAAACGTCATTTTCTCTAACTAGCTGCTGCCATTGATCAGCATCAGATGGCAACACTCTGTGTGCCGTCACGGGCAATCCGTTAGTTGTTTGGAAAACATCAGGGAAGAAGGAAAAGGACACTTTAACGGGAGGAGAGATTTCAAGAACGGCGCTAACCCAAGTTAAGGTTTGTATTGAATGATGCTGAGCCAACACCAGCCTGCTCTTTTCTCAAGTACTTGGACAGTAGAGCGGTTCATGCTTTGTGGCCCTGGTTACCTTCTCTAAGGGCATGGTCTGTGGTTCTCAAGTACTTGGTCACGTTTGCTGTCGGTTTTATTTGTTGCTTGATAGACTTCCCAGAGCTCTGTGATCACCCCAAAGCTGTAGATTTAACTCAATCTCCCCCCCCCACACACACACACTCAACCCAACACAGCCCTCCTGAATATTGTTTTATATTAAATGTATAAGAAAAAAATGTAATATCGAGCAATTTGACTAAACATGCATACAAGTAACGCAATTTATAAGAATCCCAATTAGTGCGCCCCCCCGCCCCTCCCTCCCCCCGCTCGCAATCGCCCATTTTTCCCCCATCCCTGAACTATATCAATATTCATTATATTCCAATGACCCACCCGCTTTTACACAACAGATTTATGTCTCCGTCAATTTTAGAAAAACAAAAGAAAATATTACGCACCAAACGCAATTGTGATTTAAATTCTTTGATCGAATGTATTGTCATCGGCAACGAGTCCATGTGCCGAGTTTCAGCTCGATAGCTTGATGGGAAATAGGTCACTTAGCCGTCTGAAGATTTTGCCTGCCAGCCAGCTACTCGCGAACAAAAGCGAAGTTAATATAAAGGATTTACAAAATCAACTCGCTTATGTTGAGCTCTAGTGCTTTGCTGTCTGTACAGAACGTACTGTGAAAATGTCCAGATTGGTGCCACTATTTCCTGCCGACAATGTCAGATTGGTGCCACTATTTCCTGCCGACAATGTCTTTACTAATCCAAAATATTTGAAGTCTTTAAGTATTTAAGGACGTTAAAAAGAAATTACACTTATCAGTGAAACAATGCACAATCGTGGTGCGCTATCGTGTACCGTGTGTGTGCAGTATCGTGTTGGGTGTGTGCTGCAGTATCGTGTAGTGTGCGTGGTACGGTATCGTGTAGTGTGCGTGGTGCGCTATCGTGTTGGGTGTGTAGTGCAGGGTGTGTAGAGTGCATTTTTTAAAATAACTACATTGTGTTGTTTTTTTTTAACTACAAAAACCCTGGTCGTTTGAAGTGTCAAGAACTATTTATTAGTCATTTTCATCGTTATAAAACTATCGAATAATTCCCCATCTCAATGTCAAAAGAACCTTGTATCAAAACACAGGCCAAGTACGAAATATAACTTGAACAATAATTAGTATTGCTTCGTCGTAACCCATTGGCCTGGCTCAAGCTGGCGTCTGAAATCCGCTGCTACAACCTGAAGTGGATCCCTTAACAATGGATCCCTTAAAGTCTTTTGTTACAATAATTGGTTTGAGAATCCCTTATTTTTCTTGAAAACTCCACAGGTAGGTTAGAGAGTTTTGTGGTTCGTGCTTTATGTTTAGTAAATGAAATGGAAAAAAAAAAGTTTTGGATTAAAATTAGGGTTGATAAGCTGGTCTCACATTGGCAGGCGTTCAAATCTTACAGTGTGGATGAGCAGGAGGAACGTGATAGTTATAGTTGGCATAGGGAAAACACGGTGTGTGAATGTATGCGGGGGAGACATGAGTTATGAATGTATGTGGGTGAGACATGAACTGTGAATGTATATTGGGGAGACTGTGTAAATGTATGTGGGGGACACAGTGTATGCGGGTGAGACATGAGTTGTGAATGTATGTTGGGGAGACACGATGTGTGAATATATGTGGGGGAGGCAGTGTGTGAATGTATCTTGGGGAGACATGAATTATGAATGTATGTGGGGGAGACCGTGTGTGATTGTATGTTGGGGAGACACGGTGTGTGAACTTATGTATGGAGACATGGACTGTAAATGTATGTGGGTGAGACATGGTGTGTTAATGTATGTTGGCGAGACACGGTGTGTGAATTTGTGTGGCAGACATGGGTTGAACATGCCATAGACTTGTAAGACTTATTTCCTCGTCTGCACACACATGCATTGTGCTGAGCCCAGGAGAAATGTTGACATCGGTAATTTTGAGGAGACCTTGATTTGAGAGACTTCAATTTCTCTACGCACCTGCATCTTCATTCATTCGCGTACATTTAGTTTACAAAGTTAATGTTTACACTTTCAAAAGCGAACGTTGTTGTTTAGGGCCAGCTTCTATTAGTGTTAAGACATCATCTCAACATTTTAGGGTAATCAGCAGGGGCCAAGCTATCGCTGAAGGTCTATGATAGGAGCCCATCTGAATGCTAGTGATTCAATAGAAGACAGCGGTGGGCGATAATTTAGCACACAAAAGAGGACACAACCTGATGCTTTTAAAAAAAAATTTTTTTAAACTTATTTCATTGGTTTATTTATTTATTAATTTTTATATATTTGTATATTTTTTTGCAAAATGATAAAATGCCGCCAGCTTAATTTTTATGAACCCTATTGACTGTTTGGCGCAAACTTTTAAAAAATGTACACTTGAGTTTACATTAACTGTGGGCCTGCTCAGTTTAGACCATTTGGCCACCCAGTCACCCAACCTCAAGTTGGTGGTCTGGTGTTCAAGTCCAGCCAAAGGACAGTCAAGCAAAAACATCACCCTGGGTGGATGAGACTCGTTAACCTTGGTCGGCAACTCATCTAAGAGAAGGAAACTCTGAATTCAAACCCGGAGTTGGAGTCCCGTAAGGCGCAAACAATGACAATTCCTGCAACCGAACCCATCCCTGGTCGTCCTGACGTAGAGTCTTGCCACTGGATATGGTGGGCTTGGACGAGAGAGTGAGGTAGACGCCACGCAACTCTTCCTCACTTTAAACAAAGTCACCCGCGCAAGTCATCAGTCACCAGACGACTCGATGGTCCTCGTCGATCCTCGACGGACGAACATTTAGAACTGTGGGCCTACAGTCACTACGATACATATGCCCACTCAAGTTATAAGGCTGTAGTGGAAATTTGGATTAATATATGAAATCCTGGCCATTTCAAAGGCTCTAAGGCCACATCTTTCGCTAACAGCAAAATGCTATAGCCTACCGTGGCAATGAGACATTGGAATGCTCAGCCGTGTCTTCTCTGTGTACTAGAAGGGTATCAGTTATGTTGTATGAGTCAAGTATCTTAAGCCGTATCTTCTCCGTGTACTATGTACTAGAAGGGTATCGGTTATGTTGTATGAGTCAAGTATCTTAATCTACAATATAACATTTAAGATAGAGTGAGGCGGTCAGTTCATTGCCTGTGTAAATATTGGGTGTTATAGGCAAGGGGCCGGGGTGGCAGCGCGGGGGTGGGGCACGAAATCTATCCATTATTCCCTCACTGGAGTATCAATGTTTTGAGGGGGAGGGGGGTGTCCAATCATGTAATCGTGAGATAGGATTTACTATCTTTGATGTCGTCTCGTCATTTGACCCCATAGTCGTTTATATGGCGCGTTACTTAGGAAATGACTACGGTAGTAGTTAAAGGAAGCCTGTATATTTCAAGTATTGTGTCTTACTTAGAGACCGACCGAAAGTGATTTTCTGATTTCGGCCGAAGCCGAAAAAATGCCGAAAGTTTAAAAATGACTTTCGGCCGAAACCGAAAAAAGGCCGAAAGTTGAAAATGAATTTGGCCGAAGCCGAAAATGAAATATTAAGATATTTTGAAATTCGTTCCCGCATACATTCTGCAAACATCGAAAATGATTTGGGAAAGTATAAATATTTACATTCTTTTTATACAAAATTAGATAATCGTGAATATTAATAAATAAACATCTAATATAGGGGTCTAAAACTCGCGGCCCGCGAACCATTTGTGACCCGCAAGACGATATTTTGCGGCCCGCTACATGACAGAAAAGTTTAGTGTAAATGCGCCGGCGCGTTTCCCCCATTCTCATATCGGGAAATTAATGCAAAATATAATTTTTTTAAACAGGGTCTCTAAAAAATGTGGTTCTAAAAGATCGTTTAATTTGTGTTTAAAGATCGTTTAGTTGGTTGTTATTGATCGGTTAGTTTGTTCTTCAAGATCGTTTAGTTTGTTCAAAAAGATTGCTTAGTTTGTTGTTAAAAATCGTTTAGTTTGTTGTTAAAGATCGCTTAGTTTGTTGTTAAAGATCGTTTAGTTTGTTGTTAAAGATCGTTTAGTTTGTTCTTAAAGATCGCTTAGTTTGTTGTTGAAGATCTTTTAGTTTGTTCATAAAGATCACTTAATTTGTTGTTAAAGATCGCTTAGTTTGTTGTAAAGATCGCTTAGTTTTTTCATAAAGATCGCTTAGTTTGTTCTTAAAGATCGCTTAGTTTGTTGTTGAAGATCTTTTAGTTTGTTCATAAAGATCGCTTAGTTTGTTGTTGAATATCTTTTAGTTTGTTCATAAAGATCGCTTAGTTTGTTGTTGAATATCTTTTAGTTTGTTCATAAAGATCGCTTAGTTTGTTGTTGAATATCTTTTAGTTTGTTCATAAAGATCGCTTAGTTTATTTTAATAAATCATTTAGTTTACTATTAAAGATCATTTGTTTTGTTCTTAAAATCATTTACTTCAGTCTTAAAAATCGTTTAGTTTGTTCTTTTAGAGCGTTTAGTTTGATATTAAAGATCGCTTAGATAGTTCTTAAAGATCGTTTAGTTTGTTCTCAAAGATCGCCTAATTTGTTCTTAAATGTGGCTTAGTTTGTTGTTAAATATCGCTTTGGCTGAGTATTAAAATGACCGAAAACCTGAGTCACTTTCGGCCGGATGGCCGAAAGTCTAAGTCAATTTCGGCCGAAACCGAAGAAAAACCGAAAGTTAACTTTTCTCTTTCGACCGAAACCGAAATTAAGCCGAAAGTTGGCCGAAAGGGATAAAATGGCAATTTTCGGCGCCGAAACCGAAGCCGAAGCCGAAATTTGGTCGCTCTCTAGTCTAACTTGTCATTTAGCTACTGTTTAGTTCTGTGACGCTCCGTCGTTTGATGAGTTCTGTTGTGAAGGGTTGATTGTAGAATGAAGCGACTGAGTATACTTGACTTTAGATTTGGTAATTTGGTGCAATAGTAGAGGAGTACACTAGACTGTAAACATAGTGATTGGTCTAATAATGGATGGGTACACTAGTCTTTATCCATAATATTTGGTGCAATAATGGAATACACTAGACTTTAGACATTGTGATTGGTTGAATAATAGGAGTACATTAGACTTTAGACATGGTGATATGTTTAATAATGGAGAAAACAAGTTTTTAGACAAAGTTATTGGTCTGGTAATGGAGTACACTAGACTTGAGGCTTAGCGATTGGACTAATAATGTAGGAGTACACCAGTCTTGAAAAAGAATCTTTTGGGGAATGACATCACTTGAAATGACGCATGCAGTGTAGTGACGTAGCAGCCACATGTAAAAGTTATTGTTTTGTTTGAGATTAAGGTTAGCGACCTTCCCTATAACCCTTATCCCCCTCGCACTTCCCCCTTCCCTATAACCTTATCTCAACACACCCCCCACCCCGTACAAAGAAGCTTGCGTGTATCTATCGCAAAGTAACGACGACGGACATTTGCCCATAAACATTTGCTTTGCACTTTCCTCTCTGCCTCTCTTCCCTTTCATTCAACTCTTCACAAGAAATCAACAACGTTTAGCGTTCGTGTTAGGATGCAACGCGTGCTCTCAACGAGGGGTTTTTGGGGTTGGTATTTAAAAAAAAAAATACCTACGTAATCGGTAGATTCCATAGTATTTGACTAAATGCTTGCATCACGTCTCCTTGAGTATTTCCCTTGTTCTAGGCCTAGTGTTTGTGTTAGACAATGATGTCCACACGTAGCTCATCCTCGCACCAATATAGTTCCATATGTACAGAGACGAATCTGTTATATTTGACTATAGCATATTTGTTAACACCAAGAGCGCAGTAGGCATGCTAAAGTAGAATGGATCCAGCGCTATATAAATATTCAATCAATCAAATAATAAGTATATATAGTCGGGTGGGAAATCTTTTTGTTTTTTGGTTTAATGGGCCAAAGACATTGCCAACAATAAAATAGCGTTGGCCGAAGTGTTTTAGGGGTCGAGTAAATCTCTGGCCCCTAGTCTCACCCTTAGTGCAGTGACGTCAGACATGACCCAGGGGATAACCATTATTATTGCTCTCTAGGGTAAGTGGCGTGTTGATTAGCTCTTCCCGATTTCGTGGGGCTTTCTTCCCGTCCCACATTCCTTTTGCTGTCCTCTCGTATACTGCATTTCAGCTAAGTGTACTTTTTTAAAACCCAACTTCCGGCAATAACAATAATGGTGAAAGCTTAAGTTTTTAAAAAATACTTTCTATTTCTTATTGTTTCTGCATTTGTCCTTTCTTTTGAGGAAGGCTCTTAGCCGAAACGTTCTTTTTTTTGTCCTGTCTATTTCAAACTTCCACATATCTTTTTCCACTATTTCCTTTTTCCCGGACAGTGGAGAATAAAAACATTCCAAGCGTTCTTGTTTTGAACGCATTTACAGAAAGGCCATGAAATGGTGTTAAGAGCATTGAAAGAAAGGCCATGGAATGGTGCTAAAAGCATTGAAAGAAAGGCCATGAAATGGTGTTAAGAGCATAGAAAGAAATGCCATGAAATGGTGTTAAAAGCATTGAAAGAAAGGCCATGAAATGGAACTAAGAGCATTGAAAGAAAGGACATGAAATTTAAATGGCGTTTAGAGCATTGAAACAAAGGCCATGAAATGGTGTTAAGAGCATTGAAAGAAAGGCCATGAAATGGTGTTAAGAGCATTGAAAGAAAGGCCATGAAATAGTGTTAAGAGCATTGAAAGAAAGGACATTAAATTTAAATGGTGTTACGAGCATTGAAAGGGTGGACATGATATGGTGTTAAAAGCATTGAAAGAAAGGCCATGGAATGGTGCTAAAAGCATTGAAAGAAAGGCCATGAAATGGTGTTAAGAGCATTGAAAGAAAGGCCATGAAATGGTGTTAAAAGCATTGAAAGAAAGGAAATGAAATGGTGTAATGAGCCTTGACAGAAATGCCGTTAAATGGTGTTAAGAGCATTGAAAGAAAGGCCATGAAATGGTGTTAAGAGCATTGAAAGAAAGGCCATGAAATAGAGCTAAGAGCATTGAAAGAAATGACATGAAATTTAAATGGCGTTTAGAGCATTGAAAGAAAGGCCAATGGCGTTAAGAGCCTTGAAAGAAAGGCCATGAAATGGAGCTAAGAGCATTGAAAGAAAGGACATGAAATTTAAATGGCGTTTAGAGCATTGAAAGAAAGGCCATGAAATGGTGTTAAGAGCATTGAAAGAAAGGCCATGAAATGATGTTAAGAGCATTGAAAGAAAGGCCATGAAATGGTGTTAAGAGCCTTGACAGAGAGGCAATTAAATGGTGTTAAGAGCATTGAAAGAAAGGCCATGAAATGTGTTAAAAGCATTGAAAGAAAGGCCATGAAATGGTGTTAAGAGCATTGAAAGAAAGGACATGAAGTGGTGTTAAGAGCATTCAAAGAAAGGTCATTAAATGGTGTTAAGAGCATTGAAAGGAAGGCCATGAAATGGTTTTAAGAGCATTGAAAGAAAGGCCATGAAATGGAGCTAAGAGCATTGAAAGAAATGACATGAAATTTAAATGGCGTTTAGAGCATTGAAAGAAAGGCCATGAAATGGAGCTAAGAGCATTGACAGAAAGGACATGAAGTGGTGTTAAGAGCATTGAAAGAAAGGCCATTAAATGGTGTTAAGAGCATTGAAAGAAAGGCCATGAAATGGTGTTAAGAGCATTGAAAGAAAGGCCATGAAATGGAGCTAAGAGCATTGAAAGAAATGACATGAAATTTAAATGGCGTTTAGAGCATTGAAAGAAAGGCCATGAAATGGCGTTAAGAGCATTGAAAGAAAGGCCATGAAATGGAACTAAGAGCATTGAAAGAAAGGACATGAAATTTAAATGGCGTTTAGAGCATTGAAACAAAGGCCATGAAATGGTGTTAAGAGCATTGAAAGAAAGGCCATGAAATGGTGTTAAGAGCATTGAAAGAAAGGCCATGAAATAGTGTTAAGAGCATTGAAAGAAAGGACATTAAATTTAAATGGTGTTACGAGCATTGAAAGGGTGGACATGATATGGTGTTAAGAGCATTGAAAGAGAGGCTATGAAATAGTTTTAAGAGCATTGAAAAAAAGGACATTAAAAGGTGTTAAGAGCATTGACAGAAAGGCCATTAAATGGTGTTAAGAGCATTGAAAGAAAGGCCTTTAAATGGTGTTAAGAGCATTGAAAGAAAGGACATTAAATGGTGTTAAGAGCATTTAAAGAAAGGCCATTAAATGGTGTTAAGAATACTCAGAATACTGTTTTTTCTTAAGGTAGCCATCAATTGTGACAGTCGATAGCCGTCTAACGTGCACCAGATCGATCATAGCGACGTCCAACAGCACTGAACGTGTCTAGATTTAATTGTTGGCCGCCATATACTTTAGATGAGTGGCTTGTGTCTTGTTAGAAAGCTAATCACCGCCAATATGTGCCTAACATCGGCTGTCTGGACATGGAAGTGGGGCCATTTCCCCGTGTAGCAGCAGAAGCTAGAAGAAAGAGGGTTGATGACTTAGAGCCAGCTGGGCCATGTGTGTTTGAACATTCAGACCTTCTATTTGTATTTTTTGTGGGCGTCTTGTTGATTAGCTGAGGGGGCCATCTGGTTCTCTAACTGTACAGCTCACACCCTTCCCTGACCCGTCCTCCATCCCACCTGGGTATCTAAATGAAGTGGCTTGCTTCGTAAAACCCGCTCTTGCGAGCACTGTGTGAACCGTTTGTTGGTATAGCTCCCCAATACAATGCCACAGTTTCTGCGTTTCATGTTGACCCGGTCCGATGCTCAATGCGTTCCTCTGAAGCAGGGGTGGGGAACTTTTTTTCTGCCAGGCGTCATTTGGATATTTATAGCGTCATTCGCGGGCCATGAAAAATCACATTGTGCAACCCCCCCCCTCCCCCTTTCCATTTTTTAATATATTATCCAACCATTACATATAGAACAGCCAATACCTGACCTATTGTAGAATTGATACACATTCTGTGCTGAGTAAAAATATTAATATCGATTATTTTAAACTAAGTAAGACTGGGCTGTCTTGGCGCATCCTGCACATCTCGGGGTGACGTAGTTTTCATGGAACGAATCAAACTGGCGATTTTGTGTGTCCTTGCTGGTGTTTAAAAATGTATGTTTTCATTATGATTCACTTTATATAAATGTATATTGGTATGATTTTGATTTCCGCTGGAGGTCGAGAGCAAATGTTCTCGCGGGCCATAAATGACCCGCGGGCGGGACGTTCCTCAACCCCTGCTCTATAGCAAAAAGTGGAGAATCCCTGGTGTAAAGTCGGTTAATTTATTCATTTGAAGAGTATATACTATACTGCTGTTCAATAATTTACGCGTTATACTAACCCCATATTTAAATACAATGTAAATAAACACTATATTTGAATACTGGTTATAGAAACTATTAGATTCCCATTTACTCATCTTAGAATAGGTGAGTGTACAATTGAATTGGATTGTGAGGCAAAAAGGAATTTATCCGTTGTGGTCAGACTGAAACCACAATGTGCACCTTTTTTGGATCTTGTGCAAGTCAAGCCGTGTTGATGGGATTAATATGTACACGAGTCATTGTCTTTTGTAGACTGTTCTTGTGGGTGCGAAGTCTTATGTAGACTGTTCTTATGGGATGTTTCCGTGAAAAAGAGTTGTGATATATTTTCTCATATCATCCCCGTACTTGATAAATTATATATTTTCATATCAACCCCCGCATTAGATAGAACATTCTGGCACACATCATCCCCCCACATTAGATAGAACACACTGGCACATATCAACCGCCGCATTAGATCGAACATAATGGCACAAATCATCCCCCACATTAGATAGAACATTCTGGCACATATCAGCCGCCGCATTAGATCGAATATAATCTCACAAATCATCCCCCACATTAGATAGAACACACTGGCACATATCAACCCCCACATTATATAGAGCATACTGTCACATATCAACCCCCGCTTTAGATCGAATATAATGGCACAAATCATCCCCCACATTATATAGAACACACTGGCACATATCAACCCCCACATTATATAGAACATACTGGCACATATCAACCCCCACATTATATAGAGCATACTGGCACATATCAACCCCCGCATATCACTCAACAAACAACACGTTTACCCCATTTGTCTGTCCATCATCTCTTATGCCAAGTAAATGTAGACATGATAGTCTGGTCTTAGGTCAGACGTCTGGACAGTATCATCATAGAAAATTGGGTGGTGGGGCTGGGAATGGTGGCAGGGAGATAGACAGGAATAAGTAATATAACACTAACGTCACTTCCCGTCATTTACTTTTAGTGTGTGTGGATGGTTGGATTCATATATTTTGTGCGTGATGGTTGGAGTCAGACGCTTGTTATGGATGGTGGGACTCAGACGGTTGTATTGGGTAGTTGGAATCATAATGGTTGGAATCAGAGCCTGTATTGGATTTTTGGAATTAGACATTTGTTTTGGTTGGTTGTAATCAGATGCGTGTTAGATGTTTGGAGTCGGGCGCTTGTGTGTGATGGTTGGAATAAATAAGGCACTTGTGTTGGCCTGTTGTCATCAGACTGTTGTGTAGAGTGTTTGGAATTACTTAAGTCCAATGTATACATAAGTTGATATTATTATGTCGTCTCGAAACTTGGCCCTTGGAATGGGAGTAGTTCAATCAGATTTTTTTTTTTTTTGGCTCCTTAAAAATTGAAAACTCGGAAGAAATGTCCGGGAAATGTCCTAGTTTAATAATTTTTAATTATTTTTTTTGTAGCATTAACGACCATTATATCTTAATGGAATTTATACTTTAAAATTAATTGTAAAAAAATTCCAATTATTGAAATTTAAATTTTTGAGCTTAATCGGAGCAGCTAATTGATTGCAGTTAGTGGCACTGACCAAATTGGCATATGTTGTTAAATTTGTTTAATGCCAGTCTCATTTGTGGGCGTGCGAGGTCAAAGACAACAACAGAACATTATGACATACTAGCCAATGTACCCGGCGTAGCTGGGATTGCTGCCCAGGTTCGACTGATTTATTCACTTTTGATGCATCCTGGATTTACTTGTTTCGAAATATAGAATGAGAGTTCAAATGGTGTTACTGATGCAGAAATATAAAAGATATCGTCAGTTTCATGGGATTTAACTGGAATAATAAGTATTAATTTCAACATGTGCACTGATTTTCGATTTCACAAGGTGCTACATATATACTTTTCGTTTCAAATACACTTGTATATAAGGTTATTACCCCTGGTCAGCTGTCTGCAAAACTATGCATTATTTGTTACACCAGTCTTCCCTCGCCCCAAGGTGGACATGTTTACTGGTCAGCTGTTCGCAACACCCAACATTAATGTGGCCAATAATCGTGGTCTACTGACATAATGATGATGTTGTTCTTGTTTTGATAGACTCTCTCTCTCTCTTTCACTCTCTCTCTCTCCGTGTTCTCCCATGTTGATGTATGGGTAAATAAGACGGTTGGCTCTCGCGCCAACTCTTAAGCCACTATTTTCCCGGCTTGTTATCTCGTCTTTGGTAACGTAGAACTGACAGCAGACCATGACAGAGACAGGTGTGAGGTAAACAGAGCTCCAATCAGTGCTGGATGAAATAAACATATTAATAGAAGATACTGGGTAGTCATGATTATACATCAGTAATTGAGAATTGCTGACGCCCCCCCCCCACACACACACACATACACAACACACCACACAAAAGTTTGGTCGCTAAAGAGTTATGATGGGTCGGGTCATATACTAAATGCTCGTTGATATACCATCTGCTTGATGCATTTCTCTAACACCTCTCTATGTAGTGTCCCAAAATATGCTTGATACAATTCCCTAACACCTCTCTATGTAGTGTCCCAAAATCTGCTTGATACAATTCCCTAACACCTCTCTATGTAGTGTCCCAAAATCTGCTTGATACAATTCCCTAACACCTCTCTATGTAGTGTCCCAAAATCTGCTTGATACAATTCCCTAACACCTCTCTATGTAGTGTCCCAAAATCTGCTTGATACAATTCCCTAACACCTCTCTATGTAGTGTCCCAAAATCTGCTTGATACAATTCCCTAACACCTCTCTATGTAGTGTCCCAAAATCTGCTTGATACAATTCCCTAACACCTCTCTATGTAGTGTCCCAAAATCTGCTTGATACAATTCCCTAACACCTCTCTATGTAGTGTCCCAAAATCTGCTTGATACAATTCCCTAACACCTCTCTATGTAGGGTCCCAACAAAATGGCAAATTGAACCTATGATTTGTACATAATGATCTTGCTGTCTGGCCTATATAGAACATTGTATAGTCGTGGTGGAATAAGACAGTCTAGTAAAAATCCATCCCGAGTAATGCTATGGTAGTAGTGACGTATCTTGGGGCCAGGGAGCGGCGCATTAGCCCATGTCCACTTTTTAGGTTTTGGGCTCGTCTTTTTGGACCACATGAAGAAATAGAGGCAATTATTTCTAAAATGTTTAAGTGCGTACCTATTACATATTGATTGGCACCCGTCATTTCGTCTGTGTAGCAACAAGCTACTGCAATAAAGCTCACGATCAACCCCGATGAAATAGTGGGAACACTTTCACAACATTTTAACCCTTAATCTTTGGTTTTTTGAAAGCAACACATACCAAAGTGTGCGTGGATCGATGATGACCTTTGACAAGATTTGACATATTCTGGGAGTAATTGTTGTACTCAACTATATCTGTAGGATAGCCAACTTGGTATTTTCAGAGTTCCATCAAACGCAACAGTTCTTACCATTGCTAAGTTATTGTTTCAATACAGATGTAGAATTGCTAACGTCCGGTGTTGTTGTGTTTCAGAGTACCATCAAACGCAACAGTTCTTACCATGGGCCCAACAGCCTGGCCACCAAGTTTCGTCACAGTCGGGCAGTGAGGCGGCCATCTGGATCTTTGACCTACGTCAGGTAAGAAGACCTGCTCTCTGCTTATGTTGCTCTTGGAGATTGACACACTCGATTTTCTAGGGATTTCTTGAAACTTAACCATTAGAAATATTCCTATAGATATAGTTGGCAAAGTTATCATCAGACCCTTTGGAAAATAGCTCGTAAAAGTTTAACTTAAGCTCATCATCTGGATTTGGGGTTCTCAATCAAATCATTCACTGGCGACAAGTTTATAATAAATTACATCAAATACAAACTAAACACAAACTATGTACTATTCTCAATGTCCCAATCTAAATGATTTTTAAAAATAGAATGTTTGAAATAGCAATTATTCCTTTAAACTCCGATCTGTTGTTGAGATAATGTTTATTCAATGACTGGCGATGACCTTTCATTCGTATGACACATTTTGGCACTGACCCAGTAACGTGCAATATTTAGGAGCACTCTTTGGTGTTTTCCTATTTGCATGTGCCAGTCAACTCGGAACTTTCCCTCGTAAATTCATCAGACACATCTGCAGACGTACTTTAACTATACACATACCAACTTATTAAGGCGCAGAGATTGAACCTGGATCTTTGGTGGTGCATATTTCTATTGAAGTATACAACAGATTTGGGTTCCAGAAGTTGACGCCCTTTGGTGCCAACCAAGACACGCCCGCCCGCACACACAAACATTTTATAGTGAAATATCTTTCTCTTTTTTTTGTGGTGGTTGGGAGCGCTTCATCAAGTCTACCTGCCCCTTATAAATACAGTCTACCTGCCCCTTTATAAATCAAGTCTACCTGCCCCTTATAAATCCAATTTACCTGCCCCTTATAAATCCAATTTACCTGCCCCTTATAAATCCAGTTTAACTGCCCCTTATGATTTCTATCATTGTCAAGTTTGGTGCACGGAACCCCCCCCCCCTAATGTCTGGTTACAAAGCTTTTCCCTATCAGCTATACTATTAATACTCTGACATGACATCACTGAACAATTGTATTCTCATCTCACTATTGCTTCATCCCAATGGTTTATCCTCCACTCACTGAACAATTGTATTCTCATCTCACCATCGCTTCATCCCAATGGTTTATCCTCCACTCACTGAACTATTGTATTCTCATCTCACCATCGCTTCATCCCAATGGTTTATCCTCCACTCACTGAACTATTGTATTCTCATCTCACCATTGCTTCATCCCAATGGTTTATCCTCCACTCACTGAACTATTGTATTCTCATCTCACCATGGCTTCATCCCAATGGTTTATCCTCCACTCACTGAACTATTGTATTCTCATCTCACCATCGCTTCATCCCAATGGTTTATCCTCCACTCACTGAACTATTGTATTCTCATCTCACCATCGCTTCATCCCAATGGTTTATCCTCCACTCACTGAACTATTGTATTCTCATCTCACCATCGCTTCATCCCAATGGTTTATCCTCCACTCACTGAACTATTGTATTCTCATCTCACCATCGCTTCATCCCAATGGTTTATCCTCCACTCACTGAACTATTGTATTCTCATCTCACCATTGCTTCATCCCAATGGTTTATCCTCCACTCACTGAACTATTGTATTCTCATCTCACCATGGCTTCATCCCAATGGTTTATCCTCCACTCACTGAACTATTGTATTCTCATCTCACCATCGCTTCATCCCAATGGTTTATCCTCCACTCACTGAACTATTGTATTCTCATCTCACCATCGCTTCATCCCAATGGTTTATCCTCCACTCACTGAACTATTGTATTCTCATCTCACAATCGCTTCATCCCAATGGTTTAGTCTTCACTCACTGAACTATTGTATTCTCATCTCACCATTGCTTCATCCCAATGGTTTATCCTCCACTCGTTGAACTATTGTATTCTCATCTCACCATTGCTTCATCCCAATGGTTTAGTCTTCACTCACTGAACTATTGTATTCTCATCTAGCCATAGATACATCACCACTCGCCTCAGATGCTTTCATTGTACTGAAATGGTAAGGGCAACAAAACCTTCCAAACTGCACCAACATCTCTCTCTCTCTCTCTCTCTCTTTCCTCTCTCTTTCTCTCTCTCCCCCTTCCTCTTTCTCTCTCTCTATCCTTCTCTCTCTCACCCTCACTCTCTTCTCTCTCCTTCATTTTCTCTCTTCTTCTCCTTCTGTCTCTCTTCCATTCTCTCTCTTTTTCTCTCGTTCTCTATCCCTCTCTCACACTCTCTCTCCTTCTTTCTTTTTTTATCTTCCCCAATCTCTCTCTCTACTTCATTATATCTCCCCTTCTCTCTTTCCTTCTCTCTCTATCCTTCTCCTCCACCCTCTCGTTCCTTCTCTCTCTCTCCTTTCTCTCTTCCTCCTTCTCTCTCTACTTCATTCTCTCTCTCCTTCTCACTCATTCTCTATCTTTCTTTCCCTTTATCTCTCTCTCTCTTTCTCTCTCTCTCTCTCTCTCGATTATTGATTCATTTTGTTTACATCAACGTTTCCTACTTGATCTCCTGTTATCTGATGTTATGAAATGTCACATTAACTCTCACATCACAACACGCAACGATTTACATCCCGAAATCTCCTCCCATCAGCACACACTATCACTCACATCACCTCATATCACCACACACTACCATTCAAATCACCACACCCTCCCACCCACATCACCACACACTACCACTCAAATGCCCTCACATCACCACACACTACCACACACATACCCTCACATCACCACACACTACCACTCAAATACCCTCACATCACCACATACTACCACTCACATACCCTCACATCACCACACACAACCACACACAACCACACACAACCACACACATACCCTCACATCACCACACACTACCACACACATACCCTCACATCACCAGACACTAACGCTCACATGCCCTCATATTTTCAGACACTACCGCTCACATACCCTCACATCACCACACACTACCACGCACATACCCTCACATCACCACACACTACCACTCACATACCCTCACATCACCACACACTACCACACACATACCCTCACGTCACCACACACTACCACTCACATACCCTCAAATCACTACACACTGCCAATCACATCACCACACACTGCCATTCACATCACCACACACTGCCACTCACATCACCACACACCGCCACTCACATCCTCATTGACTATTGTGCCCGTGTAAAAACTACCAAGATCTCAACTACGTGATAAACTGCAAAATGCGAGTGTTTTTTTTCTTTCTATATGTGCCGTGGCAATAATAGTGCTGACGTCGTAGAATATCTGGCGAGATTTGTGGATCGTGTCGCACTTTCTCTGGATAGGATTGCTGGATATAGTGCTGTAGTTGGTGGATATTGTATATTGTCCGTGGGCTGGTGGCGATTCTCCTGAGTTAAGAGTTAAAGGCATATGTGACGTCGGTGGTGGATTTTTATACGGAATGGATTACAGACCCAACGCTAGTTCATGGATAAAAGAACTAATGTGAGCACATGGATAACAGACATAATGTTATTACATGGATAAAAGACGTAATATGTGTACATGGATAAAAGACCTTATGTGCGTAGACCTACATTATATTAAAGTCCCAGTGTTAGTACATGGATATCACACACAATGTGATTACATGGATAATTGACCTAATGTGATTCTACATAGATGACTGACCTAATGGGTTTAGGTCTACATAGATAACTGACCTAATGTGATTAGGTCTACATAGATAACAGTCCAAATGTGATTAGGTCTGCATAGATAACTGACCTAATATGATTAGGTCTACATAGATAACTGACCTAATGTGATTAGGTCCACATAGATAACTGACCTAATGTGATTAGGTCTACATAAATAACAGTCCTAATGTGATTATGTCTACATAGATAACAGAGATAATGTGATTAGAGGTAATTCACCTAATGTGATTAGGTCTATATAGATAACAGACCTAATGTGAGTACATGGATAAAACGTTGTACGCCAGGATCAGGAAGTGCATTAAATAATGCTTGTATCCGGATGTTGTGCACTTGACAAGATTGTTCTGGGAAATGGGTCATCAGTCAAGAGCTTGCAGTGTATATAGTCCCTCTCACACACACAACGTTCTATTACCCACTTGTCATTACTTGTTTCTGAGACTCGTTGTATTCAAAGACTAGACGGAAGTCAATACACTGATACACCCTAGAATAGAAACACGAAGATAGACCTCGCCTAAGATATGATTTGTTGTCTGGATTACAACTGTTGGGATTGAACAATTCTGCCAATGACTATTTAATAGACTCTAAATGCAATGCCTCATGATGTCATGGTCCCCCGGGACACTGTGTGAGGACCGTTGTGTTTTGACGTCCAGTTTATACCGTGTCGTCGAGGACGGACTATCGGCTCTCACCCCGCCCACTGATGGCTGGCATAAAAATGACCCCGGCCACCAGGTCTGGATGCCAGTTAATCTAGAGCTTTTGGTCTCTCATTTAGTCCCTATCCTTATGTCTGTGGTGACCGTGGGGGCTTGTGGCGACTGTCTGCTTGTTTTGCTAAGAGACGTGCCTGAGAACGTGGACTTTTGGTCCGATCAAATTTGGGGCTGTTTAGTTAGATTGCAATTTTTGGTACTATAATACTGTCACATGTGGCTTCCTAAGCATCGTCCGACATTTGGCTAAAGGAAAACACTTTGACCAAACTATGGACGTCAGCCGTTCGTTTTACTGTCAGCTCATCAAAATGTAAGTCATTTTCATCTGCCGTTCGTTTTACTGTCAGCTCATCAAAATGTAAGTCATTTTCATCAGCCGTTCGTTTTACTGTCAGCTCATCAAAATGTAAGTCATTTTCATCTGCCGTTCGTTTTACTGTTAGCTCATCAAAATGTAAGTCATTTTCATCTGCCGTTCGTTTTACTGTCAGCTCATCAAAATGTAAGTCATTTTCATCTGCCGTTCGTTTTACTGTCAGCTCATCAAAATGTAAGTCAGTTTCATCCGCCTTATTGATTTATATCTATCCATTTGTAAGCATGCTATCCACCACTAGGCTTAGAAGTAAAGGTAACTAATTCAAAAACCCTTAAATAGATGCGACCTTGACCTATGACCTTTCTAAATGTGAATGTTCTAACCAACATCTTATGGAGCCAATGGTTGCATCAACTTCATCAGAATGTCTGCATCACTTCATCAGAATGTTTGCATCACTTCATCAGAATGTTTGCATCAACTTCATCAGAATGTTTGCATCACTTCATCAGAATGTTTGCATCACCTTCATCAGAATGTTTGCATCAACTTCATCAGAATGTTTGCATCAACTTCATCAGAATGTTTGCATCAACTTCATCAGAATGTTTGCATCAACTTCATCAGAATGTTTGCATCACTTCATCAGAATGTTTGCATCACTTCATCAGAATGTTTGCATCACCTTTATCAGAATGTTATCACCTTCATCAGAATGTTTGCATCACCTTCATCAGAATGTTTGCATCACCTTCATCAGCCCCATGACTGGCATATCATTCACATCTCAACCAATGCCAAAGGCCAGTAGTCGGAATAATTCATGCATATCTTCAGCAGTAGTCGGGAACAAGCAGATGTTAGAGACTGGAACTTGAACAGAGTGTAGAAGGACAAACAAGATGAACTTGAACAGAGTGTAGAACGACAAACAAGATGAACTTGAACAGAGTGTAGAACGACAAACAAGATGAATAATCGCGAGCACTTTCTAAATTCCAACAAACGGTAGATTATATCCCCTGCAAGTCATGTGTGTTCTATAATGTGAGTGGTCCAGGTGTTTGTTTAACGAAAATTCTCAATGACTGTGAAATGGTCCTAGATGTTATCACTTTTGGCAGTGCTTTAAATGGGACATTACGCTAGTGTGAAATGGTCCTAGATGTTATCACTTTTGGCAGTGCTTTAAATGGGACATTACGCTAGTGTGAAATGGTCCTAGATGTTATCACTTTTGGCAGTGCTTTAAATGGAAAATTACGCTAGTGTGAAATGGTCCGTAATGTTTTCATTGTTGGCAGTGCTTAAATGGGACATTACGCTCGGGCAGTGTTTTTTAACATTGTTATTTGTGTGGTTTGGGGGGAGGGGTGTGTGTGTGTTTGTTTGCATCTGGCTTGTATACAGCTGTGACAATTATTACCATAGAGGCACTGTAAAAGACCCAGATGTGTTGTACATATGTAAGCATGTGGAGGTCATTCACAAATAGATGCGTGGTGTGCATCCATACGTGGATTCAAGGAGACTCGGATCGCTTGACACTCTGGTTAATTTTGTCTTTAAAGTGGCTTGTGGTTGAAGAGCGTTGTCAATAACTATCAAAATAAGGGTTGGTGACAACATGGTTTCACAAAAGCTTCTATCCATTTGATCTGGTATGCAAAACTAGACCTACCAAAAATAGGGGGAAATAAGATCACAAGAAATTGTTTGAGCATATGAATGCCATTATGTCATAAGAGTGTGGCTTTATTCCAACGTGGTCCCCAGTCCCGTGGTATATATCCCTAGAAATCGGTTCCGTGACAAACGCGCACAAGACAATTGCGCACACGACAAACGCGCACAGACAATCCCGCAATGACCCAAATGCGCACAGGACAAACGCGAACACCGATAGTTGCGCACACGGACAATGGCGCACACCGACAAATGCGGACACCGACAATCGCCCACAGTGACAAATGCGAACGGCTATATAAGCGCACACCGACAAATGCGCAAATAGCAAGTTATGCATCGCCAATTTAAAGATGATAATGGATTTAGTCTTAGTTGGTTTTCAGCCAAAATACATCATGTTTAAAGCTAACAATATATTAATAATCATAATAAATGTAATAATAATTGTATGCATATTTTAAAAAAAATTAACTTTTAAATGTATAGACTAATAGTATAGTAATAAAATGTTCGTTCTAGTAGTACTGCTACGTCATGATTTTTAAGAGATGTCATTTAAAAAAATTTAATTGGATATTTAAGTCTTAATCAGCATGTTAAACCATCGTAGTATGATGGAAGCTCGTAAAATGAGTATTAAACAAATAACAGCAGTACTACTACTTAAGCATATAGTTGAAAATAAGACGTATACTTATACATTATACTAAAAATAATTGTGTTTTTTTTTAATAAAAGAAAGAGGAATATTAGTCTTAAAATAAGAGTTGGCATTGCACGTTTCTAAAGGCAAAGTAATCGAAGTTAAACTTTATTGAATGTTTATTTTTTATTTAACAGTTTTATTACTCCTGGTGAGTTGGTGGGAAGCTGGAACTGCCCCCCCCCCCACACACACACTGTTTGAGCATGGGCTGAGTGCCCCCCTTCGCCCCCCTTCTCACGGCCCAGCTATGTTGTGTTGGTAGGGGCAGGCAGTGCATTGCTGTGCCCAGGGCCTCCTATGTTGTTACGACGGCCCTGGAATGCAAGACTGACATTTCTAGATGGCGTCACTAGGGATGACGTTTTCAGTTCTGTTTTGAAACCAAGTTTGTGAACTTCATCGCATGCCACCATTCTAATTACATCTCACCAGCTGTGACCGTGTTCATCGGTGCGGTCCGCGCCTCGCTCGCACCCCCTAGTGACGCCGCCGCTCTGGTGCGTGTTCGTGGGGGTGGCAGGCGAGAAAGCTTGGTGCCGTCACATTCACACCTTCCCGCCCAATTTTATGATTGGCCACGCCCACAATATGGGTCATTCACGCCCACAATATGGGTCATTCACGCCCACAATATGGGTCATTCACGCCCACAATATGGGTTATTCACGCCCACAATATGGGTCATTCACGCCCACAATATGGGTCATTCACGCTCACAATATGGATCATTCACGCCCACAATATGGGTCATTCACGCCCACAATATGGGTCATTCACGCCCACAATATGGGCGATTCACGCCTTATTGAAAATCAGGAAAAAAAAATGAGGGAAATAATGTATGGGGGAAAAACCATGGAAAAAGGATGCAACAAAAATAACGAAAATGTTGGCAGAATGCCTTCTTCAGCGAACAAACAAAAGCACACACAAAAATAAATATATATATAATAATAAACAAAACACACACACACAAAGTTGCAATGGCGTATCCGAGAGAGCTGCAAGAAAAAATGTCACTGAGGGGCTGGGGAAAGTTTGGCCCGCCCCTGACGTAATTAACCCGAGCTACGACATAGACATTTGTATAAGTCTTAGACAGTTTGACCACATCGACCTTAAACGTGTTTGACAGTTTAACTACATCGGTCTTAAAGTGTTTGACAGTTTAACCACGTCAGTCTTAATGTGTTTGACAGTTTAACCACATCAGTCTTAACGTATTTGACAGTTTAACTACATCAGTCTTAACGTATTTGACAGTTTAACTACATCAGTCTTAACGTATTTGACAGTTTAACTATATCAGTCTTAACCTATTTGACAGTTTAACTATGTCAGTCTTAACGTATCTGACAGTTTAACCACATCAGTCTTAAAGTATTTGACAGTTTAACCACATCAGTCTTAACGTATTTGACTGTTTAATCAAATCAGTCTTAATGTATCTGAGAGTTTAACTACATCGGTCTTAACGTATTTGACAGTTTAATCAATTTAGTCTTAACGTATTTGACAGTTTAATCAATTTTGTCTTTACGTATTTGACAGTTTAACTGCATCAGTCTTAACGTATTTGACAGTTTAATCAATTCAGTCTTAACGTGTCTGACAGTTTAACTACATCAGTCTTAACGTATCGGACAGTTAAATCAATTCAGTCTTAACGTATCTGACAGTTTAATCAATTCAGTCATAACGTATCCGACAGCTTAATCAATTCAGTCTTAACGTATCTGACAGTTTAATCAATTCAGTCATAACGTATCTGACAGTTTAATCAATTCAGTCATAACGTATCTGACAGTTTAATCAATTCAGTCTTAACGTATCTGACAGTTTAATCAATTCAGTCTTAACGTATCTGACAGTTTAATCAATTCAGTCTTAACGTATCTGACAGTTTAATCAATTATGTCTTAACGTATTTGACAGTTTAATCAATTCAGTCTTAATGTATTGGACAGTTTAATCAATTCAGTCTTAACGTATCTGACAGTTTAATCGATTCAATCTTAACGTATCTGACAGTTTAATCAATTCAGTCTTAACGTATTTGTCAGTTTAATCAATTCAGTCTTAACGTATTTGACTGTTTAATCAATTCAGTCTTAACGTATCTGACAGTTTAATCAATTCAGTCTTAACGTATTTGACAGTTTAATCAATTCAGTCTTAACGTAACAGACAGTTTTATCAATTCAGTCTTAACGTATTTGACAGTTTAACTACATCAGTCTTAACGTATTTGACAGTTTAATCAATTCAGTCTTAACGTATTTGACATTTTAATCGATTCAGTCTTAACGTATCTGACAGTTTAATCAATTCAGTCTTAACGTATTTGACAGTTTAATCAATTCAGTCTTAACGTATTTGACAGTTTAACTACATCAATCTCAACGTATCTGACAGTTTAATCAATTCAGTCTTAACGTATCTGACAGTTTAATCAATTCAGTCTTAACTTATCTGACAGTTTAATCAATTCAGTCTTAACGTAATTTACAGTTTAACTACATCAATCTTAACGTGTTTGACAGTTTAATCAATTCAGTCTTAACGTATCTGACAGTTTAATCAATTCAGTCTTAACGTATTTGACAGTTTAATCAATTCAGTCATAACGTATTTGACAGTTTAACTACATCAATCTTAACGTATCTGACAGTTTAATCAATTCAGTCTTAACGTATCTGACAGTTTAATCAATTCAGTCTTAACGTATTTGACAGTTTAATCAATTCAGTCTTAACGTATCTGACAGTTTAACTACATCAATCTTAACGTGTTTGACAGTTTAACCACAACTGTCAAAGTGTCGGGTCGTGCGCTCGACAGTGTAAACCACCACAGCCGTAATGTGGGTGACAGTTTCACCAATGGCGTCGCCTGCTGTCGCCCATTGGACTGGCTCATCTCCAGCCTGTCGACCGAAGAACAGCTTCCATTTCCGCCCACTCCCTCGCTCACATCGCAGGTAACGTCGATCGTTCGATTCTTTTTTGTGGGTTCCCCCTCGAATGAAATAATGGGAAGCTAAACGTTCTAAAAATGGAATTTTTGGTTTCGCACAGTCAGCTGTCAAACAAGGAATTTTAACAATAAATACAAACCTTCGGGGTGGAGGTGGGGTGTTAATGAATTTTTAAAATGTAAATTAGTTTGGTGCTGAACAATGCGTTTACTTTGATATCCCCATACAGATTTTAATTGATAAATATGTATGTACACATATACAGTGAAAATCGTTTAACAAGAAACTGGGGAGACCGAAATATTTCTTTGTGTTTAAGTGCAATAAGAATTTTGTGTCAAACGATGCATAAAACACACACACAAACCCACACACAGACACACACACACACACACACACACATATATATATATATATATATACTCGGCACCACATTAATATTTCGTGTTTACCGATTTTCCGTTTGAAGTGTGTTTGCGTTAATTAAACATATTTCACGGCATATATCTAGATATATTTATACATATTTATATATTTGTATATATAAAGAGAGAGCGAAAGACGGACAGACAGAGACACAGAGAGAGAGACAGAAAGAGAGACAGAGAGAGAGACAGAGGGAGAGACAGAGAGATAAAGAGAGACAGGGGGAGAGACAGAGAGAGACAGAGAGATAGACAGAGAGATAGACACAGAGTGAGACAGGGAGAGGGACAGAGAGAGAGAGACAGAAAGAGACGGAGAGGGACAGAGAGAGAGATACAGAGAGAGAGAGAGAGACAGAGAGAGAGATGAGATACAGAGAGAGAGAGAGAGAGAGAGAGAGACATGAAACTTGCAGACATCTTGTACAAAATATGTAAAACCTAGTTTAGCAACTTATCTACCTAGCTATTCAAAATAGCATAAGACACATTTTAAAAATAACAAATTGCGGAACGGTTGGGGGTGGGGGGGGGGGAAGCAAGAAGTCGAAGAACAATTAAGATAAAAAATGGGGGGGGGGGGGGGGGGGGGGGGGGGGGGAAGCAAGAAGTCGAAGAACAATTAAGATAAAAAAACGTTGAGCTGTATTGGATTTATTCTGGTTTGGTTCAAAAGTTTTTTTTCAAAGCTGCTTTGAGATATGTTGATGTCTTTGAATGGTAAAGGTGATACCTCTCTTTCATTTTGGCATTAGGGACTGTACGGTGAGATTTGGGTGAGAGGGGGGGGGGCGGTACTAGTTACGTCGCTATCAGCCAGTTTAACCCCCAAGCCCCCCACTCCCTCCTTCCTCCTCCCCCAAAGTCTTCTGTCTGTCAAACGTGATACCTGTCCCAAGTTGAATCATGTAGCTCTGTCGTCAATGAAGCCTTTTTAGTTTCAGCAAAACCGGTCAATTCTGTCTAGCCCGGTAATATATGTCTAGTCTGTTAACGTCTGTCTAGTCTGTTAATATCCGTCTAGTCTGTTAATAACTGTTTAGTCTGTTAATATATGTCTAGTCTGTTAGCTGCCTAGTCTGGTAATAGCTGTCTAGTCTGTTAATCAGATGTCAATGATGTCTTGTTAGCCCGTCAAATCTATATTCCTCTGTCTAGTCATCAAGGCTCGTCCATCCTCTGTCTAGACATCAAGGCTCGTCCATTCTCTGTCTAGGTATCGGAGGCGTGTCCACTCTCTGTCGTCATCGAGGCTCGTCCATTCTCTGTCCAGTCATCCAGGCCCGTCCATTCTCTGTCTAGCCCTCGAGGATCTTCCATTCTCCGTCTAGTCATCGAGGTTCGCCTACTTCTCTGTCTAGTCATCCAGCCTCGTCCATTCTCTGTCCAGTCATCCAGGCCCGTCCATTCTCTGTCTAGCCCTCGAGGCTCGCCCATTCTCCATCTAGTCCTCGAGGTTCGCCCACTCCTCCGTCCAGTCACCCCAGGCTCGTCTACGGCTCTATCTCACAGAGAAAGCCGTAGCGTACTTCCGCCTGGGCGCACTCCACACTCATGAACTTGAACTCCTCGTGCGTCATAATAGCCAAGCAATCGGCCGGTCCCGGTCCGTTCACGACCCACGGCAGGAACGTCATCCTCTCTCCGGAGCGCGGTAACTTCCACAGCTGCTCCACCCCCTCGTCCGTCCCCGCGATGACCACAAAGACTTCATCCTCGCTGTTGGTCTCGTTCTTCAGAAACCTCTTGACGAAGTCGTACTCGCCGTCGTCCGTGACCTCCGCCAGGTAGCCGCCCAACATGTTGCAGGCCGCCTCGGCGGACGACACGTCGAAGTCGTAGAGCTCCGAGAAGTAGGAGTACTTCCGGCCCTTGTACTCGCCGGAGTCCCTGAAGAGGTTGCTCCTCACGTAGTCCATCTTTATACTGAATTTGTCCAGCCCGGTGAGCAGAGCGTCATCGGTCTTGATCAGCATCGGATACACCAATGTGGCATCCTTCAGCATGCGCTCCATCTGATCGCATTTGTCCATGACGATGCTGACCAACTTGGGGAAGGACGCCGCCTTCTGGTACTCCCAATCGTCGCATGCTGTGGGGGGGGGGGACGAAAACAGCCCGGATGTAGTATATAAACACAGAGATTCTCAAAGTGGTCTATATCAACCCCCCCTCCTCCCCCAGGGGTCGACGACAACTTGCAACGGGTCAAAAAAAAACTTTTGGGGTTCATGAAATAAAAATGGGGGGGGGGGGGGG
>CAXITT010000718.1:276831-288031 GCA_964033795.1 Lymnaea stagnalis | reverse complement strand
CACACACACACACACACACACACACACACAGGATAACAGGATTGATAGGAAAAACGTTTTTTTTTAATAGTTTTCATCCTCCTCCTCATCTCATGTCCCTTAGACCTTGGACCGTTGGGACGCCACAGATGACATGTGAACCATCCTCCTCCTCATGTCCCTTAGTCCTTGGACCGTTGGGGCGCCACAGATGACATGTGAACCATCCTCCTCCTCATCTCATGTCCCTTAGACCTTGGACCGTTGGGACGCCACAGATGACATGTGAACCATCCTCCTCCTCATGTCCCTTAGTCCTTGGACCGTTGGGGCGCCACAGATGACATGTGAACCATCCTCCTCATCCCCATGTCCCTTAGTCCTTGGACCGTTGAGGCGCCACAGATGACATGTGAACCATACTCCTCTATTCCTCTCTGTCTTCAGCACTACGCACTGCATCGCCCAGTGTTAGTCATGTCCACTCTTTGATGTTATCCTCCCACCTTTTTCTTTGTCTTCCTCTTCTTCTCCCTCCTCTTGTGGTGCCCTGCAATATTTCTTTGGCAAGCCCTTGTTTCCTTGTGTCGTGGCCGTACCATTGTAATTTGCGTTTTTTTTCTCACAGTCACCAGTAGGTCATCCCCAATTTTTTTAGTTTTAGTTGTGGCTAATGAACCGAATCGGTGGACACCATGTTTATTTCCGAGGCAAGGGGCATAGAGAGATTATATTTGGCTTGAGGGTCATGTGATTGGAAATACTTGGGGTTGGGGGGGGGGTGGATCTAGGCATTACAAATCAACATCCACAATGCTCTAATTAACAATGTCCGTCACTAACGTTAAGGTCTAGTACCGCGCAAAATAAAACTCATGCTTACTGCACTTAATGATGCTCTGAAAAATACCGTTGCTAAGTGCCTCTTGTGCGTACAATTTTCTGTTTGTTTTTTGTTTTGTTAAAACAGTTGGTGTACAAAATATGCAGCGCAAAAGGGAGTTGGGACATATTATATACTTCACAGGCGGTGGATTATTGGGGTGGGGTGGGGGGAGCGGTAGCACTCATGGGGAATCTTATGACGTGCGTTACTCCAACGCAAGTTTTGCCAAGTAACTTGAGACAATGGGATGCACAAGTATTTCGACCGCCAATGTTTTTGTTTTTTTTGTTTTTTTTGGTTGCTTTTGGGGGGGGAGAGGGAGGGGAGCGGTGCATATTCACTAAACTAGGTGTAAATATTCACGGCAAATTCTTTCATAATACAATTGATCCATGAATAATAAAGGGCTTCACCAGGGTTGGTGTCAAACAATGCGTTGAACTCCGGTTTTCACACGCCCATAGACGGCCCAATGAACCTCCTCCGGGTCTGGTGACAACATTGCTGCGGCACAAACGGTGGTGTCTCGTGACACCCTGCCCTGGTGTTTAGGTTTGATCGACCGTGTAACCGTCTCGAGCTAACCCTAACCCTAACCCTAATAAATTTGCAGCTTTCCAATGGGTGTCAACCGTGCTATACGAAGACTTAAAAATATATATATATATATATATATATATATATATATATATATATAAATGACCCTCTTTATTTCAATCGTGCATATCCAATAATCTTGGTGTCCCCCACCTGACAGCGACGGGACCCCTGGCACTGCTCGTCCTGCTGACCAACTGCTGTGTGTTAATTCCCTTGGTGCCGACTACAATTGGGTATTTGATGATCCTGAGCTCCACTTACCACTCGGCCATAGGCCAGGCCAAATCCATTTTTGGTAAGTAAGCTAAACGCCACATACCACTCGGCCATAGGCCAGGCCAAATCCCTTTTTGGTAAGTAACATGTGCTCCACATACCACTCGGCCATAGGCCAGGCCTAATCCCCTTTTTGGTAAGTAAGCTAAACGCCACATACCACTCGGCCACAGGCCAGGCCAAATCCATTTTTGGTAAGTAAGCTAAACTCCACAAACCACTCGGCCATAGGCCAGGCCTAATCCCCTTTTTGGTAAGTAAGCTAAACACCACATACCACTCGGCCATATAGGCCAGGCAAAATCCATTTTTGGTAAGTAACATTGGGGGAGGGGAACACTGTCGTGTGGGGAGGGGAATTCAGTTTTATGGATAGAGGAATTCGGTCGCGTGAGTAGAGGAATTCATAGGGAATTCAGTCGTGTGGATAGTGAGGATTCGCGTGTGCGGCTAGGGGAAATTCAATCATGTTGGGCACGGGCATTGATTCCCGTCTCTCAGATCAGTAGAACTTGTTGATCCGTAAGTTGCCGCGCCGCTCAGAGGGATCTCATTCAGGTGATTGAAAACAACAACTACAACCAAGAAACAATAAATCGGGTCATTGAAAACAACAACTACAACCAAGAAACAATAAATCGGGTCATTGAAAACAACAACTGCAACCAAGAAACAATAAATCGGGTCATTGAAAACAACAACTGCAACCAAGAAACAATAAATCGGGTCATTGAAAACAACAGCTGCAACCAAGAAACAATAAATCGGGTCATTGAAAACAACAACTACAACCAAGAAACAATAAATCGGGTCATTGAAAACAACAACTGCAACCAAGAAACAATAAATCGGGTCATTGAAAACAACAACTACAACCAAAAAACAATAAATCGGGTCATTGAAAACAACAACTGCAACCAAGAAACAATAAATCGGGTCATTGAAAACAACGGCTGCAACCAAGAAACAATAAATCGGGTCATTGAAAACAACAACTACAACCAAGAAACAATAAATCGGGTCATTGAAAACAACAACTGCAACCAAGAAACAATAAATCGGGTCATTGAAAACAACAACTACAACCAAAAAACAATAAATCGGGTCATTGAAAACAACAACTACAACCAAGAAACAATAAATCGGGTCATTGAAAACAACAACTGCAACCAAGAAACAATAAATCGGGTCATTGAAAACAACAACTGCAACCAAGAAACAATAAATCGGGTCATTGAAAACAACAGCTGCAACCAAGAAACAATAAATCGCGTCATTGAAAACAACAACTACAACCAAGAAACAATAAATCGGGTCATTGAAAACAACAACTGCAACCAAGAAACAATAAATCGGGTCATTGAAAACAACAACTGCAACCAAGAAACAATAAATCGGGTCATTGAAAACAACAACTGCAACCAAGAAACAATAAATCGGGTCATTGAAAACAACAACTGCAACCAAGAAACAATAAATCGGGTCATTGAAAACAACAACTGCAACCAAGAAACAATAAATCGGGTCATTGAAAACAACAACTGCAACCAAGAAACAATAAATCGGGTCATTGAAAACAACAACTGCAACCAAGAAACAATAAATCGGGTCATTGAAAACAACAACTGCAACCAAGAAACAATAAATCGGGTCATTGAAAACAACAACTGCAACCAAGAAACAATAAATCGGGTCATTGAAAACAACAACTGCAACCAAGAAACAATAAATCGGGTCATTGAAAACAACAACTGCAACCAAGAAACAATAAATCGGGTCATTGAAAACAACAACTGCAACCAAGAAACAATAAATCGGGTCATTGAAAACAACAACTGCAACCAAGAAACAATAAATCGGGTCATTGAAAACAACAACTACAACAAAGAAACAATAAATCGGGTCATTGAAAACAACAACTACAACAAAGAAACAATAAATCGGGTCATTGAAAACAACAACTGCAACCAAGAAACAATAAATCGGGTCATTGAAAACAACTACTACAACAAAGAAACAATAAATCGGGTCATTGAAAACAACAACTGCAACCAAGAAACAATAAATCGGGTCATTGAAAACAACAACTGCAACCAAGAAACAATAAATCGCGAGTGGATTCGTGGAATGCGGATGTTAGGATAAAATATTGATTTCTTTTGATTTGTTGGAATTCCCACTTTTTGTGTGCTTAGATTTTTTTTTATATATATATAAAATTTATTATTATATATATATATATATATAGAATTTATGTATAGCGACGTCTCAGTGGGGGATGAGAATCTTCTTTTTTTTTATTTTTTTTAATTCATATTACACCCCTAGGTCTAAACATGCTGTTATTGGCCAGTCGCAGTCACGTGGTAACCATCTTCGCCGTCTTCTATTGGTTTGAGCCGACCTTCAGGGAGGAGTGCAAGAATTTCCTGAAAAACGGAAACCAAATTCCGGAGAGGCCGGTGGCGAAAAGTGTTGTAGCCAATGAGAGTAACCTACAAGGTAAGACGTGGGGAGGGGCTGGGTGGGAGCGGGGGGGGGGGCGGGGCTGAAACATGACGTCATTCAATGTTTTGANAAATTCCGGAGGGGCCGGTGGGGAAAAGTGTTGTAGCCAATGAGAGTAACCTACAAGGTAAGGCGGGGGGAGGGGGGGGGTGGGGGGGGGGGGGGGGGCGAGGCTGAAACATGACGTCATTCAATGTTTTGATTGTGCGGAGACGTTACTTTATCTTCACGTCACATTCAAGATTTTAAATAGCGTATCAATGGACCAATGTATGCTTTCTTTTTCATTGATACGCATCGAGATTAGAATTTAAGATGATGAATAATGCAATGCTATAAGAAGGAAGGCATTTGTGGCTTAAGCGTATCGCGGGAATCTCAACCTGAGGATATCGGGTCGTTCCGTGATGTCTGCTCTCCTAACATCAGCAGTCGATTTATCCCCCAGGGGTTGTGATGGTCTATTTACGCCCTAATATCTCCCCCCTCCCCCACACCACCGCCCATCCCGAGGAAGCGTCGGACACCCTCAAATTGGGTTTTCTACTGTGGGGTTTCTAAGCTTCTACCTCGCAAATAGTTCACGCAGTAGCTGGGACGAAACGGTTGTCCCTAGCAGCAGCCTCTTCAATTTTACGGGCGCGCGGGTGGGGCAGTCCTAGCGGGATGAGATCTCCAACGTGCCGCTTCGCAGTCCGACAGTTAGTGAACTTTTCGGGCTCGAGTAGGAGTGTGTATGTGGGGGGGGGGGGCTGATTTGATAAGGGGGTTAAGAGCGCAAGCTCAAATTCCCCCTGTTGACGCCGCTTCCTAATGCCCGCCTGCAGTATAACGCTAGCGTCGCTTCAAGAGTATATTTCCCGCCTTGTGGCAGACTCTCGCAGTCCCGGCATGGAAACGCCTCCACCATCAAAGGCGCATCGAGCTTGTCTTACCAAGCTCACCATCAACTACTACCCAGAATGTATCAAGAGATCTTTACACAATCCTGAAGTCTTCCCTACACCCCCCCCCTCTCTCTCTCTCTCTCTTGCTGTACGAATTGCCTCTTTCTTCGTTTCGTTCCTCTTCAGCTGTTTTTTTTTATCTTGTAAGACACTATTCTCTTGTTGTGTTTATCTTGTAAGACACTATCTCTTGTTGTGTTTATCTTGTAAGACACTATCTCTTGTTGTGTTTATCTTGTAAGACACTATCTCTTGTTGTGTTTATCTAGTAAGACACTATTCTCTTGTTGTGTTTATCTTGTAAGACACTATCTCTTGTTGTTTTCATCTGGAAAGACACTATCTATTGTTGTATTTATCTTTTAAGACATTATCTCTTGCTGTGTATGTCTTGTAAGACACTATCTCTTGTTGTGTTTGTCTTGTAATACTCCATTTACTGTTTTGTTTGTCTTGTAAGACACTATCTATTGTTGTGTTTATCTTGTAACACTCTATTTACTATTTTGTTTAGCATATAAGACACTATAGTTTGTTTGTCTTATAAGGCACTATCTATTGTTTGTTTGTCTTGTAAGACACTATTGTTGTGTTTATCTTGTAAGACTCCATTTACTATTTTGTTTATCTTATAAGAATCCCTAGTAAATCTGTTCGAAGATCCGAGTGATATAGGGTCAACAGGCTTTGAACCCCTTCCTGATCATAACAGCATCACTTCCGGTCAGATCAGAAACATTTTCACAGATGACGATGCTCCCCTTAGGGTCTCACTTATGAACAGAGGCACCATCCAAACAGTGTAGAGCAGAGTGAGAACCTTCGACACCATATGACAACAGTGTGAGAACCTTCGACCTCGGGTGAAGAGTAATGTAAGAACCGTCGACGCATTGATTAGCATTGTGAGAACCACCGACACAGTGTTGAGCTGTGTGAGAACCATCGACGCGGTGCAGAGCAGTCTGTGAACCTTCGAGGCAGTGTTAGAACCGTAGACGGTGTGAGAACCGCTCACGCTAACGAAGACCAGTGTGAGAGGGAGTCCCAAGTTATTTTTTTTTTTCAATTATAAATAGATGTAAATTGTAAAAAAAAAAAAAAAAATCATAACTACCCTACTTATGATTCATGACATGTCAAATAAACAAAATGACTTTTCTTTCTTTAACCGTTTAACCTGCCGTGTGTGTGAAAGCGTGGCTACCTGTGTGTGTGTGCGTTTGCTAGTTTGTGTGACGCAACCAACCTGTAGGTGAGTCAGTGCTCACACACAAATATATTAAAGCTGTTTCTCAGTAGAATGGTGAAGCCGTCTGTCTGAAGCCAGCTTTCAGTCGTGTTTCAAAAATAGTTTTCAAGGACATTGTTTGCCTAAACATTTTTTTTTTAAAATTATTTCAAAACAAATAAAATACAAAATAAGCCGATGACTTGAAATACGTCCAACTGCAAGGGTTATTATTTTTTTCCCTGTGAAATTTGAAGGAGGGGAAAAAAACAACAACAAAAAACAGATTATAAAAATGTAAATAGTTTTGGCTTATTTAATTTTGAATTTCAAAACCAATTGTTCCATCTTTCAGAACCTTTCGCGATTCTCTCATTTTTCTTCTTCTAAATTTTGTCATTATTTTATTTTTTGTTTTTCTAAATAAATAAAAATAAATACATATTTAGTCTTTACTTGACAAGGCCAATAACTTATAACTCACATTTATTAAAAAAAAAAAAAAAAAAAAAAAAAAAAAAAAAAGAATGATAATTTCACTATGATTTCCTCCTTTTGATAATCAGGAGCAGGTCAGCCTGACCTCGGCTACCATCAGCTGTTTCGGGTGTTGTAGGGGGGTGGGGGTAGGGGTAGGGATGGGGGAGAGGTGGGTTGGGTTCGGCGCAGCAAAAAATGGTGTTAGCAGCCCCCCTGCTTTAATATGAATTATTAATCTTCTATAATAGTTTTCTAACTATAGGATTTTTCCAAGCAACTTTGTTTCAATACAATGTTTCTTACTTGTCAATTTTGAAATAAATGTAAATATCTACTTTACAATTGAAATCAACATGTGTATGGGTTTCTTTCACTCTGGAATTTTTACAATTATTATTATGTTGTTGCTTTTTGTTTTTTGTTTGATTGTTTGTTTGTTTGTTTTTTGTTACTTTCCTATAAACGTGTAAGCAACCTGTGCAAATCCTGTTCAAGAAGGGCAACCCGTGCGAGACACAATACAAATTAAATGAATGGGTTATAGCCCATGACTTGTTCATTAGTCGAGAACTGTTACAATAAAGGGCGGGAACGGGGCTGGGGTGAGGGGGGGGGGCGCCCATTAATTACGTTCTGCAACCAAGAAACAATAAATCGGGTCATTGAAAACAACAACTACAACAAAGAAACAATAAATCGGGTCATTGAAAACAACAACTACAACAAAGAAACAATAAATCGGGTCATTGAAAACAACAACTACAACCAAGAAACAATAAATCGGGTCATTGAAAACAACAACTACAACAAAGAAACAATAAATCGGGTCATTGAAAACAACAACTACAACAAAGAAACAATAAATCGGGTCATTGAAAACAACAACTACAACAAAGAAACAATAAATCGGGTCATTGAAAACAACAACTACAACAAAGAAACAATAAATCGGGTCATTGAAAACAACAACTACAACAAAGAAACAATAAATCGGGTCATTGAAAACAACAACTGCAACCAAGAAACAATAAATCGGGTCATTGAAAACAACAACTACAACAAAGAAACAATAAATCGGGTCATTGAAAACAACAACTACAACAATCTTTGTTATTTAGCCCAGTAACTTTTGTTGTGCTGCAACCAAGAAACAATAAATCGGGTCATTGAAAACAACAACTACAACCAAGAAACAATAAATCGGGTCATTGAAAACAACAACTACAACCAAGAAACAATAAATCGGGTCATTGAAAACAACAGCTGCAACCAAGAAACAATAAATCGGGTCATTGAAAAAAACCACTACAACCAAGAAACAATAAATCGGGTCATTGAAAACAATAACTACAACCAAGAAACAATAAATCGGGTCATTGAAAACAACAACTACAACCAAGAAACAATAAATCGGCTCATTGAAAACAACAACTGCAACCAAGAAACAATAAATCGGGTCATTGAAAACAACAGCTGCAACAAAGAAACAATAAATCGGGTCATTGAAAACAACAACTACAATCAAGAAACAATAAATCGGGTCATTGAAAACAACAACTACAACCAAGAAACAATAAATCGGGTCATTGAAAACAACAACTGCAACCAAGAAACAATAAATCGGGTCATTGAAAACAACAACTACAACCAAGAAACAATAAATCGGGTCATTGAAAACAACAGCTGCAACCAAGAAACAATAAATCGGGTCATTGAAAACAACAACTACAACAAAGAAACAATAAATCGGGTCATTGAAAACAACAACTACAACAAAGAAACAATAAATCGGGTCATTGAAAACAACAACTACAACAAAGAAACAATAAATCGGGTCATTGAAAACAACAACTACAACCAAGAAACAATAAATCGGGTCATTGAAAACAACAACTGCAACCAAGAAACAATAAATCGCGAGTGGATTCGTGGAATGCGGATGTTAGGATAAAATATTGATTTCTTTTGATTTGTTGGAATTCCCACTTTTTGTGTGCTTAGATTTTTTTTTATATATATATAAAATTTATTATTATATATATATATATATATAGAATTTATGTATAGCGACGTCTCAGTGGGGGATGAGAATCTTCTTTTTTTTTATTTTTTTTAATTCATATTACACCCCTAGGTCTAAACATGCTGTTATTGGCCAGTCGCAGTCACGTGGTAACCATCTTCGCCGTCTTCTATTGGTTTGAGCCGACCTTCAGGGAGGAGTGCAAGAATTTCCTGAAAAACGGAAACCAAATTCCGGAGAGGCCGGTGGCGAAAAGTGTTGTAGCCAATGAGAGTAACCTACAAGGTAAGACGTGGGGAGGGGCTGGGTGGGAGCGGGGGGGGGGGCGAGGCTGAAACATGACGTCATTCAATGTTTTGATTGTGCGGAGACGTTACTTTATCTTCACGTCACATTCAAGATTTTAAATAGCGTATCAATGGACCAATGTATGCTTTCTTTTTCATTGATACGCATCGAGATTAGAATTTAAGATGATGAATAATGCAATGCTATAAGAAGGAAGGCATTTGTGGCTTAAGCGTATCGCGGGAATCTCAACCTGAGGATATCGGGTCGTTCCGTGATGTCTGCTCTCCTAACATCAGCAGTCGATTTATCCCCCAGGGGTTGTGATGGTCTATTTACGCCCTAATATCTCCCCCCTCCCCCACACCACCGCCCATCCCGAGGAAGCGTCGGACACCCTCAAATTGGGTTTTCTACTGTGGGGTTTCTAAGCTTCTACCTCGCAAATAGTTCACGCAGTAGCTGGGACGAAACGGTTGTCCCTAGCAGCAGCCTCTTCAATTTTACGGGCGCGCGGGTGGGGCAGTCCTAGCGGGATGAGATCTCCAACGTGCCGCTTCGCAGTCCGACAGTTAGTGAACTTTTCGGGCTCGAGTAGGAGTGTGTATGTGGGGGGGGGGGGCTGATTTGATAAGGGTGTTAAGAGCGCAAGCTCAAATTCCCCCTGTTGACGCCGCTTCCTAATGCCCGCATGCAGTATAACGCTAGCGTCGCTTCAAGAGTATATTTCCCGCCTTGTGGCAGACTCTCGCAGTCCCGGCATGGAAACGCCTCCACCATCAAAGGCGCATCGAGCTTGTCTTACCAAGCTCACCATCAACTACTACCCAGAATGTATCAAGAGATCTTTACACAATCCTGAAGTCTTCCCTACACCCCCCCCCTCTCTCTCTCTCTCTCTTGCTGTACGAATTGCCTCTTTCTTCGTTTCGTTCCTCTTCAGCTGTTTTTTTTTATCTTGTAAGACACTATTCTCTTGTTGTGTTTATCTTGTAAGACACTATCTCTTGTTGTGTTTATCTTGTAAGACACTATCTCTTGTTGTGTTTATCTTGTAAGACACTATCTCTTGTTGTGTTTATCTAGTAAGACACTATTCTCTTGTTGTGTTTATCTTGTAAGACACTATCTCTTGTTGTTTTCATCTGGAAAGACACTATCTATTGTTGTATTTATCTTTTAAGACATTATCTCTTGCTGTGTATGTCTTGTAAGACACTATCTCTTGTTGTGTTTGTCTTGTAATACTCCATTTACTGTTTTGTTTGTCTTGTAAGACACTATCTATTGTTGTGTTTATCTTGTAACACTCTATTTACTATTTTGTTTAGCATATAAGACACTATAGTTTGTTTGTCTTATAAGGCACTATCTATTGTTTGTTTGTCTTGTAAGACACTATTGTTGTGTTTATCTTGTAAGACTCCATTTACTATTTTGTTTATCTTATAAGAATCCCTAGTAAATCTGTTCGAAGATCCGAGTGATATAGGGTCAACAGGCTTTGAACCCCTTCCTGATCATAACAGCATCACTTCCGGTCAGATCAGAAACATTTTCACAGATGACGATGCTCCCCTTAGGGTCTCACTTATGAACAGAGGCACCATCCAAACAGTGTAGAGCAGAGTGAGAACCTTCGACACCATATGACAACAGTGTGAGAACCTTCGACCTCGGGTGAAGAGTAATGTAAGAACCGTCGACGCATTGATTAGCATTGTGAGAACCACCGACACAGTGTTGAGCTGTGTGAGAACCATCGACGCGGTGCAGAGCAGTCTGTGAACCTTCGAGGCAGTGTTAGAACCGTAGACGGTGTGAGAACCGCTCACGCTAACGAAGACCAGTGTGAGAGGGAGTCCCAAGTTATTTTTTTTTTTCAATTATAAATAGATGTAAATTGTAAAAAAAAAAAAAAAAAATTATAACTACCCTACTTATGATTCATGAAATGTCAAATAAAAAAAATGACTTTTCTT
>CAXITT010000718.1:232602-250256 GCA_964033795.1 Lymnaea stagnalis | reverse complement strand
CCCCCCCCCCGCTCCTCACCAGTTGGTTTATTAGGACTTCAGGGCACAGTGCCGTCAAAACGCCAGATTTAAAAATGAGTTAAAGAATAAATCCCGTGAACAGTGACGTCACCGGGGTTAATGCCACCCAGGGGGGTGGGGCCAAGATTTTTGCCGCCCACCCCCTACGAAAAAAACTGTGCAGTTGTCCGAAAATGCACCCCCCCCCCGTCCCAGAATTCCCCCTTGTCCGAAAATGCCCCGGCCCAGAATGCCACCCAACAATCTAAAGTAAAAAAAGATAAAAGTGGCGTCAGGGAGTCTGACCCCCCTCACCCCTCCACACCCCAGCTTACAAGGCCACTGTCCATGACGTCCCGTTGGCTGCAACTGCAATCTGAAAACGCAGAATCAATTATGGAAATCTATTTTTATTTAATTTTTTTGAACAACCCATCCTTCCGTGATTCTACCCGCATTTTTTGCTGCTCATCGGGCGTAGAGCATATGTTGAAAGACTGTCCCGCATGAGATGGTTTACGTTGCAAGGTTCTCACACTATCCCGCTTGAGGGCATTATGTTGAAAGATTCTCACAATATCCCGCTTAAGGGCATATGTTGAAACATTCTCCCGCATGACATAATTTACGTTGAAAGGTTCTCATAGTATCCAGCATGGGGGCATATTTTGAAAGATTTTTCCCGCATGGGATAATTTACGTTGAAAGATTCTCACACTATCCCGTATGAGAGCATAATAAGAAGGACGTATTTAATATTGAGCTAATCAGAATTTAAATAATTCAGATATTAACCAATAGCTAATTCGAAGAAAGAACTTACAAAAAAAAAATAGTTAATTACTCTTTCTAGTTAAAAGTAATGCAATGTATTGTTTTAAAAGTCAGCTCCACCATCAAGGGCAGTACCCTTCCCGTCCCGCCCCTGAGCACACACCAAACTCCAGAACTGGAGCAACCATAGCCCTCCCCCTCCCCCTTAAAGGCGTGTGTCCTTCCTCGTCAGTGTTCTAAATTAAAAGTACGCGTAGCCCAGTTGTCCATCATCATAATTTGTTTTTAACACACACACACACACACACAAACCTACTTCGTTTTTCTCCCCTGATTGTTGTCTTGCCTGCCCTAAAATAGTCCTGTTTTGTCATTTGTTGATGGCCACTATAATCTACCAGGGGAAAGTACTTTTACTGACGAGTTTGTGTTTAAGCGTTGTGTTTACAGAGTAGTGCGTCCTTCTGTTACGTGTCTTTAAATGAATAGAGACTAAGAGCATCACAACTGCCAGCATCGTTATTCGTCGCATCTTCAACTATCTTGTCAACATAATGTCACTGTCTTGTAAAAATATTATCAACATAACGTCACTGCCTTGTCAACAATATGTCACTATCTTGTCAACATAATGTGACAATCTTGTCAACATAATGTCACAATCTTGTCAACATAATGTCACTCTCTTGTCAACATAATGTCACATCTTGTCAACATATTGTCACTATCTTGTCAACATAATGTCACATCTTGTCAATATATTGTCACATTATCGTCAGCTCTGCCATCCCGTGCCGTCGTTTTGTAAATATGATGTCACTCGGCTAACACTCCCCTGTCACATATATTGTCACATATTTTTTTGTGTATATGCTGTCACCGCCAGGCCGTCACAACCTAAGATCGAATAGTAACCCAGCCGTTATCTTCCACCCAGCAGTTGTAAAAAAATTGACACGTTTCCCTTTAAAGGGCAAGATCACGAATGAAAAAAAAATATATATTTTCGGAGAGGAAAGAGCATTAATCGCTTGGTGAATATCATGTCCGCTTTCATATCATTTGTGGTTGTCATGGTTTCGGCTAAGTAAACGTGTATTGGATGACGTCACCGTGAATTGAGACGAGAGGAATTACTCAGAGTAAAAGTATACATTTAATTTTTGTTTAAAACTATGGCATTGGGTCTGTGTCAATTAACCCTTCTTAACTTGCTGGAATCGAGTTTAGAAACAACAAACATGCATTTGGAACCAACCCAAAGTGGTAAACAAGTAGGCTGCAACCACGGGCAAGCTACTCTGTTTTACACAAAATGTGAACGTATCACACAATCACATGTATTGATTGTAATATAATAATAAAATACCAACTCAAGTCTGTCGCCTGTGTAACAATGTAACAACTAACCTTTTTTTTTTCCTTTTCAACACTAACCAGCGAGTTGATCCATCCAGCGAGTTGATCCATCCAGCGAGTTGATCCATCCAGCGAGTTGATCCATCCAGCTCCATCCAGCGAGTTGATCCATCCAGCTCCATCCAGCGAGTTGATCCATCCAGCGAGTTGATCCATCCAGCGAGTTGATCCATCCAGCTCCATCCAGCGAGTTGATCCATCCAGCTCCATCCAGCGAGTTGATCCATCCAGCGAGTTGATCCATCCAGCGAGTTGATCCATCCAGCTCCATCCAGCGAGTTGATCCATCCAGCTCCATCCAGCGAGTTGATCCATCCAGCGAGTTGATCCATCCAGCGAGTTGATCCATCCAGCTCCATCCAGCGAGTTGATCCATCCAGCTCCATCCAGCGAGTTGATCCATCCAGCGAGTTGATCCATCCAGCGAGTTGATCCATCCAGCTCCATCCAGCGAGTTGATCCATCCAGCTCCATCCAGCGAGTTGATCCATCCAGCGAGTTGATCCATCCAGCGAGTTGATCCATCCAGCTCCATCCNTCCATCCGGCTAGTTGCTCCATCCAGCGAGTTGATCCATCCAGCGAGTTGATCCATCCAGCGAGTTGATCCATCCAGCTCCATCCAGCGAGTTGATCCATCCAGCGAGTTGATCCATGCAGCGAGTTGATCCATCCAGCGAGTTGATCCATCCAGCGAGTTGATCCATCCAGCGAGTTGATCCATCCAGCGAGTTGATCCATCCAGCTCCATCCAGCGAGTTGATCCATCCAGCGAGTTGATCCATCCAGCGAGTTGATCCATCCAGCGAGTTGATCCATGCAGCGGGATGATCCACTTTCTCAATGGCACCTTCCTAATCCAAGCGTTCAAGTTCTTTCTTGGGGTCATCTCGCACTGCCGCTGGAACTTGTCCAGCAGTGTGTGCCACTGGCCTAATAAGTGGGGTCAATTTTGATTGTGTAATCCTCTTCCGTGGAATCCAGATCACTGAATACATCTGCAAAGGAAGGCAATGTTTCATCTCCAAAAAAAAAACATCCACTCTTTTTTATAAGATACCATGTCATTGTATAATAAGATACCATGTCATTGTATAATAAGATACCAAATCTCGACATCGGTCGAAAGCTTCAAGGCTGCCCTGACATCTGCTAGGAGCTGTTAGAATAGCAACATCGTTTCCTCAACGTTGCACAGATGCCAGTACATGGATGCAGTAACGAACAACACTAGACAGACAGACAGACAGAATCAAGTCTGTGGTCTGTGTACCAACAAACCTTCATTCACCATACTAAATTCTGTTTACACCCTACAACACATGATCCCTCCCTCCAGTTCTCCAACACCTTGAAGCCTCAACATTCATGAAAACAACTCACCACGCCCAGCAACAACACCGTACAATCAGGTCACAAAGTTCAGTCAGCACACAGCACATCAATACACGCTACCTCAATAATCGTCAGTCTCTCATACTGTCCCATTTAGCACATACGTAGAGCGGATCATGGCTTAAGGCCTACCCTTAAATCCGCCTATGATAACTTAGTTACATATAGTGACCCCACCCCCTTGTCCTTTTTATCCTTTACTCCCTAGCCTCCCCCCACTATATCTCAATTATTATTATTTACCCCCCCNCCCCCCCAACTACCGAACACTTTTCCTTCACCCCTTCTCACTTGATGGTGTCCATCCCTCCACTACCAAAAATTTGTCTAATCCGACCCCCCCCCAACCACCCACCTTTTTTTCTAACCCCCAGCCCTACTGCCATCATTCTATCAATCAGACGATGAACTCTATCATTGTAACCTTTCAAATAGTCCCGGCAGACGCAATGTGACGTGTAGGACACGTGACGAGGACCCCAGCCAATCATGACAAGCTCACGCACAGTGAACCCGTAGAATCCATGGGATGATTCAGAGAGACAGGATGATTCAGACTAAAATAGATATGGGCATTATATTATCAGCCGGATTGCTAGCGTGAAATAAAGGGTTACTTCAATAAATTCAGTGATTAGTTGGTATTGGCTGCGGGTCACCAGGCCACTCCTGGCAATGCCTAGAAAATTTCCCGAATCCCCCATCAGACCTGTTCTTAGGATTTTTTTTGGGGGGCCCAGGCATGGGGCAAAGGTAGGGGGCCCAGAAAGGGGGTGGGGTCAGGGGGCGGAGCTCCCCCTGAGCTGAGGAGAAAACACCACCCACCAATGCGGCACATCCATTCTGCCTTCGTCACTGTTTCCTCTTTGCTCGCGTCTAACCACTGACCCTATTGATAATTCCGCCACTGGAGAAAATGTGTACTTCTGAAAGATATGGACTTGCAAGGTGGAGGCTAAAAAAAAAACAAAGTGACCGGCGGGGTCCCCCTTGGCAGTGGGGTCCCCCTTGGCAGTGGGGTCCCCCTTGGCAGTGGGGTCGCCCTTGGCGGTGGGGTCCCCCTTGGCGGTGGGGTCCCCCTTGGCGGTGAGGTCCCCCTTGGCGGTGGGGTCCCCTTTGGCGGTGGGGTCCCCTTTGGCAGTGGGGTCCCCCTTGGCAGTGGGGTCCCCCTTGGCAGTGGGGTCCCCCTTGGCAGTGGGGTCCCCCTTGGCAGCGGGGTCCCCCTTGGCAGCGGGGTCCCCCTTGGCAGTGGGGTCCCCCTTGGCAGTGGGGTCCCCCTTGGCAGTGGGGTCCCCCTTGGCAGCGGGGTCCCCCTTGGCGGTGGGGTCCTAGGCGGTCAAGTAGTTTGTCTACGCCTAAGAATGGCTCTGTCCCCATAATAGATATAGGGGAAGGCGCTCGAGCCTTGTTAGTTGTCGTGTCTTTATTTTGTTCCAGGCTAAACATTTCTTGTTACGATATTGAACCAAACCCCCATAGCAATCCCTTCGAAACCCAGTACAAGCCCTGAACAAAACTTAGCACCCCAGCGCCCCCCCCTCGCCCACCCTCTCCCCCAATTTTTCATCTGCACACGGACAGACTGTTTTAAGTGGAGACAGGGGCAGGTTTACACATTGCTACGCCCTAAGCCAAAGCGCATAATTATGCCCCCCCCCCAAATAAAAAAAAGGTTGATTTAATATAATCCAATAAAATATGTCATTGTCCATATTTAAACCATAATCACTCAATACAGCGGTTCTAAACCTTTGGATCGAGGCCCCTTTGGAGGTCGAACGACCCTTACAGAGGGGTCAAACGACCCTTACACAGGGGTCGCCTAAGACCATCGGAAAACACATATTTATGAAGTAGCAACGAAAATAATTGTATGGTTGTGGGGGGGGGGGGTCACCACATCATGAGAAACTGTGTTAAAGGGTCGCGGCAATAGGAAGGTTGAGAACCACTGACTTAATACAATCTGTATAATCTTTGAACGCAATGAAAATGTTCATTCCAATTCCAACACTACCCTTCCACACTATTAAAACCATAGTTATAAGCCCCGTCCTGGCGTCTTGAAAGCATACGCCCCTGATCAAACTAAACAGTCAGGAAAGAGCAGAAACGATGTACAGTCTACGTACTTATTAGCAGATATGCAGGATTCAATCGATATGATGAGAGTAATCGATCGATTGAGATCACTGTTGTAGGTGTAACGCCTTCTCCGGAATCGTCATTTACCTCGTAGCGTGCACTCAGTGTGTCTGTGAGCGAGAGAGAGAGAGAGAGAGAGACAGAGATAAAGAGAGAGAGAGAGATAAAAAGAGAGAGATAGAGCGATAGAGAGACAGAGAGAGACAGAGACAGCGAGATTGAGATAGAGTGATAGAGAGACAGACCTAGAGAGAGACAGAGAGAGGGAGAGAGCGCGCGATAGAGAGAGAGACCGAGAGAGAGAGAGAGAAAGAGAGAGGGAGAGATAGAGGGCGATAGAAAGGGAGAGAGCGATGTAGAGAGATATACAGAGACAGACAGAGAGAGAGAGAGAGCGATAGAGAGATAGAAATATAGAAAGGGAGAGAGAGAGGGTGCTAAATAGAAAAAGATACAGAGGCAGAGAGAGAGAGAGAGAGAGAGGAGGGAGGGATAGAGAGATAGAGAGCGATAGGGAGAGGTCACGAGAGAGAGAGAGATAAAGCGATATGGAGAGAGAGAGAGACAGACACAGAGAGAGGGAGAGCGATAGGGAGAGGTCACGAGAGAGAGAGAGATAGAGAGATAGAGAGAGAGAGCGATAGGGAGAGGTCACGAGAGAGAGATAAAGCGATAGGGAGAGAGAGAGAGAGAGACAGACAGACAGACAGAGAGAGAGGACATATGTTTTTGTGCATGTGACTGACCAAGGCATCGCAAGCTGCGGACACGGACAGTGTGTGAATGTACCGCTACATGTATTGAACGTGTATGAGTGTACATTAAAAAAAACAACAAAAAAAACGAACACACACGTCATTTTATATCATGGCCTCTCATCGAAATGAAACTGACAAATGTGTCAATATTTTTATTGGTTTTTCTTCTGTGTATACGCCCCACCCCCCCCCCCCCCACCCGACCTCTGCTCCCTGGGCCTAAGATGGCCGTTTTCGGGAAATCCGGCCCTGACCGAGGATGCAGTTAAAATATCTGATTTCGTGGCTGCGACGTTCTCCTCCTGAAACGGCCAACTGGCATGTTCATGTGTAATTTACGTTTGTTGTGTTTTGGGAAGGGGCGACTCCACGTATAAAGGCATCCCACACAAATGAGTATCCACGCCCTTGGGACCCACCGCAAACAAACCCCCCCCCTCCTCCGGCACCATTGATAACAGCAGGCAGCACCGAGCGTTAGCCCTTAGGGCCGACAGTCAACTCAGGGCAACATGGTTCGTACTCCGGCACCAGCTAGAGTGATATACAAAAAATATGCCAATGTCCCTCACACCGGATGTGGCTTATATTTTTCTTACTGAAACGCCACGGCGCTGGAAATTAGGACACGTCAGTTCAGAGCAATGAGAATATGTCAGGTTCATTTTCCGTACATCATTAAAAAAAATTTAATCTTTCTTTCAAACTTCTTTCCAACTTCTTTTTTTTTGGTTTCTTTTGAATTGACTCTTTACATTTACGCTGTTCTTTTCTTACATTTCTCTTTCGTGACATTCATTGTCTTTCATTTTCTCCGCCTTAAAGCCTAAAGCATGGGCGTCTACACAGGAAAAAAAAAGGGGGGGGGGGGGGGAAGACGCTCTTTCCAATTTGAGTAATGGGGGATTAAAATCACCCCCTCCCCCCCCCTCCCCCACACGCCCCCTTTTGTTTCTGTTTTTTTTTGTTTGTTTTTTTTGCCTGCCTTTTAAATTTCTCTCTAGGTAAGATGTTCAAATCGGAAAGAAAACAATAAAGTTAATTATAAGTTAAATATATTTTTAAAATTTTATATTGTGTATCGGAGAAAAACGAAAAAAAAAATGGGGGGGGGGGGGGGGGGGTAGGGAGTTTTAACTACTTGTCAGACAATGTGGGGAATAGAACCCACCCCTTCTCATGTTGGGAACGACTGTCAGACAATGTGGGGAATAGAACCCACCCCTTCTCATGTTGGGAACGAGTGTCAGACAATGTGGGGAATAGAACCCACCCCTTCTCATGTTGGGAACGACTGTCAGACAATGTGGGGAATAGAACCCGCCCCTTCTCATGTTGGGAACGACTGTCAGACAAAGTGGGGAATAGAACCCACCCCTTCTCATGTTGGGAACGACTGTCAGACAATGTGGGGAATAGAACCCACCCCTTCTCATGTTGGGAACGACGCATGTTTTAAACCGTATCCGGAAATTTTAACGAAAGAAATTTCATGGACGGTAATTTGATCGACGGTAATTTGATCGAACGGAAATTTGGTCATTTCATTTTTCTTCCGGTTTTTCGGTTAAAATGTTGCTTCAAATTTCTTTTTGAACGCGTTATTTTGTTTCACGATGCAGTACAGTACGTTCAAAAAAGAAATTGGAGGAAAATGTTAACGTGTGAACCGTCGATCAATTTACTGTCGACGGAATTTATTTCGTTCAAATTTACGATAACCGTTTTAACCGAATAGTCAACAACTGTAAATTTTTTGTGTCACTGTTTGAGGCCGACCGATTTTCGGTTTCGGCCGAAACCAGAAAATTACATTCGGTCGGGCTTTTTATAAATTATGCTAATATCCAATGAAAACAGACCGCATTAAACACCAAGACAATACCGTCACCGGCGTGACTCACGGTACCAAGCCAATACCGTGACCAACGTGACCCACAGTACACACTTTACAAAGTACAAGGTCTAGGGCGCCAAGGTGGGTTATGGCTTCCTCCAATCAGGAGGGGGGGGGGGTTGATAGGCGCCCCCTCCTGAAAGTAACGCTTTATTATTTTTTTAAAATTCTCAGCATCCACCCACACCCCACCCCCAAATAAAGAGAAACAAATTTATATTAAAAAAGATGACATCTCCCTCATAATCTTTCTTACCTTTCTCTGACCGCATGCTCTCAACACCCCCCCCCCACGCCATAACCTTTCCCCATGTGTAATCGCTCATATTTTAGATCTACCAACATCTGCCAGTTCTGAAAGCCTCCCTTCCATTACTTCTCCCCCTGCGTCTGCCTCATCAAATCCCCAATGTGTGCACAATGAGTGCGTCTCCACCCTTGCCGTACATCTCCAGCGACTCGCCAACCCCACCCCCCCCCCTAAACGTAAGCCTCGGCTCGCCTTTTATCATAGCCTGCCATCTGGAAGACATGGAACTCTAGCCTGGAGTCCGAAAACAGGGATCCTGTTTTGCTTTTTTTTTCCTCCCCACAACCTGACCCCTGGGATTCTGATAAAAAATCTAGGGACCCGTGAAGAAAGTATGAATATTTTATCAATCTATCGATTGAATGTATTCTGTCTGCTCTACAACATGCAAGACATATTCATTGAATCCGGGAAAATTAACGGGGATCCCTGCTCCTCGTGTGGTAGTGTAGAGTTAAATTCCCTTTCCACAAATGATGTGGTTGATTTATGATTTAGTCGCTTATCCATCCATCTTCACAAGCCCCACCAATGGCTTCATAGAGATGCTCCATTCATGTCGAGTATCAAATCACGCATCCAACATTCAACTTCTATAAATTCATGATAAAATTTATCGTTTTTTTTAGTTAAATCCTTTTTCTATTAACTTCGCTTTTGTTTGTGACTGGCTGGCTGGCTGGGTGGCAAACCATTCGGACGGTTGATTGACCCACCCCCCGTCAAGCTATCGAGCTGAAACTTGGCATATAGACTCGTTGCCGATGACAACAGAATCTATCAAATTTTCAGCCCCCCCCCCCCCACCCCATCAGTTTTCCCGGTTTTCCTAGTGGAAAAGGAATAAAAATTCCCGCTCAAGGAAATTATTTTAAAAATATATCACAAGTTCGTTTGGTGCTTACTATTTTATTTGCTTTTCTGAAACAGTTGGTCAAATCAATCTGCTGTGTAAAAGCGGCTGGGTTATTAGAATGTTAATAAAGTTAAGGGGTGGGGAAAAAATGTGCAAAGTTTGTGAGCCTGGGGGGGGGGGCACTAATAGGGATTCTTATTAAGTGCGTTACTTGTATGATATTTTATCATTTTCACCCACCCACCCCCAATCTGTCGATTCTATTATCTTATTAGATTATTGCAAAGTTCTATTATCTTATTAGATTATTGCAAAGTTCTATTATCTTATTAGATTATTGCAAAGTTCTATTATCTTACATGATTCTTTCCTAAATTGTACACCTACAAAACACCAAGCTTCCTACCACCTCACCTAACACTAACATGACACCAAGCTCCCCCCCCCCTAACCTTACATCAACATGACACCAAGACCCCCTCCCCCCTAATGTTCCATCCTTCATACCTTGCACCACAACTCTTGGAAACGGAAATAAAAACTTGTTTTTTTTTTCCAGTGAGGGAAAAAAAAAAGTTGATCTTACAACAGATGACGAAAAGCTGTTTCCTGTGCACCGCGTGTATTTAACACCATTACCTGAAAGTTAGCGGACTGTCCGTGCTGATAGACAAGAGTATTCACCTTCAATACGCAGCTCGATATGATATTCGAGAGAGAAAACTCCTGTGATCTTTCCATATCTCCTTCACGTGTAAAGAAACATCCAAATGATCCTAGATAATCTGATAATCCGACTTAATAAAGTTAATCATAGCATGGATTTCCGCTCCGGCAGGTGAAAGTATCGTGCATCACTTATTTCATCGATTCGGGCTGAATATAAGTTGTAATCGATTCCGTTTAAAAAAAAATTGTAATCACCTTCCTTGTCTTTATTGGGTACGGCATTTAATTGTATTGCAGCATGGCGTAAAAGTGCATGGGTTCCAAAGTTCTTTGAGATCTGTTCGGCTGTGTTCTTTGTGTTTACAAATGTTCTTTCATTCTTTGGCGCAACGGTTGGTATTTGATAATTTTTTTCCCCGCCTCAAGTTTTAAATCAGCGGTTCTCAACCTGTGGGTCGCGACCCCTGGGGGGGGGGGGGGTTCCAAAGACCCTTAAACATGGGACATCTAAGACCATCGGAAAACACATATGTATGAAGTAGCAAAGAAAAAAAAATTTGGGGGGGGTTGGGGTCGCCACAACAAGATTAACTGTATTAAAGGGGTCGCGGCATTAGGAAGGTTGAGAACGACTTTTTTAAATTCACATAACAATAACTTTTGATGTTAGTGTGTCGAATAAATTAATTGGACACATACAGGGTCGGATTTGTGGTTGGTGATGAGAGATCGTCTCCGTGTCGTGTTGCAGTGCTGCTGTGACCGGTCTTCCTGACCCCCAGCTGTGACATTGGATGAGTCGCCTCTGTGCTCGTCCTTGGGGTTTAGATTTAGTTTTCTTTCTATACTGCTGCCGATCTAGAGACTTAATCTGCCAGAAGCAGATCTAGAGTCTAGAGTGTTGTAGTCTGACTTAATCTGCCAGAAGCAGATCTAGAGTCTAGAGTGTTGTAGTCTGACTTAATCTGCCAGAAGCAGATCTAGAGTCTAGAGTGTTGTAGTCTGACTTAATCTGCCAGAAGCAGATCTAGAGTCTAGAGTGTTGTAGTCTGACTTAATCTGCCAGAAGCAGATCTAGAGTCTAGAGTGTTGTAGTCTGACTTAATCTGCCAGAAGCAGATCTAGAGTCTAGAGTGTTGTAGTCTGACTTAATCTGCCAGAAGCAGATCTAGAGTCTAGAGTGTTGTAGTCTGACTTAATCTGCCAGAAGCAGATCTAGAGTCTAGAGTGTTGTAGTCTGACTTAATCTGCCAGAAGCAGATCTAGAGTCTAGAGTGTTGTAGTCTGACTTAATCTGCCAGAAGCAGATCTAGAGTCTAGAGTGTTGTAGTCTGACTTAATCTGCCAGAAGCAGATCTAGAGTCTAGAGTGTTGTAGTCTGACTTAATCTGCCAGAAGCAGATCTAGAGTCTAGAGTGTTGTAGTCTGACTTAATCTGCCAGAAGCAGATCTAGAGTCTAGAGTGTTGTAGTCTGACTTAATCTGCTAGAAGCAGATCTAGAGTCTAGAGTGTTGTAGTCTGACTTAATCTGCCAGAAGCAGATCTAAAGATCGATACGAATAATAATTATAAATACTAAATACAAAAATTAACTGTTGCATAGTTTGTGTTAGTTAGTTGGTATGCGGATGAAATTGTAAATGAATGTCACAACAGGAGTGGGGAGACTAGGGTATGGGGAGACTAGGGTATGGGGAGACTAGGGTATGGGGAGGCTAGGGTGTGGGGAGACTAGGGTGTGGGGAGACTTAGGGTGTGGGGAGACCAGGGTGTGGGGAGAGCATGGGGAGACTAAGACGTGGGGAGACTATGATGTGGAGAGACTAGGGTGTGGAGAGAATAGAGTTTTGGGAGCCTAGATGTGGGGGAAATGTGATGTGGAGAGATTAGGATGTGGGGATACTACGTTGTGGGGGGGGGCTAGAATGTGTGGATACTATGATATGGGGAGAGTAGGGTGTGGGGAGACTAAGGAGTGGGGATAATATGATGTGGGGAGACTAGGATGTAGGGAGTTTATGTAGTGGGGAGACTAGAGCGTGGGTAGACTAAGGAGACAAGGGTGTAGGAGACTATGTTTTGGGGAGACTAGAGTGTGGAGAGACTAGAATGTGGGGAGACTAGAGTGTGGGGAGACCAGGCTGTAGGGACACTAGGTTTTGAGGAGACTAGGTCGTGGATAGACTAGGGTGTGGGTAGACTAAGGTGTCCCCATTCCAAAGTAACCCCCACAAACCAGTCTCACAACAACTTAATACGCCCAAACCCTACTCTCACCACACGCTTGTGTTTCTATATTCTGATATCCTCACACCCTAGTCTCCCCATTGCCTAGTCTCCGCACACTCTAGTCTCTTTCACCTTGGTTCTTACACAGTACTCTCCACCCATCTACATGACACCAAGCCCACCTCCTGCCTAACCTTGCATCAACATGACACCACTCCCACTTCCTCCACCCTAACCTTGCATCAACCTGACACCAATCCCATCTCCACCCTAACCTTGCATCAACATGACACAACCCCCACCTCCTCCACCCTAACCTTGCATCAACATGACACCACACCCACCTTCTCCACCTAATCTTGCATCAACATGACACCACGCCCACCTTCACCCTAATCTTGCATCAACATGACACCACGCCCACTTCCTCCACCCTAACCTTGCATCAACATGACACCACGCCCACTTCCTCCACCCTAACCTTGCATCAACATGACACCACACCCACTTCGTCCACCATAATCTTGCATCAACATGACACCACGCCCACCCCCAACCTAACCTTGCATCAACATGACACCACGCCCACTTCCTCCACCCTAACCTTGCATCAACATGACACCACGTCCACTTCCTCCACCCTAAACTTGCATCAACATGACACCACGCCCACTTCCTCCCTAACCTTGCATCAACATGACAGCACGCCCACCTCCCCCCTAACCTTGCATCAACATGACACCAATCCCACCTCCAACCTAACCTTGCATCAACATGACACCAATGCCATCTCCACCCTAACCTTGCATCAACATGACACCACGCCCACTTCCTCCACGCTAAACTTGCATCAACATGACACCACACCCACCTCCACCCTAACCTTGCATCAACATGACACCAATCCCACCTCCAGCCTAACCTTGCATCAACATGACACCACGCCCACCTCCCCCCTAACCTTGCATCAACCTGATACCAATGCCATCTCCACCCTAACCTTGCATCAACATGACACCACGCCCACCTCCACCCTAACCTTGCATCAACATGACACCACGCCCACCTCCACCCTAACCTTGCATCATCATGACACCACGCCCACTTCCTCCACCCTAACCTTGCATCAACAAGACACCAAGCCCACCTCCCCCCTAACCTTGCATCAACATGACACCAAGCCCACCTCCTCCCCCCTAACCTGACACCAACAAGACACCAAGCCCATCCTCCCCATAACGGTCTTGTAGATAACGGGTGCTCTAAGGGGTGGGGGAGTTTAGGAAACAAACCTGGGAGATGTGTCCATCTATGACATCATTCGTTGTTTTTCTACCATTTCCTCTTACCCCCCTCCCTTCCTTTCTACCCCTTCCTTTCCTTTCTACCCCCTCCCTTCCTTTCTACCCCCTCCCTTCCTTTCTACCCCCTCCCTTCCTTTCTACCCCCTCCCTTCCTTTCTACCCCCTCCCTTCCTTTCTACCCCCTCCCTTCCTAGCCTCCCTTCCCTTACTTCTCCCCCTGCGTCTGCCTCATCAAATCCCCAATGTGTGCACAATGAGTGCGTCTCCACCCTTGCCGTACATCTCCAGCGCCTCGCCAACCCCACCCCCCCCCCTAAACGTAAGCCTCGGCTCGCCTTTTATCATAGCCTGCCATCTGGAAGACATGGAACTCTAGCCTGGAGTCCGAAAACAGGGATCCTGTTTTGCTTTTTTTTTCCTCCCCACAACCTGACCCCTGGGATTCTGATAAAAAATCTAGGGACCCGTGAAGAAAGTATGAATATTTTATCAATCTATCGATTGAATGTATTCTGTCTGCTCTACAACATGCAAGACATATTCATTGAATCCGGGAAAATTAACGGGGATCCCTGCTCCTCGTGTGGTAGTGTAGAGTTAAATTCCCTTTCCACAAATGATGTGGTTGATTTATGATTTAGTCGCTTATCCATCCATCTTCACAAGCCCCACCAATGGCTTCATAGAGATGCTCCATTCATGTCGAGTATCAAATCACGCATCCAACATTCAACTTCTATAAATTCATGATAAAATTTATCGTTTTTTTTAGTTAAATCCTTTTTCTATTAACTTCGCTTTTGTTTGTGACTGGCTGGCTGGCTGGGTGGCAAACCATTCGGACGGTTGATTGACCCACTCCCCGTCAAGCTATCGAGCTGAAACTTGGCATATAGACTCGTTGCCGATGACAACAGAATCTATCAAATTTTCAGCCCCCCCCCCCCACCCCATCAGTTTTCCCGGTTTTCCTAGTGGAAAAGGAATAAAAATTCCCGCTCAAGGAAATTATTTTAAAAATATATCACAAGTTCGTTTGGTGCTTACTATTTTATTTGCTTTTCTGAAACAGTTGGTCAAATCAATCTGCTGTGTAAAAGCGGCTGGGTTATTAGAATGTTAATAAAGTTAAGGGGTGGGGAAAAAATGTGCAAAGTTTGTGAGCCTGGGGGGGGGGGCACTAATAGGGATTCTTATTAAGTGCGTTACTTGTATGATATTTTATCATTTTCACCCACCCACCCCCAATCTGTCGATTCTATTATCTTATTAGATTATTGCAAAGTTCTATTATCTTATTAGATTATTGCAAAGTTCTATTATCTTATTAGATTATTGCAAAGTTCTATTATCTTACATGATTCTTTCCTAAATTGTACACCTACAAAACACCAAGCTTCCTACCACCTCACCTAACACTAACATGACACCAAGCTCCCCCCCCCCCTAACCTTACATCAACATGACACCAAGACCCCCTCCCCCCTAATGTTCCACCAACATAACACCAAACTCCCATCCACCGCTCCACTCATCCCCCNNNNCCCCCCCCCCCCCTTCATACCTTGCACCACAACTCTTGGAAACGGAAATAAAAACTGGTTTTTTTTTTCCAGTGAGGGAAAAAAAAAAGTTGATCTTACAACAGATGACGAAAAGCTGTTTCCTGTGCACCGCGTGTATTTAACACCATTACCTGAAAGTTAGCGGACTGTCCGTGCTGATAGACAAGAGTATTCACCTTCAATACGCAGCTCGATATGATATTCGAGAGAGAAAACTCCTGTGATCTTTCCATATCTCCTTCACGTGTAAAGAAACATCCAAATGATCCTAGATAATCTGATAATCCGACTTAATAAAGTTAATCATAGCATGGATTTCCGCTCCGGCAGGTGAAAGTATCGTGCATCACTTATTTCATCGATTCGGGCTGAATATAAGTTGTAATCGATTCCGTTTAAAAAAAAATTGTAATCACCTTCCTTGTCTTTATTGGGTACGGCATTTAATTGTATTGCAGCATGGCGTAAAAGTGCATGGGTTCCAAAGTTCTTTGAGATCTGTTCGGCTGTGTTCTTTGTGTTTACAAATGTTCTTTCATTCTTTGGCGCAACGGTTGGTATTTGATAATTTTTTTCCCCGCCTCAAGTTTTAAATCAGCGGTTCTCAACCTGTGGGTCGCGACCCCTGGGGGGGGGGGGGTTCCAAAGACCCTTAAACATGGGACATCTAAGACCATCGGAAAACACATATGTATGAAGTAGCAAAGAAAAAAAAATTTGGGGGGGGTTGGGGTCGCCACAACAAGATTAACTGTATTAAAGGGGTCGCGGCATTAGGAAGGTTGAGAACGACTTTTTTAAATTCACATAACAATAACTTTTGATGTTAGTGTGTCGAATAAATTAATTGGACACATACAGGGTCGGATTTGTGGTTGGTGATGAGAGATCGTCTCCGTGTCGTGTTGCAGTGCTGCTGTGACCGGTCTTCCTGACCCCCAGCTGTGACATTGGATGAGTCGCCTCTGTGCTCGTCCTTGGGGTTTAGATTTAGTTTTCTTTCTATACTGCTGCCGATCTAGAGACTTAATCTGCCAGAAGCAGATCTAGAGTCTAGAGTGTTGTAGTCTGACTTAATCTGCCAGAAGCAGATCTAGAGTCTAGAGTGTTGTAGTCTGACTTAATCTGCTAGAAGCAGATCTAGAGTCTAGAGTGTTGTAGTCTGACTTAATCTGCCAGAAGCAGATCTAAAGATCGATACGAATAATAATTATAAATACTAAATACAAAAATTAACTGTTGCATAGTTTGTGTTAGTTAGTTGGTATGCGGATGAAATTGTAAATGAATGTCACAACAGGAGTGGGGAGACTAGGGTATGGGGAGACTAGGGTATGGGGAGACTAGGGTATGGGGAGGCTAGGGTGTGGGGAGACTAGGGTGTGGGGAGACTTAGGGTGTGGGGAGACCAGGGTGTGGGGAGAGCATGGGGAGACTAAGACGTGGGGAGACTATGATGTGGAGAGACTAGGGTGTGGAGAGAATAGAGTTTTGGGAGCCTAGATGTGGGGGAAATGTGATGTGGAGAGATTAGGATGTGGGGATACTACGTTGTGGGGGGGGGCTAGAATGTGTGGATACTATGATATGGGGAGAGTAGGGTGTGGGGAGACTAAGGAGTGGGGATAATATGATGTGGGGAGACTAGGATGTAGGGAGTTTATGTAGTGGGGAGACTAGAGCGTGGGTAGACTAAGGAGACAAGGGTGTAGGAGACTATGTTTTGGGGAGACTAGAGTGTGGAGAGACTAGAATGTGGGGAGACTAGAGTGTGGGGAGACCAGGCTGTAGGGACACTAGGTTTTGAGGAGACTAGGTCGTGGATAGACTAGGGTGTGGGTAGACTAAGGTGTCCCCATTCCAAAGTAACCCCCACAAACCAGTCTCACAACAACTTAATACGCCCAAACCCTACTCTCACCACACGCTTGTGTTTCTATATTCTGATATCCTCACACCCTAGTCTCCCCATTGCCTAGTCTCCGCACACTCTAGTCTCTTTCACCTTGGTTCTTACACAGTACTCTCCACCCATCTACATGACACCAAGCCCACCTCCTGCCTAACCTTGCATCAACATGACACCACGCCCACTTCCTCCACCCTAACCTTGCATCAACCTGACACCAATCCCATCTCCACCCTAACCTTGCATCAACATGACACAACACCCACCTCCTCCACCCTAACCTTGCATCAACATGACACCACACCCACCTCCTCCACCTAATCTTGCATCAACATGACACCACGACCACCTTCACCCTAATCTTGCATCAACATGACACCACGCCCACTTCCTCCACCCTAACCTTGCATCAACATGACACCAC
>CAXITT010000718.1:208754-225769 GCA_964033795.1 Lymnaea stagnalis | reverse complement strand
CCTTGAAAATGTCATGGCCAGCTAGGGCCTTGAAAATGTCATGGCCAGCTAGGGCCTTGAAAATGTCATGGCCAGCTAGGGCCTTGAAAATGTCATGGCCAGCTAGGGCCTTGAAAATGTCATGGCCAGCTAGGACCTTGAAAATGTCATGGCCAGCTAGGGCCTTGAAAATGTCATGGCCAGCTAGGGCCTTGAAAATGTCATGGCCCCGTGCACATGAGTTGTCAGACATGTGGCACTTTTCGTTGCCTTCTGCTTTTTCCTTTTTTTTCTTTCTTTTTTTCTTTTCTTTGTTTCTTTTCTTTTTTTAACCAGGTCAAAAGGTTGGCACGCGCCAAAGTGAAATATTCTGACACACCGCGCGCAGACGATCAGCCACTTAGTTGTTACGCTCCGAACACCAGACGCCCACAGCTCCCTTTATCGTTTCCTGCACTATTACGAGCGTGAAGAATGAAGCAACAAGAAAAAAAATGGAATCAGTCTTCTACTCACTTACTAAAAAAATGGAATCAGTCTTCTACTCACTTACTAAAAAAATGGAATCAGTCTTCTACTCACTTACTAAAAAAATGGAATCAGTCTTCTACTCACTTACTAAAAAAATGGAATCAGTCTTCTACTCACTTACTAAACGTCCTTCTTTTCTCTCAATTCTTATTCTCATTTTTTTTTTTTTTAATTTATTTATTTTTGTTTTTTTGCTTTGTTTTGAAAATCAAAAATAAAATTATACATTATTAATATTTAAATTCTTTTTACCTTGGCAGTACTCACCGCGGCATTATTTGAGAGGCACCTTTGAGTTTTAAAAAGCTTCACTTACCTTCTTTTTTTTTTTATATAACGTTCATTTGTTTTTGCACGGACACTGAGAGAGCTACAATGTGATATAGGAACACTTAAGTGAGAGAGCTACAATGTGATATAGGAACACTTAAGTGAGAGAGCTACAATGTGATAAAGGAACACTTAAGTGAGAGAGCTACAATGTGATATAGGAACACTTAAGTGAGAGAGCTACAATGTGATATAGGAACACTTCAGTGAGAGAGCTACAATGTGATATAGGAACACTTAAGTGAGAGAGCTACAATGTGATATAGGAACACTTAAGTGAGAGAGCTACAATGTGATATAGGAACACTTCAGTGAGAGAGCTACAATGTGATATAGGAACACTTCAGTGAGAGAGCTACAATGTGATATGGGAACACTTAAGTGAGAGAGCTACAATGTGATATAGGAACACTTCAGTGAGAGAGCTACAATGTGATATAGGAACACTTAAGTGAGAGAGCTACAATGTGATATAGGAACACTTAAGTGAGAGAGCTACAATGTGATATAGGAACACTTAAGTGAGAGAGCTACAATGTGATATGGGAACACTTAAGTGAGAGAGCTACAATGTGATATGGGAACACTTAAGTGAGAGAGCTACAATGTGATATGGGAACACTTAAGTGAGAGAGCTACAATGTGATATGGGAACACTTAAGGGAGAGAGCTACAATGTGATATGGGAACACTTAAGTGAGAGAGCTACAATGTGATATGGGAACACTTAAGTGAGAGAACTACAATGTGATATGGGAACACTTAAGTGAGAGAGCTACAATGTAATATAGGAACACTTAAGTGAGAGGGCTACAATTTGATATGGGAACACTTAAGTGAGAGAGCTAAAATGTGATATGGGAACACTTAAGTGAGAGAGCTACAGTGTGATATGGGAACACTTAAGTGAGAGAGCTACAATGTGGTATGGGACACTTAAGTCTTTCATTTCAAATAATTGTGTTCTTGTTTGTATCGTATGCTGAGTGCTGAAGAAGGCTTTTAGCCGAAACGTCCTTTTAATTGTTCTGTTTGTTTTCTTTTTAAGCCTAAAAACATCTTGTTTCACTATCTATCTAAACACATCTTGTTTCACTATCTATCTAAACACATCTTGTTTCACTATCTATCTAAACACATCTTGTTTCACTATTTATCTAAACACATCTTGTTTCACCATCTATCTGAACACATCTTGTTTCACCATCTATCTGAACACATCTTGTTTCACTATTTATCTAAACACATCTTGTTTCACTATTTATCTAAAACAATCTTGTTTCACTATTTATCTAAACACATCTTGTTTCACTAAATTGTTTACTTTATCATTACCATTCAATCTTTCCCAACCCCTGACATCGCACAGCGCCTAGATTTAAATCCATGTATTCATGATTGCACGTCTTCGAATTAGTCTGTGTACATATAGTTTTACTGCAAAGTAACCGACGTATATGAAGTACTGGCAAAAGAGTTGTGATTACTTCACTTAATTCAAAGCCAAAGTTTATCTGGTAGAAACTTTGTGTGTGGTTATGTCGGCATACGTTTATACGGCTATGTCTTTACAGGCCCTCTGTTTATACGGCTATGTCTTTACAGGCCCTCTGTTTATACGGCTGTCTTTACAGGCCCTCTGTTTATACGGCTATGTCTTTACAGGCCCTCTGTTTATACGGCTATGTCTTTATTTCACAATGCGTTGATATGGCGATGTTTTGATATGGCCAAGCCTTTATACGCCCTTTGTTTTATACGGCTATATTTTTATATCACAATGTGTTGATATGGCTATGCGTTGATATGGCGATGTTTTTGATATGGCCAAGCCTTTATACGCCCTTTGTTTTATACGGCTATATTTTTATATCACAATGTGTTGATATGGCTATGCGTTGATATGGCGATGTTTTGATATGGCCAAGCCTTTATACGCCCTTTGTTTTATACGGCTATATTTTTATATCACAATGTGTTGATATGGCTATGCGTTGATATGGCCATGCGTTTATATCGCCATATGTTTATAACGACATGTGTTATATCGCCCTGCGATGGAAGTATGGTATTTTTAATGAAGTCGAAAAGAGAGGATCAACAAAAAAAATAAATAAATAAACAACATTAAAAAAAAATAATAATTTAAAAAAAAATTAAAAAAAAAGAGGAAGGAGTGAGAAGAGAGGAGGCCCAATGGAGGGGAAATACAAAAGGTGGGTAATATGGGAGAATCGAAGGACAGGAAGCATTCTGAGAAAAGTAAAGGCAATGAGGCAAAGAGGTGAAATAATTTGTAAGGAAAAAAACGAAGAGAATCAAGGAGATAGGGGACGAGATTGTTGGAGTGAAAGAGGTGTAGCGGGAGGGGGAGAGAGAAGGATGGAAATAAGAAAGAGGGGGAGAATAATAGGAGATAGAGGGAGATGAGGGATGGTAAGGGACAGAAGGGGTGAAGGGAGAACGAGCGGGGGAGATATGAAGGAAGAGGTTAGTGGTAGAGAGAAAGAAGGGGGAGAAATGTGAAGGAAAATGATTGCCTATAGAGAAAGAAAGGGGGAGATGTGAAGGAAGAGGTTAGTGGTAGAGAGAAAGAAAAGGGGAGATGTGAAGGAAGAGGTTAGTGGTAGAGAGAAAGAAAGGGGGAGATGTGAAGGAAGAGGTTAGTGGTAGAAAGAAAGAAGGGGGAGAAATATGAAGGAAAATGATTGCCTACAGAGAAAGAAAGGGGGAGATGTGAAGGAAGAGGATAGTGGTTATAGAGAGAAAGAGAGGTGTGGTATGAGAGAGAGAGAGAGAGAGAGAGAGAGAGAGAGAGAGAGAGAGAGAGAGAGAGAGAGAAGGGGGAGAGATGGTGTGAGAGAGAAACAAAAGAATTAAGAAGTAAGAAACATTTTTTAAGTAGTGGTTATAGAGAGAAAGAGAGGTGTGGTATGAGAGAGAGAGAGAGAGAGAGAGAGAGAGAGAGAGAGAGAGAGAGAGAGAGAGAAGGGGGAGGGATGGTTTGAGAGAGAAACAAAAGAATTAAGAAGTAAGAAACATTTTTTAAGCCAATGATAACCTAATGTATCAGGATAGGATTAGCATTAAAATGTCAATGGGGAAAAAGGCAATAATGTTACAGCAAATCTTCTATTTAGGGAGTGGGGTAAGCTGTGCGTGGGGGTAAGCTGTGTGTGGGGTGTTATCTGTGTGTGTTGGGGACGGGAGGGACATGAATCATTGAGGGTGGTTTTTTTTTTTCTTTCCAATTCTTTTGTTGCTTTTTTTTCCTTGCCACTGGGACGTGTTCAATAAATGTAAATTCTAGGGCAATCGGCCAGTACATGGGATAGGGGGGAACAGAACCAGCGGGAACACGGACCAGCGGGAACACGGACCAGCGGGAACATGGACGCAAGTCGCCGGGGTTAAATAGCCAGTTCCAACAAGGGTCCCCTAACTGTGCTCAAAAACCACCTACACGCTATATAGGCTCGTGGTTGAAGTCGATTTCATTCGGTAGGCTCAGGGTTAATATTGATGAGTTTTTAATATTTCTTTCATGATAAACTGAAGTACGGGCGACAATATCATGTTATATTATTGGGTCATTCTCATTTAGGAGAACGGCTTGCTGTCAAGGCAGCGATCAAAGAATCGGGTAACGAAGCTGATTGATCTCATAGTGAAAAGTGGATTATGTTATCGTGAAAAGTGGATTATGTTATCGTGAAAAGTGGATTATGTTATCGTGAAAAGTGGATGTTGCTTTAGTGCAAGGTGGATGTTTTGTTGAAAGGTTGATTTTACAGTGAATGAAAAGATAGAATAACATGAATATCTCATTAGTGAGACGAAGACGTTAGCACATGGAATCATTTTCGTCTTTAATCCATGCAACGAATGCAATCCACAAATCCATGCCACTAATTCAATCCACAAATCCATGCAATTAATTCAATCCACAAATCCATGCAACGAATGCAATCCACACATCCATGCAACGAATGCAATCCACACATCCATGCAACGAATGCAATCCACACATCCATGCAACGAATGCAATCCACACATCCATGCAACGAATGCAATCCACACATCCATGCAACGAATGCAATCCACACATCCATGCAACGAATGCAATCCACACATCCATGCAACGAATGCAATCCACACATCCATGCAACGAATTCAATCCACACATCCATGCAACTAATTCAATCCACACATCCATGCAACGAATTCAATCCACAAATCCATGCAACTAATTCAATCCACACATCCATGCAACGAATTCAATCCACAAATCCATGCAGCTAATTCAATCCACAAATCCATGCAACTAATTCAATCCACACATCCATGCAACTAATTCAATCGACAAATCCATGCAACGAATGCAATCCACACATCCATGCAACGAATTCAATCCACAAATCCATGCAACTAATTCAATCCACACATCCATGCAACGAATCCAATCTACAGCCCTGTCATGTGACGTCACTGGCACACACAATCATTAGAAGACATGGAGAGCGCTGTCAGAGCACAGGACGTCACGGACGTGTGCTTGTATTTTTGAGAACCTTAAATGCGACCAATATGAAAGCTTACATTTCGAAAACACGAGGCTCTTTGACGGCTGGGGGGGGGGGGGGGGAGGGGGGACATCACCAGCACTGACTCGGAGAGCGTTGCCCCGTTTCCGAGCTGTGCCTCAAGAGAGTTGGGGGAAGATTAGTCGATACTGCTCTTTTACATCTTCTGTAAGAGTAAAATAGATGTGAGATATAAGTGGAGAAAAGGCAAGGGAGGGGAGTGCGGTCTGTGTGTGTGTGTGTTTGTGTTGTTTTTTTTTTTTTTTGTTTTTTTTTTGGGGGGGGGGCGTTGTCAGGCTTTTCGACGACTGTTCCTTTTACAGTGCGAGTTTTTTGTGCGGATGGTGACTGTGGCGATCTTGAATTAGAGGCCGAAACCGAAGCCGAAGCCGAAATTCGGTCGGTCTCTATCTTGAATATAAACTTGAAACGAAGAGCCCGCCACTGAGTGACTTACAGGCATCGGTTCAAGCCCGCCACTGAGTGACTTACAGGCATCGGTTCAAGCCCGCCACTGAGTGACTTACAGGCATCGGTTCAAGCCCGCCACTGAGTGACTTACAGGCATCGGTTCAAGCCCGCCACTGAGTGAATTACAGGCATCGGTTCAAGCCCGCCACTGAGTGACTTACAGGCATCGGTTCAAACATGAAGTTCGTTGGACAATTCTTATTTCTTTCTCGCAATATCTGGAACAAAAACGTATATTAGTCTAATTCGTATCCCCCCCCCCCCACCTCTTTTAGCGCTTCCTTTCAAGATTCCATTTCAAGTTGAAAAAAAATATATATAATTTGAATTTCCTCGATAAATCGCATAGAGCAGAACCTGTGGCCATGAAACTTTATCCAAAGAAGAACATTTCTTTTATTTATTTATTTTTAAAAAATCAAACAGCAATTTCTCATTTTGGAACTTGTATCTGAGAACCAAAGGTAATGGGGACAAAAATAACACTAGCAACTGGACCCGCCTTAATCCCGGAATGGGGGGGGGGGGATAACAATCTGTGTACTTCTTGTATAATAATATAACGTACAACGTAATCGATCGTCACAGTGTCGCAATCGATCGTAACAGTGTCGACGCGTCTGCCATTCCGTTCTCTCTGCGACGCTGGAAACAATTCGCGGACCAACCCAGATGCATACAACATCCAACAAATTAAAATGTGCTCTCATCCATCCCATCACACACTGAAAGCGTCCTAGGAAAGCCAAGCGACCCTCTCTCTCTCTCCCTCTTCCTCCCTCTCTATTTCTCTCTCTCTCTCTCTCTCTCTCTCTCTCGCTCCCAAACCCTCCGAACGTCGGCCGCCATGTTCCATGTCAGTTTCCATTACATATTATTATATAGAGCAATCGATTCCACCTTCTTAAAAAAAAAAAACACACAAAAAAAACTTTATCATTGTATTGGTTTCGTCTTGTCGTTTATGATTCTCAATAACTGCCACCGCACGTGGCCTTGTGAACCTCCCCCGAACTACGCCCCTGTAAATAGGAAGCTTTAAACAAAAAACAGTCACACACACACACCGGACGTAACTTTTTTTTTCCCCTCTACATTAATCAATGGGGAGGGGGGGGAACGTGGAAACATAGGCCCGTGAAGAAGATTGAAGGTCAGTAGGTCAAGGCCGGGGATTTACCATTGTGGATAATTGATGACCGCCATGAGGAGCGCCAAAGCACAAATCATTTCTGCTTTACACCACTTCCGTCCCGCTGTAAGTAACTGGAGAACTGGACCCTGGTCATTGGCGGGATTATTTGAGATGAATCTGGCGTGACCCGGGGGCAGGGCACAGGCACGGGCGGATACAATGCGTAATAAATAATGGCGTGTAGGACAGGGGTTTGGGAGCGATGGCAGGGAACCGGATGTGATTGGGTGGACATAACGGAAGGTGGTGCACTGAATGTGATGCTGGTAAATGGGAGGTGGTGCACTGAAGGTGATGGTGGTAAATGTGAGGTGGTCACCGAATGTGTTGGTGGTAAATGTGAGGTGGTGCACCGAATGTGATGGTGGTAAATAGGAGGTGGTGCACTGAATGTGATGGTTGGTAAATGTGAGGTAGTGCACTGAATGTGATGGTTGGTAAATGTGAGGTAGTGCAATGAATGTAATGTTGATAAATGCGAGGTGGTGCACTGAATGTGATGGCGGTAAATGTGAGGTGGTGCACTGAATGTGATGGTTGGTAAATGTGAGGTGGTGCACTGAATGTGATGGTTGGTAAATGTGAGGTAGTGCACTGAATGTAATGTTGATAAATGTGAGGTGTTGCTCTGAATGTGATGGCGGTAAATGTGAGGTGGTGCACTGAATGTGATGGTTGGTAGATGTGAGGTGGTGCACCGAATGTGATGTTGGTAAATGGAAGGTGGTGCACTGAATGTGATGGTTGGTAAATGTGAGGTGGTGCACTGAATGTGATGTTGGTAAATGTGAGGTGGTGCACTGAATGTAATGTTTGTAAATGTGAGGTGGTGCTCTGAATGTGATGGTTGTTAAATGTGAAGTAGTGCACTGAATGTGATGGCGATAAATGTGAGGTAGTGCTCTAAATGTGATGGTGGGTAAATGGGAGGTGGTGCACTGAAGGTGATGGTGGTAAATGTGAGGTGGTCATCGAATGTGTTGGTGGTAAATGTGAGGTGGTGCACCGAATGTGATGGTGGTAAATAGGAGGTGGTGCACTGAATGTGATGGTTGGTAAATGTGAGGTAGTGCACTTAATGTGATGGTTGGTAAATGTGAGGTAGTGCAATGAATGTAATGTTGATAAATGCGAGGTGGTGCACTGAATGTGATGGCGGTAAATGTGAGGTGGTGCACTGAATGTGATGGTTGGTAAATGTGAGGTGGTGCACTGAATGTGATGGTTGGTAAATGTGAGGTAGTGCACTGAATGTAATGTTGATAAATGTGAGGTGTTGCTCTGAATGTGATGGCGGTAAATGTGAGGTGGTGCACTGAATGTGATGGTTGGTAGATGTGAGGTGGTGCACCGAATGTGATGTTGGTAAATGGAAGGTGGTGCACTGAATGTGATGGTTGGTAAATGTGAGGTGGTGCACTGAATGTGATGTTGGTAAATGTGAGGTGGTGCACTGAATGTAATGTTTGTAAATGTGAGGTGGTGCTCTGAATGTGATGGTTGTTAAATGTGAAGTAGTGCACTGAATGTGATGGCGATAAATGTGAGGTAGTGCTCTAAATGTGATGGTGGGTAAATGTGAGGTAGTGCAATGAATGTGATGGTTGGTAAATGTGAGGTGGTGCACTGAATGTGATGGTTGGTAAATGTGAGGTAGTGCACTGAATGTGATGGTTGGTAAATGTGAGGTGGTGCACTGAATGTGATGGTTGGTAAATGTGAGGTGGTGCACTGAATGCGATGGCAGTAAATGTGAGGTTGTGCACTGAATGTGATGGTTGGTAAATGTGAGGTAGTGCACTGAATGTGATGGTTGGTAAATGTCAGGTGGTGCACTGAATGTGATGGATTGGTAAATGTGAGGTGTTGGGGACGATGGTTCCTTCATAAATAACTAATGTAATTATTTGATATTAAACATACTTTTTGGGTTCTGATTCTGTGTACAATGAAGAAACAAGAAGGGGAAAAAGTGTTTGGTAGGAGAGGTGGTGGGGCTTTATAATGGGGCTTTATAATGGGGCTTTATAATGGGGCTTTATAATGGGGCTTTATAATGGGGCTTTATTATGGGGCTTTATAATGGGGCTTTATTATGGGGCTTTATTATGGGGCTTTATAATGGGGCTTTATAATGGGGCTTTATAATGGGGCTTTATAATGGGGCTTTATAATGGAGGTATATAATAGGAATATAATGGGGCTTTATAATGGGGCTTTATAATGGGGCTTTATAATCGGGCTTTATAATGGGGCTGAATAATGGGGCTTTATAATGGGGCTTTATAATGGTGCGTTATAATGGGGCTCTATAATGGGGCTTTATAATGGGGCTTTATAATGGGGCTTTATAATGGGGCTTTATAATGGGGCTTTATAATGGGGCTTTATAATGGGGCTTTATAATGGGGCTTTATAATGGGGCTTTATAATGGGGCTTTATAATAGGTCTTTATAATGGGGCTTTATAATGGGGCTTTATAATGGGGCTTTATAATGGGGATATAACGGGGCTTTATAACGGGGCTTTATACTGGGGTTTTATAGTGGGGCTTTTTAATCTTTAATCATTAATGTCACCTAAGATGGTAAAAATTATTTTGTTTGAAGTCTTATCAAACCATATTCTGAAATTACAAATAAGACAGGAAAAAAGCTTTTTTCTTTTTTTTTAAACGAAACGTTTGATTTCATGAGACACAAGAAAGGCGTTGTGCGGATAGACCGGAGGGGGCAACAAAAATTCCTTTCTTTTTTGTTTTGAGCAATGTGAATAAATCATATCTCCAAAGACAATAGTTTGAAAGCTGCATGACATTTTAGATTAGTTCTTTTTTTTTTTTTCCTAAACATCCAGTACCTGGAATTCGCCGGTTGTCGGTATTGGTATAGACGGGCATTTAAATGGAAGTCAAAAATAAAATTGAAACAATTTGATGGGTGAAAATAGCTTCAAGTATTTTAGAAATTTTTTGTTTGTTGTCTCTGAGAGATGCGTGACAGTTCAGTGGGTCTCTCCATCCACCTCTGTCTCTGAGAGAACTTTGACAGCTGAGCGGGCCTCTCCATTCACCTCCGTCTCTGAGAGAACCTTGACAGCTGAGCTGGTCTCTCCATCCACTTCTGTCTCTGAGAGAACCTTGACAGCTGAGCTGGTCTCTCCATCCACCTCTGTCTCTTAGAGAACCTTGACAGCTGAGCTGGTCTCTCCATCCACCTCTGTCTCTGAGAGAACCTTGACAGCTGAGCGGGTCTCTCCATCCACCTCTGTCTCTGAGAGAACCTTGACAGCTGAGCGGGCCTCTCCATCCACCTCTGTCTCTGAGAGAACCTTGACAGCTGAGCGGGCCTCTCCATTCACCTCCGTCTCTGAGAGAACCTTGACAGCTGAGCTGGTCTCTCCATCCACCTCTGTCTCTGAGAGAACCTTGACAGCTGAGCGGGCCTCTCCATTCACCTCCGTCTCTGAGAGAACCTTGACAGCTGAGCTAGTCTCTTCATCCACCTGTGTCTCTGAGAGAACCTTGACAGCTGAGCAGGTCTCTCCATCCACCTCTGTCTCTGAGAGAACCTAGAGAACCTTGACAGCTGAGCGGGTCTCTCAATCGACCTCTGTCTCTGAGAGAACCTTGACAGCTGAGCGGGTCTCTCAATCGACCTCTGTCTCTGAGAGAACCTTGACAGCTGAGCGGGTCTCTCCATCGACCTCTGTCTCTGAGAGAACCTTGACAGCTGAGCGGGTCTCTCCATTCACCTCTGTCTCTGAGAGAATCTTGACAGCTGAGCGGGCCTCTCCATCCACCTCTGTCTCTGAGAGAACCTTGACAGCTGAGCGGGTCTCTCCATCGACCTCTGTCTCTGAGAGAACCTTGACAGCTGAGCGGGTCTCTCCATCGACCTCTGTCTCTGAGAGAACCTTGACAGCTGAGCGGGTCTCTCCATCGACCTCCGTCTCTGAGAGAACCTTGACAGCTGAGCGGGTCTCTCCAATCAATTTTAATGAATTCCTTGTTGTTCGAACTCGATAAATCTTTACCTCCGGAACATTGCATTACAGTGTCAAGGAGGGGGGTTGAGGGGAGATAACCTACTTGTTCTATTAAACTCTAGCATTGGTCGGAGTTTGGGTTTGTTAGAGTACTCGGTTTAGCTGGATGAGCAATAAACCTTGATATGACGCTTGTTTTTTTTATAATAGCTTCAAGGTTGGGTTTTTTGTTGTTTTTTAAAAAACATTTTTGAGACAAAAGTTCTCCAGGTTCTACCTAAGCTAGACAGGTGTGCTGCTAGTGGTACCTCGGTTAGATAAGAGACCGATCTGAATTGTCTTACATACATTATGGCTTGATAAGAGACCGATCTGAATTGTCTTACATACAGTATGGCTTGATAAGAGACCGATCTGAATTGTCTTACATACAGTATGGCTTGAAAAGAGACCGATCTGAATTGTCTTACATACATTATGGCTTGATGATGGACTGATCTGAATTGTCTTACATACATTATGGCTTGATAAGAGACCGATCTGAATTGTCTTACATACATTATGGCTTGATAAGAGACCGATCTGAATTATCTTACATGCATTATGGCTTGATGATGGACTGATCTGAATTGTTAAAAAAAAAATTCCAATTAAGATATTTGAACGCAATGAGCCCATTTCACGTTGATTATAAAAAGGTAAGAGATAGTAGCACTGTGTGTATGTTAGAGATAGTAGCACTGTGTGTAGGTTAGAGATAGTAGCACTGTGTGTAGGTTAGAGATAGTAGCACTGTGTGTAGGTTAGAGATAGTAGCACTGTGTGTAGGTAGGACATAGTAGCAATGTGTGTAGGTTAGAGATAGTAGCACTGTGTGTAGGTTGGAGATAGTAGCACTGTGTGTAGGTTAGAGATAGTAGCACTGTGTGTAGGTTAGAGACAGTAGCATTGTGTGTAGGTTAGAGACAGTAGCACTGTGTGTAGGTTAGAGACAGTAGCACTGTGTGTAGGTTAGAGACAGTAGCACTGTGTGTAGGTTAGAGACAGTAGCACTGTGTGTAGGTTAGAGATAGTAGCACTGTGTGTAGGTTAGAGACAGTAGCACTGTGTGTAGGTTAGAGACAGTAGCACTGTGTGTAGGTTAGAGACATTAGCACTGTGTGTAGGTTAGAGACAGTAGCACTGTGTGTAGGTTAGAGATAGTAGCACTGTGTGTAGGTTGGAGATAGTAGCACTGTGTGTAGGTTAGAGATAGTAGCACTGTGTGTAGGTTAGAGATGGTAGCACTGTGTGTAGGTTGGAGATAGTAGCACTGTGTGTAGGTTAGAGATAGTAGCACTGTGTGTAGGTTAGATATAGTAGCACTGTGTGTAGGTTGGAGATAGTAGCACTGTGTGTAGGTTGGAGATAGTAGCACTGTGTGTAGGTTAGAGATAGTAGCACTGTGTGTAGGTTAGAGATAGTAGCACTGTGTGTAGGTTAGAGATAGTAGCACTGTGTTGACCCAAGCAACGGGTCACTTGCCTCGCATCCCATAAAATAATTCGTGATGTTGTCGATGAAATTATAGCGGAAGTCAATTGGACCAATAAATTCCTGATTAAGCAAACATTCAACTGTCAGAAACTGTCTTCACGATGAATTGTGTCTATTGGATTATGTTAGAAACTGTCTTCACGATGAATTGTGTCTATTGGATTATGTCAGAAACTGTCTTCACGATGAATTGTGTCTATTGGATTATGTCAGAAACTGTCTTCACGATGAATTGTGTCTATTGGATTATGTCAGAAGCTGTCTTCACGATGAATTGTGTCTATTGGATTATGTCAGAAACTGTCTTCACGATGAATTGTGTCTATTGGATTATGTCGGAAACTGTCTTCACGATGAATTGTGTCTATTGGATTATGTCAGAAACTGTCTTCACGATGAATTGTGTCTATTGGATTATGTCAGAAACTGTCTTCACGATGAATTGTGTCTATTGGATTATGTCAGAAACTGTCTTCACGATGAATTGTGTCTATTGGATTATGTCAGAAACTGTCTTCACGATGAATTGTGTCTATTGGATTATGTCAGAAGCTGTCTTCACGATGAATTGTGTCTATTGGATTATGTCAGAAACTGTCTTCACGATGAATTGTGTCTATTGGATTATGTCGGAAACTGTCTTCACGATGAATTGTGTCTATTGGATTATGTCAGAAACTGTCTTCACGATGAATTGTGTCTATTGGATTATGTCAGAAACTGTCTTCACGATGAATTGTGTCTATTGGATTATGTCAGAAACTGTCTTCACGATGAATTGTGTCTATTGGATTATGTCATTATGTCAGAAGCTTTCTCCGTGGACCAGGATGTTTATTTTCCGGTAAAATTGTTTACATAGCTTAAGGGGAACTTACCCCCCTCCAAGCAACCCCCCCCCCCCTCACAGATAGTTTCATTCCAGACGTAAACAAAAGTCCCACTAATCAGTTTATCGTCTGCTGGATAACAGCACTAAAACATACAAAGCAGGTATTCTCAAACCTAGCGATTGGGAGGGCTAGGACGGGGGAGCATCTGATCCTTGCCGTGGCATCCATTGCCTCAAGATTCCTGATATAGTGACGGATATAATCGACGCGCACAATACATGTGTCTTTAGTATCTGACCATAATGGGTCTCAATTGAGTAAATTAATATACAATTTACCGGTAGACACCCCCCACCCCCACTGGCGAAACTGTGGAGCATCGTAAGTAAGTTTGACGTATGTTTAAGAAGGGTCAGCTCATCTCAGTTTAAGACTCGCTCTAGCAAAAAGGTTTCTACAGACTAGATGAAGACAGGTCAGCTCCTTTCACTTTGAGACTCGCTGTAACAAAAGGTTTCTACAGACCAGATGAAGACAGGTCAGCTCCTCTCACTTTGAGACTCGCTGTAACAAAAGGTTTCTACAAACCAGATGAATACAGGTCAGCTCCTCTCACTTTGAGACTCGCTATAGCAAAAGGTTTCTACAGAGACCAGCTGAAGACAGGTCAGCTCCTCTCACTTTGAGACTCGCTGTAGCAAAAGGTCTCTACAGAGACCAGCTGAAGATAGGTCAGCTCCTCTCACTTTGAGACTCGCTGTAGCAAAAGGTTTCTACAGAGACCAGCTGAAGACAGGTCAGCTCCTCTCACTTTGAGACTAGCTGTAGCAAAAGGTTTTTACAGAGACCAGCTGAAGACAGGTCAGCTCCTCTCACTTTGAGACTAGCTGTAGCAAAAGGTTTTTACAGAGACCAGCTGAAGACAGGTCAGCTCCTCTCACTTTGAGACTCGCTGTAGCAAAAGGTTTCTACAGAGACCAGCTGAAGACAGGTCAGCTCCTCTCACTTTGAGACTCGCTGTAGCAAAAGGTTTCTACAGAGACCAGCTGAAGATAGGTCAGCTCCTCTCACTTTAAGACTCGCTGTAGCAAAAGGTTTCTACAGAGACCAGGTGAAGACAGGTCAGCTCCTCTCACTTTGAGACTCGCTGTAGCAAAAGGTTTCGACAGAGACCAGCTGAAGACACGTCAGCTCCTCTCACTTTGAGACTCGCTGTAGCAAAAGGTTTCTACAGAGACCAGCTGAAGACAACGTTTGAAATTTTGAAAGCCTGAAAGGTTGAGGTATAATGATACCATCTGGAGGAAGTCACCTGGCCTAGAGGAGTGGGAGTGGGGTGGGGGAGTGTTTGTGGTGCTGGGGTGTGGTTGAGGCGTGGGATGAGGGTGTGGTGGAAGTGTGGTGGTCAGATGGAGTGGTGGATTGAGAAGGTGAGGTTGCTGGAGTGGAGTTGTTGTTGTTGTTTTTTTGGGGGGTGGTGCTGGTGAGGGGTGCGATGGTGGGTGGAGTTCCGGGGTGCAGGGTTGGAGATGCGACGGAAAAGATGGGGCGTTGCGTAGGAGATGCGATGAAGTGGTTAGGAGTGTGGTGGGGGAGATGCGATGGAGGGATTCGTCCAATGCGGTTTGAACTTTGAACTAACCCTACGTGCCTAACTTATCCGGTAACAAAATGTGTCATTACTGTTGGATATTTGATGGTCAAATATAGAGATAGGACCACTAAAAGAAAGCGATCATCTCCACACCCCCCCCCCACCCTCCCCTGTGACCACAAGCCGTGGCTTCAACAGGACTCACCTGCCTCAGAATCAGCACGGGTTATCTCCACTTGATGACGAGCTTTTGATTGCCGTTCCTTGGCTGCTTCTTCATCGTCTGCAACACTGCCTCGAAATTTCAGACTTTGTTTTTCACATCAGGTATTTAATGACACCGTCTGCCTGCTCGTCGCTTCAGATAAGATATCTTTATTGAAAAGGTGCACACATTCATATTTCTCAAGCTTGTAGGGTTTCTCTAGCAGTTCTATATCAGAGCTTCTCAATCTTTAGGTTTTCAGATACCTCTTTTCGGCTAATATTAATAGTAGTGACACACTCCGATAGATTTGTTTGGTTTCGTTCAAACAAATTTTTTTACACGTTGGTTTCATAAGACCGAATTAAACACAAGCCCCTTTTCATTAGTAATGAAACTTTAAATCTATGAGTACATCTAACAGGCTGTACATTTAATCCAACACAAGCCTTGGTCGGCTCGCTTTGAGAGAGAAAGAATAACACACAACCATCCACTTCAGGGTTGCTTTCAGTGACTCCTGACGAATGGGCACGTACGGCAAAGACAGTCTAGACCTAGAAATTACGTCATAGGTACAATCGACGACACGTCACCACGTCAATGGCGGGAAGAGCGTTCATTAACTGCTAAGTTCCTTCAAACACACCACGCACAATACAACACAGCGTCCGTTGCGCAACACTCGTTAGTGAACTCCCATGCGTACGCCAAACCATGCTTACGCCGAGATGACCATACGCACGGCGAAGATGACCATACGTGCACGAAGATGACAAAGGCGATTTTTTCCGACTTGAGTAGTAGCCTTGGCTTGAGCTGTATTTTTCTGTTTCAAGTGAGGGAGAGTTGCTCAATTCATGAGCCTCACTCCCCCGTCCTTGCCCATTTGATCTCATAGGCAAGACTTGGTCGAGACGACTGGGAAAAGACCAGGATGCAGATAGAGCACTAACATGGCGTCTTGTGTGTTTCAATGTGCTATTTTTTGCGTTCTACGTCACAGGAGTTGTAGGAATTTTTATCGTGTCATGTGATAAGTTGTCACCCCAAGGTCGACACCCAGGCTGCTGGTGATATTTTGATTTCGCTGGGGATTGAACTCGGACCACTAGCTTGGGTTCACTCGACCATCCAGAAACTCACCACCATAGGCTACACATGTCATCTAAATAAAAGCTCAAATAATGCCTTCAAGTATGACCCCCTTTTCTTTCCATCATATACTTCTCTCATATACTGCCCCCATATACAGCCCTCATATACTGCCCTCATATACTGCCGCCATGTACTGCCCTCATATACTGCCCTCATGTGCTGCCCTCACACACTGCCCGTATATACTGTCGTTATATACTGCACTTATATACTTCCCTCATATTTTACCCTCATATACTGCCCAAACATACTGCTCTCATATACTGCCCTCATGCACTGCTCTCAAATGCTGCCCTCAAATACTGCTCGCATTGTACTGACCGCATATACATTAATAACCTTGAGATGTCCTTCCAACACTGCAACTATAACTCACTAAACATTAAGCGTGCAGCACCCCCTCCCCACCCACCCACCCACACCCTACCCCACCCCCTCCCCACCCTACCCACCACCCTACCCCCCACCCTACCCCCCACCCCGGGGGCCTCTCAGCACACCTACCGCCATCAACCCAGTCAGAAATGGTTGTTTTAAAAAAAATATTAAAACTTGCACTTTATTTTGTTTCCGTCAGTTACACAATTCAAACCTTCACGGCCCCCCCCCCCC
>CAXITT010000718.1:169732-203306 GCA_964033795.1 Lymnaea stagnalis | reverse complement strand
CCGGACTCACTGCGATTACATGGTGAACTATTGACCCCCCACGTACCGTCCTCCTGCCTCCACCTTCCTCTCTCCACCCTCCTCTCTCCATCCACCATGCACCCTTCAGTGTTTTATCCACATAATAGACCTGTCCTGTAGCTCCAGTTAAAGTGTCAGCTCATCAAATATATATACGAGTCGAGTCGATTTTCTGTAATCGATTCTAATCGAAGATAAATGCTCCAACTCGTATTCGTTCGGGATAATATTATTTTTTAAGGGGGTGGTAATGAGGACCAAAAAAAGTGTGGGGGGGTGGGGAGGGGGGCAGTTGTTGTTTTTCGGAGTTTGAAAACATTTCTGAAGAATCCAATCATGCAGTCTACATTCGAATACACATGGACATGTTGGCTGCGGGTATTTTCTCAGGACCTGATATCGGGGTTTTATGAACTTTCAGATTCTCGTCCGTTGCATGGGTCCCAGCATCCCCGACACCAACTTCAACACTGTACCCCTTCGATTTACTAACCCCCGCCCATGCCAGAATGTGTCATCTTATGAAATAACCCCCCCCCCCACACACACACACACACACACATACCCGTGTCTGAGACAGTTCTGTATGTCTTAAACTCGCTCATCGATCCCAGCATCCATCAGTGTATCCGCTCGTCACACAAGCCACGCCGAATGGGTTGGTCAGTCAATCAATCCTTCGGGCCAGGCCAATGACCCGGTTGGCGGCTGTTGGTCACATATGGAGATAGGATTGCACGTACGGCTATGACGATTATGCTCTGGAAAGTTCTATCGTTTCCCGCACCGGGGTCGCCGACAGCGGGATGACTAGTGATGAGCGTGGTTAGTTTCCCCGAGATGGGAATGGGTAGCTAAGCATTATATAATAGACGTTTTCCAATTTGGGGTACATAGTAAAGCCTGATAAAGCGAAATTTTGTCATGATGTAGTGAGTAGCTAAGCATTGTTAAGTTGTTGTTTTTTTTCGATTTGGGGTATGTAGTTAAGCTTATAATATGGGGTATGTAGTTCAGCTTATAATATGGGGTATGTAGTTAAGCTTATAAAGCGGACGTTTGTCATGCTGTAGTGGGGAGCTAGCCATATTTATAAAATTCTTGCGCAGGCTAGACAATAAGAGGGACCCTACCTGTCGGCATTGTAGCATGGTCCCAGAAATTCTAGCACATCTGTTGACCGAATGGCCATCACTAGATTTTTCGGGACGATTGGGGTGGGGGGGCAGGGCGTTGGGAGAGTCCTACGTCACAACAATGTCCCAACAAATGGAGATGATTGCCCTTGTACTAGCCGGGGTTTTAAGAGCGTAGGCTCAGACCTCAACCAGAAATATGTGTGCTAGCTAGTGGGTAGCTAAGCGGGATACTGGTACCAAATGATGCTCGCAGAGTTAGGAAACTCGTCCGACGAAGACGTTATCTTATTTTTTTGTTTTTTTTTTTTGTGTGGCAAACCATCGACGACACACAGGGCAACAACTTTAGGGCAACAACTTTAGGGCAACAACTTTAGGGCAACAACTTTAGAGCAACAACTTTAGGGCAACAACTTTAGGGCAACAACTTTAGGGCAACAACTTTAGGGCAACAACTTTAGGGCAACAACTTTAGGGCAACAACTTTAGGGTAACAAGCCTTTAAAACTATTCTGTTCCATGGGATCACGCCCCTCTGGGGTAATGCTTTAAACCTCAGGAAAGCGTAGAAGAGTGTCAACTCTAGAGGACACCTTTCTGCAGATGACGCCGTTCTGTAGATCACACCTTTATGTATACAGATGACATCTTTCTGTTTACAGGTGGCACCTTTCTGATCTTCCCTTCGCGAAAGACTTGGGTCGGGAACGTATGATAGATCGATGGTCGACTCTAGATGACACCGTTCTGTAGATGACACCTTTCTGTGGAGACACCTTTCTGTGGAGATACCTTTCTGTATTAGACACCGTTCTGCAGATGACACCTTTCTGTAGATGACACCTTTCTGTAGTAGATACCTTTCCGTAGATGACACATTTCTGATCTGCTCTCCCACTATTTACTCAGCTGCAACCATAACGTCAGCAGTGTTGAGGTCAGAGGATCGTCTGAACTCACCTACTGCCAAAGTTAGTCTTTGAGAGAAATCTGGACATGTTCTTCGGGCTCGTAATTCGTATCATTGCTTACGTGCCCTTGGTAAATAAAAAAAAAAAATTTTCGTGTTAAACACCTTCAAACCCGGTGCTTGGGTGAAAATGAAATAAATCTCCTTAACATCATTCGAAATGTACCCGAGGAAATAGTTCAACGTCTAGATTTCTCTCTGGCGTCTCATTCTGGTCAGTGTGATGATTGTGTTGAGTTTGTTGATTGTGATGATTGTCTTGATTTGCTTGATGGTGACGATTGTGATGATTGTCATGATTTTGTTGATTGTATTGCTTGCAATGATTCTGTTTACTTTGATGATTGTCTTGATTTTGTTGATTCTGATGATTGTGTTTTTTCATGTGATGATGCTGATGATTGTTTTGATATTGTTTATTGTAATGATTCTGTTGATTTGGTTGATTGTGGTGATTCTGATGATTGTGTTGATTTTTTTTGTTGATTTTGTTGATTGTTTGATTTTGTTGATTGCAGTGATGATTTTGTTGATTGTGGTGATGATCTGTTGATTGTGTTGATTTTGTTGATTGTGGTGATGATTCTGTTGATTGTGATGATTGAAATAAAGAACGCGTGTGGGCAGTGGGAATCACTGTTACCTCTTGGAGCGGAAGACACTCTGCCATCCGTTAAGTGGAGCGAACAAAGTAAGATTTTTCTACTACCTGTAACTAGGTCACTTAAGAGGCGGGTTGGGAAAATTGGGTCACATCAATGGCAATTATGTTATTTGTTTACAAGAGTCTTCACCGACCACACCAGCAGCTCCCCCCTCCCCCTTCCTTCCCCCCCCCCAACGGCTCTCGCCACTCGCCAGACCCAGCACCAGACTCTTTAGGGTCTGACCCGGGTACCAAATAGGTCTTGGTTACCACGGCAACTAAGTCATAAGCCTCTTAGTGGAAATTGGAACAAAACGACTTTGCGCGCGTGTGTGTGTGTGTGTGTGTGTGTTAGCAGACGTGGAGTTGCAGATGATCTCTTCACTCGACATGGCTGGTGCGGTGCTGCTGATATTATGTGCGCTCAGATTTGGGGGGGAAAGGGGGGGGGGCATTTCATAATTGCCGATGGGTCTTGGAGTACATCCGACTCATTATCCCAGTCTGCATATCCTTAAGTTATCCCTGTCTGCATATCCTTAAGTTATCCCAGTCTGCATATCCTTAAGTTATCCCTGTCTGCATATCCTTAAGTTATCCCTGTCTGCATATCCTTAAGTTATCCCTGTCTGCATATCCTTAAGTTATCCATGTCTGCATATCCTTAAGTTATCCCAGTCTGCATATCCTTAAGTTATCCCTGTCTGCATATCCTTAAGTTATCCCAGTCTGCATATCCTTAAGTTATCCCTGTCTGCATATCCTTAAGTTATAAGTGTCTTCGTATCCTTTCATTATCACTGCTTGCATTTCCTCACTATCTTGACAGACGAAGTAAAATAATTTAATATTTCTAAAACATTAGTCTGTACATTAGACGTACTTGGGAAGGGGGGTGAGATTTGTAACAGATTGCAACAGGGGGGGGGAGTGATGGGGGGTAAATATTTTCCAAAACAATGTGATACTTAAATAAACATAAAGATACCTCTCACCCAAAACCCCATAGATACATCTCGACTTCATTATAATAGGTATCTCTTGCCTACACCCTCATACATACCTATCCTACACCCTATAGATCTAGACCCTCATACATACCTATCACCTACACCCTATAGATCTAGACCCTCATACATACCTATCACCTACACCCTATAGATCTAGACCCTCATACATACCTATCACCTACACCCTATAGATCTAGATCCTCATAGATACCTATCATCTACACCCTATAGATCCAGACCCTCATTATATACCTATCACCTACACCCTATAGATCTAGACCCTCATTAGATACCTATCACCTACACCCGATTGATCTAGACCCTCATAGATACATATCACCTACACCCTATAGATCTAGATCCTCATAGATACCTATCACCTACACCCTATAGATCTAGATCCTCATAGATACCTATCACCTACACCCTATAGATCTAGATCCTCATAGATACCTATCACCTACACCCTATAGATCTAGACCCTCATAGATACTTATCACCTACACCCTATAGATCTAGATCCTCATTAGATACATTTCACCTACATCGTATAGATCTAGACCCTCATTATATACCTATCACCTACACCCTATAGATCTAGATCCTCATTAGATACCTATCACATACACCCTATAGATCTAGACCCTCATTAGATACCTATCACCTACATTCTATAGATCTAGACACTCATAGATACCTATCATCTACACCCTATAGATCTAGATCCTCATAGATACTTATCACATACACCCTATAGATCTAGATCCTCATAGATACCTATCACCTACACCCTATAGATCTAGATCCTCATTAGATACCTATCACCTACACCCTCTAGATCTAGACCCTCATTAGATACCTATCACCTACATCCTATAGATCTAAATCCTCATATATACCTATCAACTACACCCTATAGATCTAGACCCTCATAGATACCTATCATCTACATCCTATAGATCTAGATCCTCATAGATACCTATCACCTACACCCTATAGATCTAGACCCTCATAGATACCTATCACCTACACCCTATAGATCTAGACCCTCATTAGATACCTATCACCTACACTCTATAGATCTAAATCCTCATAGATACCTATCACCTACACCATATAGATCTAGACCCTCATACATGCCTATCACCTACACTCTATAGATCTAAATCCTCATAGATACCTATCACCTACACTCTATAGATCTAAGTCCTCATAGATACCTATGTCGGGAACCTTTTTGTCTGAGAGAGCCATGGACACCACATATTTTGAAAAGTAATTCTGTGAGAGCCATGGACACCACATATTTTGAAAAGTAATTCTGTGAGAGCCATGGACACCACATATTTTGAAAAGTAATTCTGTGAGAGCCATGGACACCACATATTTTGAAAAGTAATTCTGTGAGAGCCATGGACACCACATATTTTGAAAAGTAATTCTGTGAGAGCCATGGACACCACATATTTTGAAAAGTAATTCTGTGAGAGCCATGGACACCACATATTTTGAAAAGTAATTCTGTGAGAGCCACACATTATGTTTAAAACTAAAAATTCAAGTCAATGTGAGCATTTTGTGTCATTTCAACACTAAAAATGCAATAATTATGTCTCTGAATTCTTTTTAACAACATTGTTATGCTGTTGCTAATCAATAATGAGTACTTCTTACCATTAATGCGACTTTTTTTTTTATTATCTAACATTTGTCTGCGAGCCAGATGCAACCATCAATAGAGCCACATCTGGCTCGCGAGCCATAGGTTCCCGACCCCTGCCTTAAGGCAAAACCCTTATAGACATCTTTAGCCTACACCCTCAAAGAAACCTTTAGGCTACACCCTCATAGAGACCTTTAGGCTACACCCTCATAGAGTTGCAATTCGATCACTTTGGGCCGAAACAGAAATGTTAACTTTCGGTTTATTTTCGCTTTCGGCCGTCTGCCAGAAGTGAGACTGTCTAGCGGCTGGCAATCCGATATTCATTATAGCTCGACGTATTGTCGTCATCGTATAATATATGAATGCGCCTCTGCGAACACTGCTCACGGCTGCGTGATGACCTACGTCTCAGCTATTTCCAAAAATGAAATTACAATTAGGCTTAACCAATGGTAAATAGCTTTGTGGGGGGAAAACTTAAGGATTTGTAATATTAATATTAATTATTTTTTTTTTATTTTTTTTTCAAAAACACAATATGGGAACACTAGGTTTATTTCAATTTATTCATTTGTGACATTGATTTGGTTTATCATTATGATGGTCATCAGTGTTGTCATAGGCAAAGGTGAAAAAAAAAAAGAATTCCTGGAGAATGGTAAAATTTCCTTTCATATTTTTGTTTGAATTTCTTTACTTTAAAAAATGGGTAACCGTAGGCTTATTGAATTCCTTTGCTCTCATAAAAGGCTCTACTCTGCATGAATTTCTCCTCCCCCACTTCCCATTCCCCACCCAGTCAAAATTGTAGCGTACCATGCTACTTTAAAATAAATTTTTAACAACTTTAAAATTACTTTTTAATTCAAATGGTGAAACCCAAAGTAGCCATTGGATGTTTGACTATTAAGATTCACGATGATTTCATTTTTTTTTTTAATAAATAAAGAATATAAATATCGATACTCTCCCCCCACCCTTTTTTTTTCCTACTCCCCCCACCCTTTTTTTTTCCTACCCCCCCCCCCCCATAATATTTTCGTCGTTTAAATAAATAAAAGAACCACTTTACCCAACAAAAGAAAAAGATGCAAAAAAAGGAAAGAAATCCCGTTAGCACCCATTTTCCCTCGTCAAATCAATTATCAAGGCTACGGTATAAAAAAATGTATTCACGTGAAAAACAAATCCAGGTATGTTCGTGGACGGCAGGACAAAGTCAGAACTGCAACACGCCATCGCCAAGACGAGGCTATTTCCAGGCAAAGCAAGCAATGTGGAGCCAAGATAAAGCCAATTCAGACCATCAAAGGGGTGGGTGGTGGTGGGGCGCGGGGCGGGGGGGGGGTGATTGCTGTTCCCGACACCTGAAACCAAAGAACAATCGCGAGGTAGGGAGAACAAATAACGGTTACTGAAACTACGGGTGGCCATGCAGTGGTTGCACTAGGTAAGAGGAACTTCCGACTTGCAAAAGAATAATTGAAGACCTTTTTTAAAAAAAGCATTCTCATCCGCAAGTTTAAACAAAAATAATTATCTATAGTTTGGGTCAAAAGGGGTCCCCCACGACCCTGTCTGACAAAGATCAGCAGATCGGTGACACCCCTATTTCGAATAGAATGGGGACCACTGGTGCATGAACTCGTTACAGGTAGATATTGAATGAAGAAATTGTGTGCTGCTGAGATGGAGGTCCCCCCCCCCCGGGTGAACCAGCACATAAATAAAGGCGCCAATTGTTTTATTATGAGGGGGAAAAAAAGGGGGGGGGTGTGCTGATTTGGGCGAGGACATAAAAGTCTTGCACGGGCTCTACGGTTTTGTGTGGCTGGCTCGGACCTGATTTGAACAAGGGAAAGGCTTTATCGGCGGCCACGCCAACTGCTGGCCTGAAACCTTGTGGTACGCCAATGGATTAAGTGTAACCAGTGTTGTTACAGTCTTTCTCTTTCTCTCCGGAATTATTTTCAGCGTTCTGACGGAATTCTCTATTTTGCGTTTTTTTGTAACGCACCAATATGTTGTCTCTAAACCTTCATAACTTTTGTGTTTTTCATCAGAAAGTGCTAAGTGTGGTGTGGAATTAAAGGAGAATGTATGCCCTTTACAAGCAAACCAGATTTGGGTTTACATTTTAATATATACATGTGATTATCATTTCAGAAAAATAAAAATTCAAACTAAAAAAAACTTACCAACTGTTCACAAAACGCTCATTCCAAGTCACACGAGGAGAAATATGTAATCCAAAGTGTAAGAAAAATGTTTTTTTTCTGAACTATATCCATCTGTGCATCACAAATAATAAAGATCAACTTAAAAAAACGAATAAAATTAAACCTCAGAGCACATTATCCATTGTCACTGTCACACACAAAATTTGCGAATTTTTTTTTTACTATTTCCACTGGAAACAATTTGTTGCTATTATAAAATATTTGCATTGTATTCTTGTATGTTCTAACATTTATAATGGTAAATGGAACATTTGCCATACATTTGTCATATCTTTGCATCTGTATTTAGCTATGGTAAGCCTAAAAACAATTCATATTGATGTGCACTTTAGCTGGGGGAGGGGCTGGTTGTTCATCAGCTGATGAATTACCCCAATTTCATTATTTCATCACTAGTACTACTAATAATACTACTAGGATTATAACCATACTATTCAAAGGAATCAGCTTCTGCATTTGAAATAATAAAATCACTGTCTGAATCATCATCAGAGTAATATTTTCTACCTTTATTAGATCTATCACCAGATGGGTCAGGTCAAGATTTCATGTTTGTAAACAAAAATAAAATGGACAATCAAAACAACCGCTTCAAACAATTCGTTCTTCCTTCAAACACAGTAAAACCGGATGTTTATGAAAGGGAAATCATTCTAGAATTGATTTAAAATAACTAAATACCAATAGCTAAGAAAAGAACCGAAATAAACAGGTTTTTATACATCGACGATGCCATCGTCGATACGCCAAAATCTTCATTTCAAATCGACGATGGGAGCGTTGTTCCGGAGAGAAAGAGTTAAGAAGATTTGAAACCTGCGCCTCCCTTGATGTACTGTTGGACGTAAATTTAAACATATAATGCATCGTAAGACGACAGTGAACTACTTTTTTTGAGAATGCACCGTTTCTGACATGACGAGGTAAGTTGATACCAGTGGAGTTTTTTTTGTTCTAACGACATCACCAAGTACGTTGATACCAGAGGAGTTTTTTGTAACGACATGACGAGGTAAGTTGATACCAGGGAAGTTTTTTGTGTGATCACTTTCGGGTAAAATTGTGTTAAAACACAAAATAATTTCTGAATAAGCGTTGTGATTTTAGGTTTATTAAATATATATTCACTTACGGCAATTTGGAATGAGGTCAGATGACGTAATGCTATGACGTATTCTTGTTTACCAATTATCCGAGCATGGGATCAAGTGACGCAATGCTACGATCGGATCTTCCCCCAGAACTCAACAAATCTTAAAATAACTTTGATAGCTACTCGCTGTTCCTGACAATTTCTTTGCAAAGCTCATTTCTAAATAAAAGTTCAATTTAATTATTGATTTTCTATTCAAAACCAACCCCCCCCCCCCTTTTTTTTTTTCCAGGCAATGGGTTATCGAAAACTGATCATTAAAAATATGGATCGATATCTGGTGATTAAAGAAATAAATTATCTTAATTCAATTTAATTACGTCTGTGATTCTACCTGTTGATAATGACATAGATTATTACATGTTGATAGCCACATAGATGTTACCTATTTATAATGACAAGATTATTACCTATTGATTGTGACATAGATATTACCTGTTGATAATGAAATAGATGATTACCTGTTGTTAGTCGCATAGATAATATATGTTGATAATGACATTAACCTTAGATATTAACCTTTGAATAGTGACATAGATATTACCTGTTGATATATATATATAATAGACATAGTGACATATGTATTACCTGTTAATAGCTACATAGATACTAGCTATTGATATGACATATATAGTATCTTTTGATAATGGCATAGATATTACCAATTGATAGTGGTATACCCGGTAGATATTACCTGTTGATAGACACATTGAATAATCAATTCATTGATCGTGGGCCCTCAAAATATAGAAGAAGACATTGATGTTACCTTGTAATAGTTACATAGATATTACCTGTTGATACTGACATAGATATTACCTCTTGATAATGGTATATTACCTCTCGATTGTGACATAGACATTACTAGTTGATACTGATACACTCTGTAGATATTACCTGTTGATAGTAACATAGATGCAACCTGTTGATAAAGACATGAATATTAACTGTTAATAGCTACATAGATATTACCTGTTGATAATGGCATATATATTTCCTCTTGATAACGACATAGATATTACCAGTTGCTAGTGATATACCCGGTAGATATTATCTGTTGATAATCACATAGATATTACCTGTTGATAATTACAAATAAAATACCTGTTGATAGTGATATAGACATTACCAGTTGATAATTAAATAGATATATACCAACAATTATTGCTATGTTATGAAATGGTCACTCCCCACTGTGAGCTGCTGACCGGAAGTCATGCGTGTTTAGATTTAAGACGAAACTGTAATAAAAACAATATTAATCATATTTCTTCAAGGATAAGCAATTCATAGAAAAATTATAAAATAGCTCACTATAGCTCGTACATTGCCCTGAAGTTCTAGTTGGGACTTCACCTTGAAGTTCTAGCTGGGACGTTACCTTGAAGGGCTAGTTGGGACGTTACCTTGAAGGGCTAGTTGGGACGTCACCTTGAGGTTGTAGTTGGGACGTCCCATTAAGTTCTAGTTGGGACGTCACCTTAAATTTATAGTCGGGACGTCACCTTGACGTTCTAGCTGGGACGTCATCTTAAATTTATAGTCGGGATGTAACCTTGACGTTCTAGATGGGACGTCATCTTGAAGTTCTAGCTGGGACGTCACCTTAAATTTATAGTCGGGACGTCACCTTGACGTTCTAGCTGGGACGTCACCTTAAATTTATAGTCGGGACGTCACCTTGACGTTCTAGCTGGGACGTCACCTTAAATGTATAGTCGGGACGTCACCTTGGCGTTCTAGCTGGGACGTCACCTTAAATTTATAGCTGGGACGTCACCTTGGCGTTCTAGCTGGGACATCACCTTAAATTTAAAGTCGGGACGTCACCTTGACGTTCTGGCTGGGACGTCGTAGCTCCAATGACCTTGGTTCGTGGTATGACTGTTCAAATTTTCCAAAAATGCACCTTTTACACCGCATCTATGAGACGTCAGTACGCGGAGGGCGACTCCATTCCCGAAGACAGACCCAAAAATGTGCAGAAACTCCTTTTTTGCTTCTGAGCCTGTCAGCATTGAAACAGCGGGACTCTTAAGGGAGACAATAATAATCGCGGTATTCATTTTTGAGCCAGTGTGTCCATGAGATACCCTGGTTTTACGACTATGGATACCTGGCCTTTTTTATGATTAACTTTATTTCTTAAGTCCTCGTGTTTTCTTTGTCTGCGTTTTCATTAAATAATGATGAGCCGAAGAAGTAAATCGTTCAATGAAATCCATACACGAGCTCATTAAAAAAACTCCCAAATTGAACATTATCATCATATTTCGATATAATAGTGTATTTTTAATCGTATCTGTGTAATGATACTTACACCCCATAAAGTAAGCCCGCTTGCTTTCTCAAAGATACTTAAGATACCCCCCACCACCACCCCCATTTTCGTGTGTTGTTTTTGCAGTATTTTAAACCTCTACGTGTTAAATCTCAGATGACACAATTACTGTAATAAACTCTAAGAAGAAAAAAAAATGCTAAGAAATGAAGACCCTTCACGAGTCAATTTCCTGCACTGGCTCTGAACCCGTTTCGCACCTGGTGCGTATAGCTTAGACTCGTCCGAAGACGGACGCACCAAAACCATGCAGCACCCGTTTCGCATCTGGTGCGTATTTCTCTGGCGTGGATGTAGAGAGACGCTTCTTGACATTGAACCAATGTCTAGAAATAGCTTATTACATACCCCGAAGTGAGTGAACTTCATGTCTTTAAGATCGCGACCGATATAAGTTATTGCTTTCGCTCGCTCCTCTCTGGACCAGTCGCCGTCTCTAGGCTAAGCTAATGAATGCTGGTTGCTACTGAATGCTGGATGCTACTGAATGCTGGATGCTACTGAATGCTGGATGCTACTGGATGCTGGATGCTACTGAATGCTGGATGCTACTGGATGCTGGATGCTACTGAATGCTGGATGCTACTGAATGCTGGATGCTACTGAATGCTGGATGCTACTGAATGCTGGATGCTACTGAATGCTGGTTGCTACTGAATGCTGGATGCTACTGAATGCTGGATGCTACTGAATGCTGGATGCTACTGAATGCTGGATGCTACTGGATGCTGGATGCTACTGGATGCTACTGGGGTTGTTTGTTTTTATTTCAATGTTTTTATGATTTGATCCATGGATGTCACAAATTCGTGTTTTTATAGTATAGACTCATACCTTTATTCTGTGCTCAACATTCGGCCCGCCAGCACCTACTTTGCGGCCCGCGAAATAACGATTTATTCTTTCTTGCTATTATTTTCTTAATAGCTCCCCTCCCCCCCCCCCCAACCGTCCTATTTTCTTTCTTTAGTTTGTTTATAAAGTATTACGGCCCACCACTTACATTTTGAGTTTTGCAGGCCTGGTTTAGTGGGTCGTAAATTAGTTTAAGCCCCATAAGCATTTTGCACCAGAAACAGCTCAGGCATATTTCTGTAATATCGCTATTAATCTCTGTTTTCCCATTTAGCACGGGCGACCATCATACTCCTGGGGAAAAAAAAGGGGGGGTGGGGAATATTCTTCCCTCATTCCCTCCCAACTGCTAGTTGTGCTACATCTTTTTTATTGATTTCTTACCATGTGTGTCTTTTTTTTTTTTCTTCTTTCTTTCCAGATCTATCAATGTCGACGCCCTTAACACGAGAGCGAGAGATGACGTCCCGACTTTTCACAAATGTGTCAAATGTGCACCTTCTCCCAGGAGCCCAGGAGAGCCCTCATCTTCCCTCATTCCCTCCCAACTGCTAGTTGTGCTACATCTTTTTTATTGATTTCTTACCATGTGTGTCTTTTTTTTTTTCTTCTTTCTTTCCAGATCTATCAATGTCGACGCCATGAACACGAGAGCGAGAGATGACGTCACGACTTTTCACAAATGTGTAAAATGTGCAGCTTCTCCCAGGAGCCCAGGAGATCCCTCAGAAACCGCGCGAACCCAAACCCTGGCAGGAAATAAAAATTAGCGGATCTTCCTAACTCCTGGCGACATGACATCTCGTGGAGAGACCGCTCCAAAAAATTATAGCCAACGGTGTGCACAGGTGCGCACTCACCCCAGCGAACGTCATCCCTTTCGTTCTGATGGCGAAAGTGCACCTGTCTCCTCGGCTTCTCCCCTCCCCCTCCCCCTCCCCTCCCGTCGACGCGGTGGTGGCGATGCAGGTATCCCCCGTGGCTCCACGCCTCTCCTTCTACCTGTCCCCACCCGTTCGTCGCGGCCCCCCTGCGAGCCTCCCTTGCCCGACGTTACGGGTGCCCCCGCGCCCCCGCCGTTTATCATCCGCGTGGCCGGTGCCGTTCCTGGAATACCCCCTTCTTCATCCACGCCCCTGGAGAGTACTCTCCCTCTCGGGGTCCTCTCACACGCGCACACACTACCTGGATCGGCGGTGGGAGGAGGTAGAAAGTTAATTTTGCCAACGTTTTCAAAGTGTTCAAAGCCGGAGCTGGTTTCTGGCCAAGGTTTTAAGGGGAAGAATTCTGAGACTCAAGCCCTCGACGACGAAGCACCTCCATTACACGACTCAAGTTTTCCCGGTGATAAATGTTCCACACGTACCGGTACCGGTGAAGTGAATTCTATACGGTTTTCAGTGAATATCCCCGGTGAGATAACTTCTGAGAAAGCGCGGGAGACTGACCCAAGTTCCGGTGAAAATAGTTTTTTTTCGGTTAAAAGAAAATCCGGTGATCTTATTAATTGCCCGAGTGACGAGAAACGTAAAGACCGCTTATATTTTTACTTCCGGTCAGACTCCTACGCCGGGGACACGGCGATTGAAGAAGACAATAGCAGCGGTCGGGACCTCGGTACCAAACGCGTGCGTGGCGTGGGGCGCTCGCCGGCGGACAGTGGCGGGAGATCAATCGCAGGGGAGCTAACTGACGTACAGGCAAGGGAGGGAACTCTCCTCCACAGCGTTCCGATATCGGATCAGTCCGCGGTCTGTTCGAACCCTTCTGCTCACAGTAGGGCCCGGAGTTCGGATACAGTTAATTCTCGCCATGAACGCCGCCCCTGCGTGGGCGCGTGTCAAAGAAACTACAGTGGTGGTGAGGCTTACTCAGCTGAAATCCAGGAAGGTCCTACCGTGAGGCTTCCCGACAGGAGTGGACGGGACGATAAGACTGGAGGTGGACGGGACAATAAGACTGAAGGTGGACGGGACGTTAGGGCTAAAGGTGGACAGGACGATCGGACAGAAGAGGAGCAGATTCATCGGACTGACTCCGCGTCACCTGTCCGCACTTCGAAGAAGTTTCCGCGTGACGTAGTGGACAAGGATTCGGATGTCCTCGCAGAAGTATTTTGGATCGCTCGTGAGTTTCAGCCTATTGTTGACAGCAGTTCGGCGGCTGAGTCGCTTTCGGGTAAGACCAAGGGTTCTCGTGTTTTATCCTACCCCGATCACAACGTCAAACGAAACACCGACACCGATGTGAATTGTGATCTCTGCGAGAGGAGTCGTCAACCAACTCCAAAATCCGGCTTCGACGATTTCAGCTCGGGAACCCCGACCGGATCTCAGCGCGAGGACCACGGGCGCTCATCTGTCGGCGGTTCTCAAAATGCGCATGGAAAATACTGCGAATGCGCCGTTCTGTGCTCTTGTATTCTGAACGGAAACCATCTTCGACATAACGGCAGCCGGGAGGATATTGGCGAAAGCCAGGCAGCGGGCTCGGGTAACTCTCACCTACCGAGTGGGGTGAGACCTGCTCTCTTCGGATCTATTTGTGGATACAAGGATAACCAGGGGGATTCTGGGGATAATCATTGCCAGATTTCTGCAGCGGTTACCGGGGATTCCGACGGATGTTGCGTGGAGCCGGTGTGCTCGTCTGTTTGTTCGTGTGGATTAACAGGTGGCGGCGATGTGGCTGCTGAACTCGGACGTTGCTGTGGCTTACAAGGTGAGGAAATACCTTTTTATAAATAAAAATTAAAATATAAAATTAAGCATGGACCGATATGACGTGGTTTTCGATCAGTGGTTCTCTTACCTTCCTAATGAATGCCGCAACCCTTTATTACAGTTCGTCATGTTTCGTCCCCCCCCCCAACCCCAAACCATACAATGACTTTCGTTGCTACTTCATAAATCTGTGTTTTCCGATGGTCTTAGGCGGCCCCTGTATAAAGGTCGTTCGACCACCAAATTGGTCGCTACCCACAAATTGAGAACCGCTGCTTTTTAATGAACATGGTGATGGATCCACATATAACTTAATTAATGTCTTATTCGCACCGCCATACACTTCCTTCCACCTGTAATTTTAAAAAAAATTTTTTATGTTGTTGCTCCCCTGTACACCGTCATGTTTTCAGTTAAGTGTACACTGCTTGAAGGCCCGCTAGTCAATGAAGTCTGGGAATGTTGTATATGTATCCACCACTACTAGTCATTATAACGACAGTGCCATATCTGAGTCAAGAGATTAAGTCATCCACCACTACTAGTCATTTAACGACAGTGCCTGGGAATTTTTTTAATGTTTCCCCCCCCCCCCCCCCCACACACACACTTTTTTTTAAAAAATGCTATGAGATGACTAAAGATGCATGTTTGAAGACGTGGCCAAGTTAAATGAGATCACGTGCCAACCAGGGCCGGGTGCCATAAACAGCGAAGCCGGGGGGCGCCAAGTGAAAATAAAAAAGGAGTTCATTATTTTTTACTGTACCGATCACTAGTGTAAACAGTTTTAATTTGTGTCTTTAATAGCGTTGTGTTTACATGTGTTGACAAATATGTGTTGACCCGTGTTTTTCGATGTAAACAGTTTTAATTTGTGTCTTTAATAGCGTTGTGTTTCCATGTGTTTACAAATATGTGTTGACCCGTGTTTTTCGATGTAAACAATTTTAATTTGTGTCTTTAATAGCGTTGTGTTTCCATGTGTTGACAAATATGTGTTTACCCGTGTTTTTCGATGTAAACAGTTTTAATTCGTGTCTTTAATAGCGTTGTGTTTCCATGTGTTGACAAATATGTGTTTACCCGTGTTTTTCGATGTAAACAGTTTTAATTCGTGTCTTTAATAGCGTTGTGTTTCCATGTGTTGACAGATATGTGTTTACCCGTGTTTTTCGATATAAACAGTTGGTAAAGTTTGGTTGGCACCAAGTCCACCCCACCCCCCAACCCCACTTCGTTCGTATTTCAAGACGTTCAACATTCAAGTTACATTATTTTAAAAATGAAGATAAGGGTCCCAAAACTGTTGGTGGTATGAGACTCAAGTGTAGTGACATGGCTAGAAAGTTGTTTAAATGTTACGATCTGATGGATGCATTCGGCCACAATATGTTAGCAGGATGAAAAACTTTGCCCCACAAAGAAAGATTTTGTTATGCTTCAGTGCTTGCAGTGCTTAGCCAGGTTATGCCAAAAACGTGATCCCCCCCCCCCCCCCAAAAAAAAAAAAACCCTTATACNAAAAAAAAAACCCTTTTACTTTCACTTTCTTTATCCTTACCCTGGCAAAATTTAGCTCCCTCTTTCGGTGACAATTATAAATGAATGAATCAGCGACACCCCCCCCCCCCTCACCAACACTCCTACTTTGTTGGTATTACCTCACGCGTGCAACTTTTGGTTTCTATCCTCTCTCTCTCTCTATCTCCCTCTCTCTCTCTCCCTCTCCTCTCTCTCTGCCTCTCTCTCTGCCTCTCTCTCCCCCTCTCTCTCTCATTTTTCACCCCCCTCCCACTTCATCCTATCATGTTTTAAAAAATATCAAGTGCAAATTTCTATTTTTAACACAAATTATTTAGATAAATTATTTAGATAATCTAAAATATCTGCCAGATAATCTAAAACATCTGGTAGATAATCTAAAAATCTGGTAGATAATCTAAAAATCTGGTAGATAATCTAAAACAGCTGGTAGATAATCTAAAACAGCTGGTAGATAATCTAAAAAATCTGGTAGATAATCTAAAACAGCTGGTAGATAATCTAAAGCATCTGGTAGATAATTGTATCAAATAGATGCGTGAAAATGGCCAGCTCCACGCTTAGATTTTAACAAGCACTTGGCCCTGGATCGTTCTGAGGAGCTACTTCATCAACCTAGACGCAATAAGAGCACACACCCTCTCTCTCTCTCTTTCTCTAATTCTTTCTTGTCTCTTTATTACTCATTCTTTCTTCCCATCCTCTCTTTCTCCCTCTCTTTCTCTCTCTCTATCTCTCTCTTTCTCTCTCTATGCCTTCTCTCTCTCTTTCTCGCTCTCTCTCTCTCTCTCTATATATATATATATATATATATATATATATATATATAAATATATATATATATATATATATATATATATAGATATATATATATATAGAGAGATATATATATATAATATACATTATCTTTCTACACTCTCTCTCTCTCTCTCTCTCTCTCTCTCTATCTCTCTCTCTCTCTCTCTATGTCTTCTCTCTCTCTCTCTCTCTCTCTCTCTCTCTCTCTATATATATATATATATATATATATATATATATATATAAAGATATATATAGATATAGATATAGATAGATAGATATAGATATATATAGAGAGATATATAGATATAATATACATTATCTTGCTACCCTTTCTCTCCCTGTATTTCTTGGAAGCAAATTTTTCCAAAATATATTTTGTTATTACGTTCGTTTAATGTTATGGTAGCCACCTAATGTATTTTCTAAACCCTAAACTTTGCATTAGATCAGTGGTTCCCAAACTGTTTGACTCGTCGGGCCCCCTTTTTAACAATCAGTTTCTTTTAGCGAGCGCTTAGACTTACAATTTTAATTTAATTTTTAGTTTACTACCCGGAGCTACCGCAGAGCCCCCGATAAGTTCACGCGGAGCCATTGGGGATCAGCGGAACAAATGTTGGGAACCACTGACTATTAGAGATCTTTCCGTTAGCAAGTGACGTGATTCATCTAATTTAACAACTGGTTCGAATAAAAATAACGGGATTTCCCGAAAGGGAGGTCACGCTTAAATGATAACATAAAAGACTTTTTATGGCCTTTGAAAACAGACATTTCCGGTGGCTCAATTAAAATCACAAAAAATCATACAGGTGAAGAGAACAGGTGAAATGATTTTAACGTATATTATATGGGGTGATTGATAGGTGAAAGACTCGGATGTTCAAGTGGAAAGTAAAATAAAATTTAAAAAAAAAACATTTGAAAATTGAGTTCACCGTCTGACGGGCGTGGACTGAAGGTCATAATCTTGATTAGAACTGACCAATCCAATCGAGTTAGACCGGACCTAGGGCTGTCACAGAATTAAACTCGACCCACCTACATCACAGACTTTGGCTCAACCAAAGGGCGACCCGAGTGCATGACATGATTAGACTTGACCCAAGTGTATCCCGTAATTAGGATGGGTTGAAGTGGGTCATAGAATATGGATGGAGCAATCCACAATCCAGTGTCAGGCCCAGGCGCAGTCCTGGTTAGCGTATTTCCTTCACTTACAATCGAACCCCCAAGAACAATAACCACTGACCACTGGTTTCTTTTTGCTCTCGTCTGAAAAGGCGAAGACTTGAGAAATGAGCCAATATGAAGACTTGAGAAATGAGCCAATATGAAGACTTGAGAAATGAGGCAATATGAAGACTTGAGAAATGAGCCAATATGAAGACTTGGGAAATGAGCTATTATAAAAACTTGGGAAATGAGCGAATATGAAGACTTGAGAAATGAGCGATTATGAAGACTTTGTAAATGAGCCAATATGAAGACTTGGGAAATGAGCCAATATGAAGATTTGAGAAATGAGCCAATATGAAGACTTGGGAAATGAGCCAATATGAAGAATCGGGAGAAATTAGCTTATATGAAGACTTATGAGAAATTAGCAAATATGAAGACTTGAGACATGAACCATTGTGAAGACTTAGAGCACATGGACTATCATGAAGACTTGAGCGAAATAAGCCATTTTGAAGACTTAGGACAAAGGGGCCATTATGATGACAGAGAAATAACAGAGCCATTATGAACTTTATTAAAAGAAAATTAACAGCCACCACCAACCATCTCATCTTATTAGTTACGTATTGATGACAACTCACCCCCCCCCCCACACACACACACACACTTTCAACCTTTTTCGCCATTGATTTTGGTCTTCTTAATATTCTGGATACACATTTGAACTAAAGTAGGTCGTCAATATGGAAACTGGCATCAATATTGACACTGACATCAATATTGACACTGACATCAATATGGACACTGACATCAATATGGACACTGACATCAATATGGACACGGACATCAATATGGACACTGACATCAGCATGGCCACGGACATCAATATTTATACTGACATCAATATCGACACTGACATCAATATGGACACTGACATCAATATGGACCCGGACATCAATATGGACTCTGACATCAATATGGACACTGACATCAATATGGCCACGGACATCAAAATGGACACTGACATCAGCATGGACGGACACTGACATTAATATTAACAATGACACCAGCATGGACACTGATATCAATATTGACACTGACATCAATATGGACACGCACACCGTTATGGACAGGGACACCAGTATGATCAGTATGGACAGGGCCAATGGCATGGGCGCAGGAGTCGGTATGGACCCTTGTATCTCCTGGTTACGGGAATGAAAAGTAGGTCATTCTAGGTGAAAACGAGCGAGTAACTCGTGTTGATAAGAAGAATTTCAACGCAGTCACCCCATTTATCCTGAACGAGAGCCACAGAGAAAGAGAGGCAAAAAGGTGGGGGGGGGGGGGGGGGGGGACTGTTGGAGGAGATTGACCGGAGACCCAAAAACTACCCAGGATTTACTTGATTTAAAAAGCTTGTTAGACCTCCACAGAGAAAGAGAGGCAAAAAGGTGGGGGGGGGGGGAGGGGGGACTGTTGTAGTAGATTGACCAGAGACCCTAAAACTACCCAGGATTTACTTGATTTACAAAGCTTGTTAGACCAGTGAACAGGTGCAATGGTGGGGCTAGCCATCCACCTGGACCCTGGGGCTTGTGTAGGGCTAGGAGGAATAAACAGCAATAATAGTGTTAGGGGCGGCCCCTAATTGGCTCTCTCAATCTCTCTACTCTGGATAACATCAATTATAATGTTAGGGGTGGCCCCTAATTGGCTCTCTCAATCTCTCTACTCTGGATAACATCAATTATAATGTTAGGGGTGGCCCCTAATTGGCTCTCTCAATCTCTCTACTCTGGATAACATCAACTATAATGTTAAGGAAGGGCCCCAAATTGGCTCTCTAGATCTCTCTACTCTGGATAACATCAATTATAGTGTAAGGGGCGGACCCTAATTGGCTCTCTCAATCTCTCTACTCTGGAAAACATCAATTATAATGTTAGGAGCGGCCCCTCATTGGGTCTGTCTTCTCTGGAAAACATCAATTATAATGTTGGGGTGGCCCCTTATTGGGTCTGTCTCTACTCTGGAAAAAATCAATTATAGTGTTAGAGCCCGCCCCTAATTGGCTCTCTCAATCTCTCCCCTGGAAAATCCTCAATTATTTTAAATTGTACAACGAGTTGAATAACTATCAGCTCTTTTGTGATGTTATATTATGGGGGAGAAAAGACTTTGAGTATGACAGAACAGTGTTTATATTTGATTTCAGCCGGGGAAGCCTGCTGGTCAATCCTGACAAGATCGTGCGACACAAACGAGTTGTTCTACATCTTTCGTTCTGCTCACCTTGAGCACCACGGGTGTATACCTTGTCATATCGACTTCCTGGAAGGCTTTGCTAACCAACTTTTATTGAAAGTTTGCTTGGGGAGCTGAAATTCTATACACAGTTTAGTCTCACGAGAAATTCCAGTCTTGTCTCGCGAGACATTCCAGTCTAGTCTCGCGAGACATTCCAGTCTAGTCTCGCGAGACATTCCAGTCTAGTCTCGCGAGACATTCCAGTCTAGTCTCGCGAGACATTCCAGTCTAGTCTCGCGAGACATTTCAACCTGCGACTGGTTCCGAAAATGGCCTGCCGTCAAAATGTTCAAAATTTTGTTTTATAAAAATCGAAAAAGAAGAATGTGAAAATTTAGCGTATTTTTTTTTTTAAATATGGCCTAGTTCTATGTTTTAAACATTTGGCGTTTGTACAAAATTATTTTGGAGAATTGGAGTTCGATTAGAAATGCCATAGAATAAATTTTAAGATCTTTATGTTACAGGATTTTTTTTTTAACCCGAGTTTAAACATTTTAATGTTTACAGGGGAAAATGTGTTGCGTAGATGAAATTTTGAAATGAACACCAATTGGTTATCCGGTAGGCATGTTCTTCGACAAGTCATCAGGTCTTGTGGTCACTGACAGGTCATCAGGTAGGCGTGCTCTTCGGCAAGTCATCAGGTCTTGTGGTCACTGACAGGTCATCAGGTAGGCGTGCTCTTCGGCAAGTCATCAGGTCTTGTGGTCACTGACAGGTCATCAGGTAGGCATGCTCTTCGACAAGTCATCAGGTGGGCTAGTTCTTCGAAAAGTCATCAGGTCTTGTGGTCACTGACAGGTCATCAGGTAGGCATGCTTTTCGACAAATCATCAGGTGGGCTAGTTCTTCGAAAAGTCATCAGGTCTTGTGGTCACTGACAGGTCATCAGGTAGGCATGCTCTTCGACAAGGCATCAGGTCTTGTGGTAACTGACAGGTCATCGGGTGTGGTCACTGACAGGTCATCGGGGGTGGTCAATGACACGTTACCACGCCTGCTCACAAAAGAAAAAAGAAAAGCCTAAGGCATTTCTGATTCAACAGTCTGTCACGAATTCATGTCCAATCCATGTCCTTATTACGTCATTGCCAGGTGCGTCACCGGCCGGACAACGGTTTGAGTTTGAGATTAAAATCCGTGGCGAGGACAAGGAATTGAAAGTACCAAATCTAATCTTTGGTTAAGAGGGACTGTGTTTCGGGTAGAAAGTGGGGTGTGGGGGGGGGGGTCCCCTCTTCCTTCTCCGTGTCACGTGACCAGGCGCGATAGGCACTTGCATAACTTGAGATAAACAAAAGGGGCTTAATGAGAAATGTCAACACGACAAACGTTGCGTCCCCTCGCTTCACCCCCCCCCCCCCCCCGGGTGATTCACAGCCGGCCCGTCGAATCTCATTGGCTTCCCGGAGACATGGCTTTTAAACGTGTGATCACAACTGATCCATGTCTCATTGCACATCTTCTCGCCTGTGGATCATTTAACACCTCCCAGTGGCAAGTTTCATAAAAACCAAGCTCGCAAATGATCTAAATAAGCGGCTAACCTTTGCACAAAAAGTCGCATTATCCATCTAGGTCTTTTCGAATCATTACACACAAAAACTGATAATGGCGCGCTTGTCAGCGTGTAAGGATACCTTTCAAACATGGTTACCTAATTATTGGGTGTGTTAGTTACACATGTGTGAACTTTTCTCAACATTCACACCCGGTTTGGACAACACATCACTACACAGGGATATTGTGTACAAACCACTACACAGGGATATTGTGTACAGACAAATACACATTGATATTGTGTACAGACCACGACACAGGGATATTTTGTAAAAACCACTATATAGGATTCTTGTGTACTAACCACTACACAGGGATATTGTGTACAGACCACTACACAGAGATATTGTGTACAAACCACAACACAAGGATATTGTGTACAAACCACTACACGAGGATAGCGTGTACACCGTGGATACGGGCCAGGATAAACCACTGAGGATTATTGTTCACTTCACGGTTTGTACCATGTTTTATAATCATTACGTACAACGATTACGGATTATTCACCAGAGTACAGCGTGTACGTTTCTGTGCCATCCAGATGAGATAGAAATTCAAGAGTAACCAGATAACTCATTGGGATTGTCAGTTGTTTTTTGTTTTGAGGGGAGGGGTCGGTCCCCCTGTGTCCCCCTTTGTCCCCCTGTGTCCTTATTATTAACCAACAGTCTTTGCAACATTCAACTCACACTTCAGCTGAATAAATACTTTAAATAGACATATTATGCATGTGTGTGTGTTTGTCTGTGTGCGTGCATGCGTGTGTGTCGGTGTGTGTTTTCAGTTAGCTCACGATTCTTCTCCGTTCTCTGACTGCGGTACCCGTCTCTTTCATCTGTCAATGTGTGTCAATATGGGTCAATGTGTATCAAAGTGTGTCAATGTGTATCAAAGTGTGTCAATGTGTTTCAGTGTTTGTCGAAGAGATTATTTGCGCGCCATTTGTAGCCAAATAATTGATCAAACTGTCTCCGCGTGCCCCGACATCCACCATGTTGTATTATGTTAATGGTATTGTCCGGCATACAATACCCCGGTATGGACAGCACTACTGTACCCTAGTACTGGTGTGGTCCGGCATACAATACCCCGGTATGGTCAGAACTACTGTACCCTAGTACTGGTGTGGTCCGGCATACAATACCCCGGTATGGTCAGAACTACTGTACCCTATTACTGGTGTGGTCCGGCATACAATACCCCGGTATGGACAGAACTACTGTACCCTAGTACTGGTGTGGTCCGGCATACAATACCCCGGTATGGTCAGAACTACTGTACCCTAGTACTGGTGTGGTCCGGCATACAATACCCCGGTATGGTCAGAACTACTGTACCCTGGTACGTTAAGATATACCAGATCTATATCAGATGAAGATGATTTTAAAAGAATGATTTATTGTAATGAAACTCTTTTAAACAGGTCACCTCTCTCTGTTAATCTATTGCATAGATTCTATTCAATTCTTCCAATGGCATTCTTATTGCACGTATTGTTCTTTTGTTCGCTTGCTGCATGTTTCGTTATTTCTATGTTATGGCTGCGTACTTTATTGACCAAGAAATGGAGAGAATGGTTTCAACATTCAAAAAGCTCTAGTGATAGCATTGACTGCCAGACGAGACAATGTACGAAATGTTACTCTCTTTCTCTCTCTCTCTCTCTCTCTCTCTCTCTCTCTCTCTCTCTTTCTTTCTCTCTCTCTTTCTCTCTCTCACTTTTTTTCTTTTCTCTCTCACTCTCCCCCTCTCTCTCCCTCCCCCTCCCTCTCTCTCTCACTCTTTCTCTCTCTTTCTTTCTCTCTCACTCTTTCTCTCTCTCTCTTTCTTTCTCTCTCACTCTTTCCCTCTCTCTCTTTCTCTCTCTCTTTCTTTCTCTCTCAATCTTTCTCTCTCTCACTCTTTCTCTCTCTCTTTCTTTCTCTCTCTCTCCCTCACTCACTTTTTCTCGTTTTCTCTCTCACTCTCCCCCCTCTCTCTCTCTCACTCTCTCTCTCTTTCTTTCTCTCTCTCCCTCCCCTCCCCTCTCTCTCTTCTTTCTCTCTCTCTCTTTCTCTCTCTTTCTTTCTCTCACTCTCTTTCTCTCCCCCTCCCCCTCCAACTCTCTCTCGTCTTTCCCTCTCTATTTCTCTCTCTATTTCTTTCTCTCTCTCTCTCTTTCTCTCTCTATTTCTTTCTCTCTCTCTCTTTCTTTCTCTCTCTCACTTTTTCTCTTTTTCCCTCTCACTCCCCCCCCCCCCTCTTTTTCTCTTTTTCCCTCCCCCCCCCCCCCCCCCTCTCTCTCTCTCTCTCTCATGTGGCAAACAAGAGGAACGTGGCATCCAACACTCGAATCAAATTAACCCATTTCAAGTTAAGTAAAAGGGTTTCGCTACTGAACAGTGTATCTGAGACCACGACCTTATTTACTTATATTAAAACCGTTAGAACACTCCGGACTCCGACAGCACGGAGCTAGCTACCTGCGTATTTTATTAAGACGTGGCTGTTGTTCTTACCTGGATGTCAGGCCACCGTCACACTACTAATTATTCATTACTTCAGGACATAATATGTTGTTCGACTTTGACAGGACCAGGAAACATCAGCTGTTTAAGATTTTTAGCGTACACTGAATCTCATTCAAGTTTATGATCCAACTCGCGCGTGGTCATCAAAGGGTTCACTTAGTCTAACGACGACGTGGTCATCGAAGGGTTACTTAGTCGAACGACAATTTTTCTCCCTGGAGGTCTGCGCATGACGGAAGTCAGGGCAACGCCTTCAGCGTTTTTATTTACCGAGTCGTATGCTAACGATTATTACGAACTCAAGTACGAACGGTTGTAGGATCTTTCGAGAATACGATCTCCCTAGTTCCCATACACCACACCAGAAATGTATTATTTCCCACACACCGGAAATGTATTATTTCAAGCCACCAATCATATTGAACTCCATGGTCACCATCAGTGGAGCGGCTGTACCTCATTGAAACCCCCATGACATGATCTCAAACAATTGTGTCATCATACGACTAACTGAACTGTCTGGTCAGTACAAACTGTTATGTTCCAGCTCTGAACAAAGAATTTTGAAACCGGTTGATAATAAAATCTGTCAATTATCAAAATAAGGACACTTCTCCCTTTCTCCCGACAGACCATTGCTGGGGGAGGGCAACTTGGAATTATTATTTTTCTTGGTGGGCCACAAAATTATTTTCTAGTAATCTAGAGTTGAACGTGATAAACTTAAACAGTTGTTTCACCAAATAAATTAAAAATAATTACCATGAGATGATAACTAAAAGAAAATATCAGGTTAACTAGTTCACATTGCAATTATTCAAAGATTAATCCAGATACCGGAAGTTCTTGCAGGCCGCGTTACACGTTGCAAACAGGCCGCATGTGGCCCGCGGGCCGTAGGTTCGCCATCCCTGTTTAAGACAATGAATCTGAAAAACCGCCTGGCGTAAACCGAGTGGCTACGCTACGCTGCATGCTAATAAAGGACAACGTGCATGTATGTCAGGTCTCAATCTCAAACAACGTTAAGTGTTAGCAAACAGTGCAGCTGTATTGGGTTTCTTCTAGGGATTGTATCGCCATCCCATAGACACAACAAAATGATCTTTGGTGGGGCGCGAATGGCACATGAGGATCTCACGTGTGTTCTATCATTTGGTGATCTTTCGTGAGGTGTGCAAGGTGGTGATCTTTTCGGTGTGGTATAGAAGGCGGTGATTTTTGGCGCGGTATAGAAGGTGATGATCTTTGGTGTGGTATAGAAGGTGATATCTTTGGTGGAATAGAGAAGTTGGTTATCTTTGGTAGAGTATAGAATGTGCCGATCTTTGGTGGGCACAGAAGGCTATTATCTTTTGTGGGATAGATTAGGTGGTTGTCTCTGGTGGTATTCAATGGTGGGAATGTAAGAAGGTTGTCTCCTGTGGTATTAAATGGTGGGAATGTAAGGTGACTGTGTCCTTTGGTATTCAATGGTGGGAATGTAAAGGTGGTTGTCTCTAGTGTTATTCAATGGTCGGAATGTAAGAAGGTTGTCTCTAGTGGTATTCAATGGTGGGAATGTAAGGTGGTTGTCTCTAGTCGTATTCAATGGTGGGAATATAAGGTGGTTGTCTCTAGTGGTATTCAATGGTGGGAATGTAAGGTGGTTGTCTCTAGTGGTATTCAGTGGTTGGAATGTAAGGTCGTTGTCTCTGGTGGTATTCAATAGTGGGAATGTAAAGGTGGTTGCATCTGGTGGCTGATGATCTCTCTAAATACCTGGTCCAGGGATTATATTATATATAGCTTATTCCAGGCAATCTGCGGTTAAAGACGTGCCATTGACTCAGCTTGAGAACCCTCCATTACTCCCTACACCTTAGACAACCCTATGTCATGATTTGTTTTGTTTTGTCCTCACGGTAAGTGACAATCTAAAATTTTGAAAGCTATTTATAGATGCCGCCCGACATTGTTGTTTCGGTAACAGGGACCGAAAACAGTGGGCGCCATTGTGTGATATAATCATGTGTGTGATGGTGTGTCGTGATAACTCCTCACACTTCGGGTGTCGGTGTGTCCTGGCCCGGTGTGTCTTAGGCCAGTGTTTTAGGTCGGTGTGTCTTAGGTAGGCGTGTCTTAGGTCGGTGTCTGCATTACCGAGGCTGAGGCAAGTCCCATGTTATTGTAATGGCTAAATATAACATATCAACTTGACCCAGTTAACAGACTGAAATATATATTTTAAAAAAGGGTTAGAGAGTATATTTGAACTACCACCTGAAGGAGGCTACAGGTGAGCGAGCAGGTGATCCTAGGCACGGGGGGGGGGTGGGATGTGGTGATTTAATTGAGGACGTTACAGATCAATGTGATCGATCAACTTAAGACAGCTTGGTGCAGACGTCAGCGTTTTTTGTTTCTCACAGACAGCTGCTGTTGAAGGTGTGCTATCGTCTGGTCAAATAGATTTCTTTAACAAACACCAAACAACAAGCAAACAAATAAACTTAAAAATGCATGTAGAACTATAAATGGGTTGACTTTGTGTTACCGGGAATAATATGAACTTCGTTGAATAAAGCAGACATTCATACTTCATGGTGTGAACCTGTGTTTCGTGAGCTAGAGAGTTCGTTTGGGAAGAGGACGACACTGTTCACCTTCCTCACGCTAAGATGTCATTTTAAGGGTTTCATATAGAACAGCATATCCGGAAATTTGATCGAAAGAAATTTCGTCGACAGTAAATTGATCGACGGTAATTTGATCGATTGTTGGTTGTTTTTTTTTTGTTTTTTGTTGTTGTTTTTTTTGTTTTTTTTTGTTGTTGTTTTTTTTTTTTTGTTTTAACTTTAAAATTGTGCTTCAAATTTTTTTTTTAAAGATTTATTTTTTTTTACTATATAGTATAATACGTTTAAAAAAAAATTTGACGAAGAAAAAAAAAATTTTTTTTTTTTTTTTTTTTTTTTTTTTTTTTGTTTTTTTTTGTTTTTTTTTTTTTTTTTTGTTTTAACTTTAAAATTGTGCTTCAAATTTATTTTTGAACGCGTTATTTTGTTTTACTATATAGTATAATGCGTTCAAAAAGAAATTTGACGAAGAAAAAAAAAAGAAAGGTTCGACCAAATTTCCGTTCGATCAAAGTTCCTTAGAACCGCTGATATGAAAATTCTAAGACTTTACAAGCGAAACGCGAAGAAGAATAAAACTAAGAAACTCAGACTTTACAAGTGGAACTTGAAGAAGAATCCAACTAAAAAAATTACAAACAAATTATAATGACCTCTCGGACAGCATAATCTCGTGACGCAAAGACGTTTTCCTCACATTGCCATCGCGCGAAACATTCATTTACAACAAAAAAAAAATTAGTTAAGTGATTAAGTGATGATTGAGATAATATTGTATATTGAACCTTATCGAACTTAGCAACCGACTCTGTGACTTCAAAATTTGGCCATAGAACTGCAATCTATATTTAATCGTGTTTAATGTCATACAAATGCAATTTTTTAAATAGATTCATATTTGGAAATGTCAGTGATGTTTTCCTGATAGTTTCTAGTCAACCACTAACAAATTTTCATATTTAGTAAAAACTGTTTGTGCCCACCCAACCCCCACCCTCTTTTTCATATATTTAACGATCGGATACAACCCTGCCAACCCACCTGACCCACCCAACAAACCCCTCTTTCTCATATATAAATTGATGGCATAAGACCCTGCCAACCCACCTGACCCACCCAACCAACCCCTCTTTCTCATATATAAATTGATGGCATAAGACCCTGCCAACCCACCTGACCCACCCAACCAACCCCTCTTTCTCATATATTAATTGATGGCATACAACCCTGCCAACCTACCTGACCCACCCAACCAACCCCTCTTTCTCATATATAAATTGATGGCATAAGACCCTGCCAACCCACCTGACCCACCCAACCAACCCTTGTTTCTCATATATAAATTGATGGCATAAGACCCTGCCAACCCACCTGACCCACCCAACCAACCCTTGTTTCTCATATATAAATTGATGGCATACAACCCTGCCAACCCACCTGACCCACCCAACCAACCCTTGTTTCTCATATATAAATTGATGGCATACAACCCTGCCAACCCACCTGACCCACCCAACCAACCCCTCTTTCTCATATATAAATTGATGGCATACAACCCTGCCAACCCACCTGACCCACCCAACCAACCCTTGTTTCTCATATATAAATTGATGGCATACAACCCTGACATCGGTTTCAATGTTTTCTTGTAAGATTCAACATGTGAAATATTTTAGTGGCTGCGGGCCGAAAGGCAAACGTCCTTAAGTGGTAGGGGCCTAAGTTTTTACTGGGATCCAGATTTAGGGGCACATAGGGGCAATAGTCTAACACAGCGGTTCTCAACCTGTGGGTCGCGACCCCTTTGGGGTCACAGAACCCTCTCCCATGGGTCGCCTAAGACCATCTGAAAACACATATACTCTACAATTATAAAGTATCAACGAAAATAATTTTGTGGTTGGGGGTCGCCACAACATGAGGAACTGTAATAAAGGGTTGCGGCATTAGAAAGGTTGAGAACCACTGGTCTAACATATGGTGGGACAATTCATTGCTTCGCGTAGTCTGCGATTTACCTCAATTTAAAACTCAAATAATGTTAGTCTTATTTGTAACTGAAAATCACAATATTGGAGCCCCGTTGGCGTTAGACGGTACCACATGTCTGCGTTATAGGCGGTGAGACATGCCTACGTCAGGCGGTGAGACATGTCTACGTCAGGCGGTACGTCATGTCTACGTCAGGCGGTACGTCATGTCTACGTCACGTCTATGTCGAGTGGTACCTCATGTCTACGTCAGGCGCTACGTCAGCTCTGCGTATGCAACGACTTATTGATAGATCCAGTTCGGAGACGGGTGACAACGGTTCTGCCAGACTCCCAGAAAATGGCCTTGACATTCGCTTCTTTGACTGCGAAACACTAAAAAAAATAAAAAAATTGAGATGCCCGTGTGTAGGTTTGCGTGGTTGGTGTGACGTCATTATTTATTGTTTGACGGCCACGCTGGACTGGGTTAGAAATGAAGGACTGTGTTCCAGCTGACTGTGTGAAGAAAGTTGTTGAACAAGGTGCACGGCGGCTTGAAGTGAATGGACGGGACACTGAAAAAGAGAACGTCTCGCTTGAAGGACTTCTTCAGCCAGACTAAGACAAAACAAGAAACAACAAAGAAACAGAAATGCGTTTCAAACTTGAGAGTCAGCTGTTCGCTGTGTTGTAGATGAATGATGGAGGGCGGAAGTGATGTGTTGTTGACGCAAGTGCTGAATTATTTTTGGAGGCCGCGTTGTCCAAAACCGAAACATCTGTACTAACAAAGGGATTGCAGTTACAGGAAGTTACAGAATTTTGGTGTAATTAATGTGGAATTTATGATTTTTAAGAGATAAAAATATATTACGAATAGCTAAAGATTATAAGAAATAAAAGAAATACAGGGGAATTGAGAACCACTGGTAAGTGAGTCTTTGATAGATTCCATATGGTGAAACTGTTCCGAAAATCTGAATTAATTTGTTTGCATTGCTCACTCTCGCTGGTGTATTTTAAGTAATAGTGCAGAGAATTTGATTACGTAAAATCTATTCATACATCTGCGCGTAGTACAATATAGGTGACAGGCAGGATTATAAGGCGCACTGGGCGTAAAGTTGCCGACTCGTGGATAACATTTGAACGCCTCTACTCACCATTAGTTAGTCTTTCACTCCCAGTCTCTTCAACCCTTATTACTGGACAGTTCTCAATACCCGTAATTGAGGAGCGAGTATGCCGAAAGGGGCGCTTGCTCTAAAAATCCCCCCCCTTTTTTTTTGTTGCATTCCAGGTGACCGACACGGCAGGTTTATAATGAGCTCCCGGATGACGCAGATGTGGTGGTCAGTTTTACAGTCCAGGCGGGTCTTCTGTTAGTCCCCCCCCCCCCTTTTTTTTTTTTACAGGCACAGGTGCTCTCCCTTTCAAGATTTAGCTCGGTCGCCAGTGAATATTCAAAAGTTATCGTCCTTGAAATATTCCTGGGAGATGTAGGCGCCCGATCTTTACTTTTGAGTCGTAAGAAAATACATAATCGAATATAAAGAAAAGTATGATGGACACTTGCGGTTGTCCATGGTTCTTCAAAATGACATACAGTGAAACCTCTCTCTCTATAGCACGATGATTGCAAGCTATAGTATCGGCCCGGGTCAACAGCGGGGTCGCGTTAAAGCAAGGTTGTCTTCAAAATGACCGTGCGAATAGCGTTGGTCTTTTTAAAAGGTGGGAAAATAGGTGATTTGCCTTTTTTCCCCTTCAATTAAATAATCTCTTGTGCCGAATGGGCTATGTGGTGTTGGCTAGTTTAATAGAATTAATGATTGTGCTGTACTAGAATATATAGATGTTATACTCTTTAAAAAAAAATTAAATTGACTTAAATGATAAGGCATGGAAAAAGAATCACGTGCCAATGAATGAATATCCGAAATTACGACAGCCGTGCTAAGACTGCCTGCTGCGTTTTATTCGTATTCGTGGTATAGCGGGGCTCCTCCGTAATTATATGGATCATAAAGATCTAAGGTGGGGCAATATCGTTCCACCACCCCCACCCCCCACACACACACCCAGATTTGGTTGCTAGTTGACACACTACCATAGGCTTTGTGATTTCTCAGACCGGAAAACGTCATAGCGTACTATTTTTAGAAGGTCGGCGGACAAATATTGCTTAAAACATGGCGGCTTATAGTGTGATTCAGCATACCGTTGGGACGACCCTTGTATCTAGAGGCACTGTTACATATGCTGTACGCGCAATGAAGTCCCATTTCAGAAAATAGAAGTAAAAAAAATGTATAATATATTTCGTAAAATAGAGTTGTAAAAACGTTTCAGAGACACTTCGCTAACATAGTAATACTGAACAGTGTTGACATTTTGTCCGCGCTGAGTACCCGGATGATGAGTAAAGATGACATCAGTTCTATTAATAGATTTCCGCCATTAAATGACAAGCCCCATTGGTGGTTTAGGTGGTTCGTGATTAACTCTTCACCAGAAAGCCTCGGTTATCGACGCGAGGAGCCTTGTACTCCAGTGTGCCCATTACTCTTTACAGCAGTGTAACAACTAATGTGTGGAACTTTTCGTATGTCGGACCAGTGGTCAATTTAAGGGGAATCGGGGTGTCGGGCCAAGTTTTGAATTCAAGTGTCGGCAGTCAAGTGTTTGCTGAAACCATGGGAGTAGCAGGGTGTTTGTTTGTGTTTATGTATGGGGGCGTCGTCGCATAATGAATGTAAAACAAAACTTAGGTTTCCTAAACTCTAGTGGTAGCAACATTAGCAATGTAATGATGTGTTTTTTAAGTTTCTTAAGTACTTGCGGTAGCAATGTATTAAGGTGTTTTTAGGTCTCTAGAGTGCTAGCGGTAGCAATGTATAAACGTGTTCTCGTCGTAGTAGCGGTTTAAAAGAATAGAAGGCGTACTCGAAAATACTGGAGACAAAGACATATCACTATTAGGGAAGCGTAGATACGCCACTAAAATCGTGGCTACGTGAAAACTGCCCACTGCCTACCTTTGCCCGCTTCAGACACAATTAAATATATCCGTCCACATATCACCAGGTCGTATATGTGCACATATCACTCAGTCATATGTGTACACCAATCACAAGGTCATTTGCATGCACATATCACACGGTCATATGCATGCACATATCACACGATCAAATAACATACACATATCCCACGGTCATATACGTACACATATCACATGATCATATACATACAAAGACCACACGATCACATAACATACACATACCACACGATTATATGCGTATATATCAGCCGGTCTATCATTCATACAGGGCACACGGTCATCAAATATCGACTGGTCCCAGCAGTGCCTGCTCAGATCCAGTTTATTGGCCTGGGAACATATTTTGGACTTTGTTAGTGTGGGTGTGTGGGGGGTGGGGGTGGTGGGGGGACAATGGAACGTAACAATCCATAAAAAGTTTTTTACCCTCCAAACAAACGTGTTGTACCCTCTAAACACATGTGTTTTACCCTGCAAACAAAAGTGTTTTACCCTCCAAACAAACGTGTTTACCCTCCAAACAAACGTGTTGTACCCTTTAAACACATGTGTTTTACCCTCACAATACTCGTGTTTTACCCTCCAAAAAAAATGTGTTGTACCCTCGAAACACAGTTGTTGTATACTCCAAAAACAAGTGTTTGACCCTGCACACATAGGTGCCGTAGACTCCACACGTATAAAATGATCCCCTACCAAAGGGATATCATCACGCGGGGCCTCTCCGTATGCCGTGCTGTACCCTTGGGCTCAACTCATGTCAGAATAGGACTGTGGGAGAGTTCATTTTACATAACAGTGTGTACAGCATACACATTTAGGAAATGGCTTTCTTTGAAATGCAACATTATATGTTGGAGGGAGAGGAATGTGAGGGGAGGGGGGTAAGGGTTGGGGGGGGGGTCGTGCGGGGTGGGTGGATGATGCCAAAAACTTGGTCTGGAAATCGATATCCTTCTGGAATTTTTTTCTCGCACCCAGGGTCGTAATGACCTCCCCTCCCCCTTCCCTCCATCCAACATTTCGATTAAGTTTGCCGTTAACATGATTGAGGGGAAATATGTGGGAATCGAATATCTTTTGCAAGAGGCCGGAGTTTATGAAAACCTTTTTTAACTCCGTGTTAAAATTTAAAAAATTAAATATCAGAGTGTCTGCGTTTCGTTGCTGGTCGGACAAAGCAAAAACAACACCACTGCCACCAACACCACTGCCACCAACACCACTGCCACCAACACCACTGC
>CAXITT010000718.1:157827-169331 GCA_964033795.1 Lymnaea stagnalis | reverse complement strand
ACCAACATCACTGCCACCAACACCACTGCCACCAACACCACTGTCACCAACACCACTGCCACCAACACCACTGCCACCAACACCACTGCCACCAACACCACTGCCACCAACACCACTGCCGCCAACATCACTGCCACCAACACCACTGCCACCAACACCCCTGCCTTCAACACCACTGCCACCAACAGCACTTCCACCAAAACCACTGCCACCAACACCACTGCAACCAACACCACTGCCACCAACACCACTGCCACCAACACCACTGCATTATATATTAACTCTGCATGGTCAGAAACTTACTTTGGTCAGAATCTTACTTTAGTCTAAATCCTTCTCTGATCTGAATCTAACTCTGGTCTGAATCTTATCCTAGACGGAATCTTACTCTGGTCTAAATCTTACTCTGGTCTGAATCTTACTCTGGTCAGAATCTTACTTTGTTCAGAATCTTAAACTTGTCATAATCTTACTTTGTTTAGAATCTTACTTTTACTCTTGTCAGAATCGTAGCTGGTCAGAATCCTACTGAAGTTTGTTTCTTACTTAGTCAGTTTCTTAGTCTGGTCCTATTCTTAATATGGTCCTATTCTTATTCTGATCATAATCTTAGTCTGGTCCTATTCTTAATATGGTCCTATTCTTAATATGGTCCTATTCTCAGTCTGGTCCTGTTCTTAAATCCGGTGTGCAGACATCTTAAGCATCTTTCAGAGCGCCGTCAGCTTGCTCAAACGACCGGGACACAACACAGACGCAATACGAGCAATTCATCAGCATCATCATCATCATTCATAAGCCCATAACTCCTTGTTAGGACGCAGTCTTGTCGTGGACAGACACATGCCGTCCATCTGCATTGTATTCGGTGTACATTGATGGAGAGCTACCCATGCCGTTCATCTGCATTGTATTCGGTGTACATTGATGGAGAGCTACCCATGCCGTCCATCTGCATTGTATTCGGTGTACATTGATGGAGAGCTACCCATGCCGTTCATCTGCCTTGTATTCGGTGTACATTGATGGAGAGCTACCCATGCCGTTCATCTGCATTGTATTCGGTGTACATTGATGGAGAGCTACCCATGCCGTTCATCTGCATTGTATTCGGTGTACATTGATGGAGAGCTACCCATGCCGTTCATCTGCATTGTATTCGGTGTACATTGATGGAGAGCTACCCATGCCGTCCATCTGCATTGTATTCGGTGTACATTGATGGAGAGCTACCCATGCCGTCCATCTGCATTGTATTCGGTGTACATTGATGGAGAGCTACCCATGCCGTTCATCTGCATTGTATTCGGTGTACATTGATGGAGAGCTACCCATGCCGTCCATCTGCATTCTATTCGGTGTACATTGATGCCGTTCATCTGCATTGTATTCGGTGTATATTGATGCCGTCCATCTGCATTGTATTCGGTGTACATTGATGGAGAGCTATTCTCAAGTCCCATTCCTTTTGTTCTTCATCGTTGACATTAATTTTTTTTTTAAAATATAACAATTACGATTGAAAGAAAAATGTCAGCCATCTTTTCAGCAGCCATGGTGACCTTGCCCTTGGCCGTGACAAAAAAAAACAACAACAACTCTAGACGTAATTAAACCAGATCCTTTTCAACAGCTCAGATCTCTTGTTATCGTGTCATGATGACCCTCTGTCACCCTGCTCTCCTCTGCTATATGCCATGCTAACCCTCTGTGTTTCTACCAATGTCTTCAGTTGAATTCCGACCATGGGAAGGACATAATGTGACGTTTGTCTCACTCACCGATCTCACGGGGATTCAATCATGACGTATCATTCACAAAGTAAACACGTCCTGTTTTTTTGTTTTTTTGTTTGTTTTTTTAATGGCTTTGGGGTAATACCCCCTCCAATATACCACTTCCCCCAATTTTTTTAATTTTTAAATTCCGAAATACAAATTTAAAAATTTCCACTGAACTCCGTTGTTTAAAGAGAAGTGAAGCCGACCCGATCGCAAACCTTGGGGTGAGGGGGCGTGTGTGTCTAGATTTTCTCATTTTGACACCGATGGTTTTTGAAAGACTCCTTTTCTACCTTTAGCAAATGCGCGGAGTTTGTTCGTAGCATAGTTGTGACCTTCTCGTTCGGTCGATTCAGTCTTCATCGTGCTGATCTGTAAGTCGCATCTGAGTTACAGCTGCGTTACGATGGGTCGACCGGGGGGGGGGGGGGTGTCGGGGGGTGGGGGCGGGGGGAAATGACAACAGGTGATTAGAAAACAACAACCCTATCCCTTTCGCTTACAATGACCATCTGTCCTAACTGTATGGATTTTATATGGTATTGGTTAAAGGTGTTGGCGTATAATAGGACATTTTCGGCAATCACAGAACGAAAATTCACAACGTCTGGGATCATTCTTTAGGATTATACGCTGGTCCCCTACACAGCAAACCGTCTCTCTCTCTCCACGCCCCCTTGATAGCCCGAGGGAACATCATGTGGATGATACAGCTTGGCACCTAGTGGCGTCGCAGGAGTTGCCGGAATGTTTCATTGTGTCAATGTTATCCGCCTACGGACCTCCATCTCCAAGGGTTTGAATTCAGAGTTTCCTTCCCTTTAGATGAGTTGCCATCCAAGGCTAACGAGTCCCATCCACCCACAGTTCTAAGCCTGAGTAAAAAAACTAAGTCTCTATTCCCGGGATTTTCTCCGAATTTTATTGTTTAAAAAAAAATTGTGTGTATAGTTTACAGATTAAAATTTTCATAATAATAAGGAAAAATAAAAACATATATAAAAATACTTTAAAAAAAGCAACAACTTTTCTTTCGAAGACGATGTTAAGTGCACTCAAAAGTAAAACATAAAGTTCTTAAAGTTCATTACTCAAAGAAAATCGGTGTAGAAAATATATTCAACATTTAATTGGAACTGTTTGACTCCATAGAGGGCCTTCTGCCATTCTGTGCATGGATATAACAAAAATATTTTGCATCCATCTATTATTTATCTTGTTCGTCAGTATCGCAGAGATAATATCTCAATACAGATGTGGCTCGTGGAGAGCACAGCACTTACAGGGGGGTGGGGGAGGGTGGGTCCCCAGGGGTCTAGAACAGGGGTTCGGTGGACAATTCACACGGGAGATAATTCGTTTCATCGTGTTTGTTGTTGTTGCTAATGGTCTCTGGGTAGAATGTTGTAAGTTTGGGAGATAAATGATGTCTTCAAATACATCTTCAAATACATCTTCAAATACATCTTCAAATACATCTTCAAATACATCTTCAAAGAGAGTTTTATCATCATTATTATTATTATTATTATTATTATTATTATTATTATCATCGATGAGGCTGTCAATATTGTTAGACACATTTTAGTAACACATGTGCCAACTGGAACTCACAATAATTCGGGTACCGTCTGTCACAATATGTCGGATAGTACTGTCTGTCACAATATGTCCGGTACCGTCTGACACAATATGTCGGATAGTACTGTATGTCACAATATGTCGGGTACCGTCTGTCACAATATGTCGCGTACCGTCTGTCACAATGTGCCGGGTACCGTCTGCCACAATATGTCGCGTACCGTCTGTCACAATATGTCGCGTCCTTCTGTCACAATATGTCGCGTACCGTCTGTCAAAATGAGCCGGGTACCGTCTGTCACAATATGTCGGATAGTACTGTCTGTCATTAATATGTCGGGCGCCACCCGTCCTATAACTGAGCTACTTTTACATGAAGGTTGTGTCTGATCTATTTCCTTCCTGCGCCATCACTTCACAACAGTAAATTAAGTTATTCAAAACAATTATTTTTATTAAACACGAAATGAAAAAAAAATCGACCTGCAAGCATTCTCGTACAGCCGACGCTCGGAGCCCCGCCCCCCCCCCCAACCCTAACCCCCAACTGTAGACCGACGAGATAAATGCAACATGGCACCGTCCAGCCAGACTTGAGCCTGCGCTGATTTCCCTAAAGAGGATGACCGTAGCCAACTCACTTCACAACAGTAAATTAAGTTATTCAAAACAATTATTTTTATTAAACACGAAATGAAAAAAAAATCGACCTGCAAGCATTCTCGTACAGCCGACGCTCGGAGCCCCGCCCCCCCCCCCCAACCCTAACCCCCAACTGTAGACCGACGAGATAAATGCAACATGGCACCGTCCAGCCAGACTTGAGCCTGCGCTGATTTCCCTAAAGAGGATGACCGTAGCCAACAAGTGGTACGGAGAATACTTCCATTAACCCAGGCATCAAGACCGGGGGCTCGTCATGCGGACAATCGCTTGTCAAATTACGGCTTTATTTAGCTGATGGCCCCGTCACGTCAACGTGGTCCAATCACGTGATCATGGCCGACAGCCGTGTGATCGTATTCGAGCCGCGTGATCGGTCTGATCTCCAGATCCGTGATCACGGTCCAGTTCGGTAATTATGGTCCGCTCACGTGAGACACGGCCCATTCGCACATTCTTGACCAGTCACGTGATTGTGGTCTAGCCACGTGGCCATGACTTATCTTGTGATCATGCCAAAGCATTGATTTTTTCCCCCTCTATGTCGTTGACCTATAGCCAGAAATTATTAAAAATAGAATTTTCCATCAGGCTGGGTATCATATTGCTGGCATTCCTTCCCCACTGTGTTCTACGGGCTGCATATTGTCATTGTATCCCCCCCCTCCCAACACACACATACACACACTTTTCCGCACAGTCTTGTAATGTAAATGTATACAATTTGAATTTACCTAGCCACCACAATATAAGCTGCCCGGTCAGTGGTGTCCCCCCCCCCAACCCCCGGTTCCCCCCGTGAATTTAGATATCAAGACACATCATAGAGACACGATACATGAATTGCTTGGGGCACTTTTAACAGAGGCCCTTACGACCTAAAAAAACAATTTCAACAAGCGAAGGTTGCTTATGTGATTTTAAAATTAATTCGTTGTTTTATTTTTTTTTCAGAAGCTCCAGATGCTGAAGTCACCGGCCCCAGACATGAAATACCGGTAGGCGAGACAGGCATCAATTATAAGAGACGTCACGACACTGCTGACAACGGAACCAGAGACGCCAGCGGCACATCCGTTCACTCCGGCTCTGAAAAGTCCAGATGTGTTGAGACCGTCGTTCACGTTGTGTCTCGGTCTCCTCCGTGTGTAAACAGTTCAGCACTAGCAAAATCACCCGTTGAATTCCGGGATGGACGCGTCGATATAACAGAGGATGTCTTTTTAGGAAATTATAAACTAGGACACACCAGCGTCTTCCCATCGGCTAGGCAAAGCGTTAACGTGTGTGACTTACAGCACAACCTTCAGGCGAGTGTATGCCCACCGGATTATACTAATCCGAGCTTACGCCATTCAGACTACACTAATCCGAGTTTACGCCGTTTGGACAGATTAAAAGTCGCCGAAGGTAAAGGTGTGTACTCAGGAAGTGACGGCGATTACATTGCCGACGACGGGCCGATAAAACTTTCCGACAACTCTCCAGAGGAAGGCGACGAGGCTCTCTGTGTACAGAAATCAAGATTTGCCGGAGAGCATATCGCCAAAGCCCCGCTTTTGAATTTTGACGGTAACCAAGGTAACCACTCTCAGCTGCAGCGCTTGCGCCCGGAGTGCGATCAGGCTCTTTGCTCTTCACTTCGTGGCCGCGGCGATAAGGTTAATTCTGCCCTCTCATCAACCCCAGCGGGCGCCGTCCGCCCTTCAAACGAAACAACTGCAGATCTCGGAGACAAGGAGAGCCCGAGCCCGGTCGAGGAAATCAACGATGTTTTAGGTCACGATGTTATACCAATAAATATTGACGGTGTTGTTTTGGTCGAGACAGAACACGACCGGGAGATAAAGCCACAAACAGCACCCCGCGACTCGATTCTTCTGAACCCCGGGAAGAAATGTGTTATCGTAACACGGAATCTCGAGACGAGGCCTAAAGACACCGCGGTTGAAAGACCTGGGTTTAATCCCTCGGTGGAAAGCCCTCGCGCGAACCCTCGGGCTGGATTAACCGCTAGAGAACGCCTGCACCGGAACAGGGATGCTCCCGAAAACAAGGCCCTAAACCCCGAGAGATCTGAGGGAGGGGAAAGTGTTTTTGTTGACCCCCGGGATTGTGTCACGAACGAGGGTAAACATGGCGTCCCGGCCCCGTCACGGAAAGAGATTAAGAGGGCAAATAATAATTGCAGCAGGGACACTGGAGAGGCGCGAAATAGTGGATCTGATGCAGGCGGTCAGCGGGGGCCTGGGCCTGGGAAATTTCCGTTGAGATACTCTAAGTGTAACAACAATTCCACAGCAAGAGATGCGCCCTTGGGGTCCTTTTGCGAGTTTAAGTGTAGCCTTCATAATTCACAGTGGACAACTGATCAACAGGTGGTAAACAGTAACGACAATCATGATTCGGAAAACAGATCTATAAATACAAAGAAGGGCCTTGGGAAAGATCAGAAGAATTCCCGAAAACACGATCCGTCGTTGGTCATTAACCGTGTTGGAAGTCCGCCCGCTGTTGTCACCGGTGACTCGGTTCAACACACCAAACATCTGATACACAAAGTCAGACAGACCAGGGCCTCGCTGCTACGTCAGCGCCGCGGCCCCACTTCAAGACATCCTAGTCGGAGGGCAGCATCCCACGTACGCGTAGATTCTCGTTTGTTGTCAGATTCGGAAGAACAGAACGGCGCGAGCGTTTTCGGGAATTCCCGTTCGGAGAGGAAACGCGCAAACGTGACTCGAAGCAAGGTATCCAGCCAGATTCATCTGTTTACAGATGAGGCGCAGCTCACAGATCCGCAGTGCCGTCCGCTGACGACACGACCAAGAGGCCGCGCCAAGGAGGGTGCAAACCATCTTAAGACTGCAGAAATAATGGCCGACCCGGTGGCTGTGAATAAACTTAAGGCCCCGACCATGAAACAGACAAAGAGGAGAGGCGCGACATCTTCAAAACCTGGCGGGGACCCTGCACATTCGAAACTTGATCCGAACCAGACGCAGGGGCGTCGGCAAGACGCCTGCACAACCGGATACCCGGTCCACGATAAGACCAGCGACGATTCGCCCACGCGGGGAGGGGGCGAAATCGGCTGCGGGGCGCCCCGGGTCGTGTTGACGCTCGGGTTTCTCCGTCAGACGCAATCCCAGCTGTCCAAAATAAAGAACCCTGCGTCATCGGCGAGGGTCAAGGCCCCTGGTCTGCCGGAGGTCGCGCAGGGAAAGGGTAAAGATAAGGAGGAGAAGCCGCACAGGTCGCCGAAGATCTCGGGGAAAACTTCAAAACGGCCAAAGCCAAGCCCTGACGCTGGTCGGGCATCAGCGGAAACCGAGAGCACCTCGAATGATGGCGACTCGCAGAAGTCAAACGTGATCTCTCCGTTACTGCGTAAAGCCTCAAGGAAAGAAAACATCTGTTCGGACTCGGGTGCCAGCATCAAGTCACCGCGGATGAAAAAAAGGCTGGGCATTCTGGGGGTCACCTCTTACCCGGATGTGCTCTCACCGGTGACGTCACCCACCCAATCCGAGCCACTGAGTCCCAGGATAGAAATGACGTCGCCGCTGAGTTTTGAGAAAGAGACGGTGCACAAACTGCTTGATGGCCTTGCTCGGCACAAGTCTTTATCGCCGTTCCCGAAAAGTCACGCGCTTTCACCCTCACCCACTCCTCAGGTCGCGGTCAAAAGCGGGTCTTCGAGTCCTGCAAACAGGCGCTCGTCTTCGAGGGAGTCGCCCGGGCGGAAAACTCCATCGCAAGGGAGATCCTCAGCATCTGTAAAATCTTCAAACAGCACAGCTTCAACGTCACCAATAGCAATGAACTCAGCAACGTCGTCATCGACCACATCACTCACAGCAACAAAAACATCCGCGCTGACTAAACTGTCTCCTCCTTCTGTTGCCCTATCTGTTAAATCGACGCCTCTGGCGCGGGCGTCTCAGACTAGCTCCATGTTGCCAGTGTCGAAGCCGCCCAAGGTTAAATCGAAAGATGTGCTCGCTCCTGCTTCGACCCTTACGCTGAGTAAAAAATCAGTGACTCGACTTAGAGACAACACAGCGCTCAAACCAGGTTCCGCTAAGGAGAATTCTATGAGGAATGCTTCGGGTGACGTAAAGGACTCGGTCAGCGTCACTCATAAGAGGCTCGAGGCCAAAGTCAGAGGAGAAGGCTCGTCGACCCCAGGCCACGGTCCCCAGGGTCACAGCGACCTGTCATCGAGCAATACAGCCAAAAATTCAATGACAACAACGGGGTTCGAGATTAGCAGCGAGATGATGACGGATGGCATTAGCGTCACGCAGACACGAGAAGGCCAGGCGATCGATTGTGCAGTCCACGCGACGTCTGGCACGGAAGCCTTACTCTGGCTCTCGTCTGATTCTAAAAATAAGCATGACGGTTTGCGACCAGTGCAGCGGGGGACGAGTGGGGTGGGAGCTGAAGAGATCGATCCGTCGACCAGCAGACGTGAAAACAATCTTGAAAAATGCAGCGTAAGCCCGGCCCCAACAACAATGGCACCTTTAACAAAAGACCACTCGAAAAATACCAGACGGGAGCGAGAAGCGGTCGAAGCTGTGGGAGAGGGCACCGCTAAAGGTCACGAGAGGGCAAGTCTTGAAAGCTCGCGGATGAAATGCCCTTTAAGGTTACGGAAAAATGTCAAGGAAAATGAAAATGTCCACGCGAGGGGGGACAACGCGGCCAAGACTCGGGGAAACGCCCCAGCCGCCCCCTCCCCGCCCCCAGGTAAAAAACTCTCCCCCCGCCACGATCCCTCCCAGGCCGTGAATCGACCTGCGGGTCCCGTGGGATCCCAAAATGGGGGTAAGGGATCACTCGTTATTTCTGACGCCAACTGTTCAGAGGAGAAGGATAGATCGACAAAAGGTTCTGTTGTCATCGATTCATGTGATGGGCCGCGTGATGACCACAACCCGTTGACGTCATTTGGGTCAAAACTGCCCAGAAAATTGGATACCGTTGAATCTCAAGAAGAAAAACGTGCCCCGGGTGCCAGGAATTTGACTGCCATCAAAACAAACTTGAAAAATTCTCAACCCAAAATCTTTAACCACCTGACGGCTGGTAAGATGAGACCAGTGACGTCGTTGCCGCGTGACGTCAGATCCGCGTGCTCGACCCGCGAGAGCTCAGTCGACAGCCGCTTTGATGACGACGCGTCCTCTGTGACGTCAGACAGATCGCACGTCTCGACGAAGTCGTCGCCGTCGTCGTCCCGCCTCTCCCAGCCCCGAAACCGTGTAACAAAACTTTCGCACCAGGTGGCGGCGGCGACAACATCTTCCACACGCCGTTCTGGTGCGCCGATACGGCTCCCAGCACCCATCAGCAAGCAAACACTCCCCGTTGAAAATAAACGCAAAGAGTGCAGGACCGTGCCTAGCAGCAACACCAGCGGTAATTCACGTAATGGTTCCACGGGGCGCACCGTTAAACACGAGAGAATTACAGCCTCGGGTGTAAGGGCTGGAGTCAAGCCAGAAGACGGTGCGAAAAAAACAGCGCAGCAGGCGCAATCAGCCCAATCGCAGGACGGCAGGGTGCAACAACCGATGAAACTGCCCGGTGCAAGGGAAACAACCCGAAAAGAAAACCGCGACCTGAGGAGCGCACGAGTTAGCGATGTGGCTGAAGATACGCTAGGCGGAGTGAAGTGGTGTTTGATGCCAGCGAGCGAGGGCTGCCCCGGCGATATCAGGAGTGGGGATACGAATGAGGATGAAAAACGAGTGGATGACATCACACTGGAGGCGGATTCTACAGGTAAAATGGAGAATAAGAAGAAAAAAAAATGATTTTTTATTTATAATGTAAATAATTTATGATTGTTGCTTTTACTGGAATTTTGAAAAGATTTTTTATTTTTTTTTTGTTTAATGAGAAAGACGCGTCCGAGCAGCTCGTGGGAAGATGATTCGGGAAAAAATAAAATAAATATCAGGCTGATGGGAGCTTTCGATAAAAGATGTCAAAAGTTTGGAAGCTTTCCAGGGTCGCATTAGGAACGTTGAAATTGGGGGAGGTTGGGGTGGGGGATTGGGGGGGGGGGAGGGGAGGGGTTAATATACATTTTTAATATATTTGGTGGCAGTGTGGTTTGGCGTTAACAGCAGGGGGGACTGGGTGCCGCCTCTGTTTTTTCTTATCCGTCCTTCAATACTTTATGTTTTTTGGGTTAGTGTCACCTCACTTTAAAAAAATATAAAAAAATGTGGGTGATGTGTTTGTTATCTCGTTGCTGCTGTTCTTTTAATGGGTCTCGCTTGCAGCAGCTGTGTGCGAGACGAGGAAGCGCTGTCGGTACCTGGGGGGGAAGAGATCGTTTTCATTGGAGTAACAAGGCGGCTTAACTTAAGAGCGTTAAGGTGTTCCTATTTTAGGAACCGTTCGTATGAGTATGTCGCTGTTGTTGTTGTCGTTTGTTTTTTGTTTTTTGTTTTTTTGTGGTTTTTTTTAGGGGGGGGGGAGCCACTATGTAACTATTTTACAAACATTAGCAAACTTACAAACAAACGAAATGATAAGTGATATAGTGTGAGGATGTTGTAAGAATGTAACGGGGGTGTGGGTGGGGGAGACGACCAATATGGAGTATATTAGCGTCAAATTTCATATTATCTTTGTTTCAATCAGATATCAGGGGGCACAAACAGACACACACACACACACATGACATGGGGGGGGGGGCGGTCAACAGTGATGCTTTAAAATAATAAAATAGTGAAAATATGGTCAATCATTTTTATCAGCCACACCTGTTATTTGAATTGGATGGTGTCAACAATTAAAACAATTACCGTAACAATGGCGATGAGCCGGATGTTACCCCCACAGCCCCCCCCCCCCCTTTTTTTTTTTCACCTTTTATTTGAATTGGATGGGTACAACAATTAAAACAATTACCGTACAAATGGCGATGGGCCGGATGTTACCCCCCCAGCCCCCCCCCCCCTTTTTTTTTTAAATCCGCCGCGGCGCGGGCCGTAACAGATACAGATGGTCACAGAGTGATTGTTGAAGGAACTCAGGGCTTCCCAACCTGGGGTGCTCGTAACCCCCCCCCCTCCCCGGGGGGTTTCGAGTTAGGATTTTAAGGGTGCGGTGAAACGTTTTTGTTTAAAGAACAGACGAGACGTCAGCTTCTAAGACTCAACACAACACATTCATATTTGAAACAAATAATAATAATGCTTATATTAAGTGACATCTTAGATGCTGTGATAAGTCGTTAGTTCATTTCCAAACTCCTGAGTTATACTACCGTGTTATCTTTGCTCATCTGAAGAAATACATTGTAAATGTACGGTTACTTCTGAAAAAAGGAAATAGGGTTTGGTGGGGGGGGAGAGAGAGAGAGAGAGAGAGAGAGAGAGAGAGAGAGAATTATCTTACTAAATATACTAAACCTCTCTCTCTCTCTCTCTCTCTCTCTCTCTCTCTCTCTCT
>CAXITT010000718.1:134583-157019 GCA_964033795.1 Lymnaea stagnalis | reverse complement strand
AAAGAGAGAAAGAAAAAAAAAAAAAAAAACGAAAAAAAATAAAGCAGAGTAGAACTGATGAGACAGGCAAAGGGAGCTCACTCGCGTTTCGCATCTAAGTGGTGACGGCGTGCTTTTTTCTGTTGTTGTGGTCATGTGAATAGTGGGGGGTTGTGTCCCCAATGGATGGACACGAGCGAAGGGATAGCTGCGAGTTGTTAGCGTGTGACCATTCTCAACGGATCTACTCTAACGGCCGTCATGTCATCAGTGCACCGTGGGGGCGTTCTCAGTGTGGGTCTCGCCGAGGATCGGGCGAGGTCATCGCGGGGCAGCCACGGCACCACAGTAACTCGGAGACGCTTAATGTTGGGAACCGCGCTTCCAATGATGGAGGAGGTCAACAAGGATTAAATTCTGTTACCAGTGTTACGTTTCCGAAACCAGTTTTACTTGATAAAATGACATCAGAGGTGCTGGCTCCGGGCGCCCCTGGTGGAGCCAACAATTTCGCGCCCGAACCTCCGAGGACCGTCGCAGTCTCGCGATGCGTTTCGTGGGATAATTCTCCTTCTCCACCGGGATGTCCCGGCACCGCGTCGGCCAAGAGGTTTATGAAAGCCACAATACGGTGCAGTGTTCATTGTGACCCCTTCTCTTCCACAGATCTCGCCGGGCAGGTGGCAGTCCATCACACCGTGGACGAGGCGCAGAGTGCCGGGATCAAGTACAGGGACGAGTGCCCGAAGTCCGAGCAGTTACATAACGAGGACAACGAGTGTGGTGCATCGGGGACAGTGTCCAGGGATTTGCTCGAGAATGATAGCCGTTGTCCTGAGAGTCCTACCGTTGATCAGTCTAAAAATTTGGAGAACAGATATGTTTCGGAAAAATGTATCGATCACGCAGTTTTGAAAGCAAACGCAGCGTACAGAGATCAGGATTCTACCTCGACTAAAGCGAGCCAAGTCGAGTCTAACGGATGTACCAAAGACGACTTGATAGGCACGAGCTCTGAGGAGGATGAAAGCGATGACGAGTTGGTTGTCCTGATGACTAACGAAGATGACGATATCAGCGACGCGTGCTACTCCGCGGATGCCACTTATCCATCACAGAACGACTATCCACTGGATGATAAGCTCTACTCGATCAAATCCTTCTCCGAATCCAGCGACGGCGTGTCCCGCGACGATCTCGTGTCGTACACGGCGCCCTCTTGCGGCGGCCTCGAAGTCAGGTGTGGGAGCAGGGAGGAGCAGGCCGAACAGGAACCGGAAACAGATGAAAGCCGATACGGCAACTTCGAAGGGCATGCTCACAAGTCTTACACCGGGTTCAGCTTGAATGAAACGGCGTTCACGACCGCCATGGAACACGTCTTGATGGCGGACTCGGACGAAAAGGGGGACGACTCCAACGAATACAACCACCTGGAACCAGACGACGAAACCGATAACGACGACATCGGAGAGCACTGCCGGAACGACGTCGACGACAACGACGGAAATGCGTCGTCTTGCTCTGAATCGAGTTTTCAGTCCGCCACCTCGGATATCTTAATGGCGGCCGCGTCGCCCCCTACGGATGAGCTCGCGAAGTTCGAAGGTTGCGGGACGAGCAAGGCGGGGGAGGGCATGGCGAAGCTGATAGCGTCTGATTCAGAGACCCTGGAAACGGAGTGCTGGGAGGAATCGCAGGCCACGAACGACCGTGAGTTTCTCGGGGATATTATTCTGACCTGTGAGCAAGGGTCTGACTCCAACGCGTTGGTGACCATGCCGTTCACGTCCACGCCGAGGGCGGCGGCACCAGGCCCCCCTCACCACCTCCGGTACGACACCCGAGTGTTTACTACAAAATTACCGCTCAGGACATGCACCGCCCACAGCTCGGTTATCGCGCGTGTTGTCGACGCGAGGACGATCGGGGCAACCGAGTCGGACTCTTTAGTGCTGCCCCCCTTGCCTTCGTCGCTGTCCTGCCCACAGTTTCACAACATGTCCGGGGCCACACCGGAGGTCAACGGAACCACGAACTCTCTCACGGCCTCCGACACCGATCTCAGGCAAGATCGATTCCAGGTGTGTTTCGGCAATCAAGGTCATGACCCAACACACGGTTCTCAGACTTATGGAGTTATGTCTGATTCCAAAGGAACTGCGACCAGTGAGCCATTGCTGTTTGATTCTGTGGGTAATTCCCTTGAACCAACAGCAACAAACATGCTTCATAAGAGTGAACATAAGCTCAGTGGACCGTCAACGCCACAGAGGGTGCCAAAAGAACATTCTAAAATACTGGAAAATTGCACTGACGATTGCTACTGTGATGAAAACATTGTCGGCGATTTAAGTTTTCCTAGCGGAGCAGACGATCTTAGAGCAGACGACGCCCTCAACACGCCCTCGCTTACTTCGTCCCTCTCGTCCTCGTCATCATCACTCGCATCCATGACCGACAAGAGGAGATCCCGGCAGACGAGAATCACCGAGAGCGCGAGGCCCCCCTCCCTCCTCCCGCTACGCTCCTGGTCCCTCGAGCCCCAACGGTCCTCGACAACCAGGGCCGTGGCCCCGCAGCGCAGCCAATCGCCCTCAGTGTACACCAGCACGCTCGTGGTGGACGTGACGTCACACCGGAGTAACCAGCGCCCCCCCAAGGCGCAACAGCCGAACGCTCTCGCGAGAAGCCGGCCCTCGTCGTCACACGCCCGACCCCAACCTCTGGCCGGACAGAGCTCTTCTGTGAGACCCTGCGAGGGAGGATTACGTCACGAGGGGTCGAACACTCCCCCCACTGTCGGCTCGGCTCGGATGCTCAACGACGCCGAACGACTCCAGTCGCACGGTAAACAAACGTCGATCACACAGTCGAGACAGCGGTCAGCGCACGCTCGAATCTCCCACAGTGGTAGAGAGTCTCTGACGGTTATGAGTGCAGGCCAAAACGTGCCAGCGCGCGATACCCCTTGTGCTCAAATCGACGTGAATCAACCCTCTACCCCAGGCTCGTCACATGGCGTTGTTCATCAGAACACGGGCCTTGCCGTCAAGAAGAAGGGAAGGTGGCTTGAGAAAAGCCAAAGGTTTGAACCGTCTGACGCCGCAGCCGCGCTGACCAAAGAAAGCCTGCCCCCGACCAAAACAATGGCAGCGCCACACAGGGGGTCAGCTATAAATAGCCGCCTGCCCAAGCCCACGGAACAGAAAGGCAGAAAGGACAAAGGCGGTAAAACGGACGCTGGCCGCTCCGTTAAATCGGGGCACGTTTTCGGGCACGCCACTGCGGATGACAAGCAAACGGTAAACGCGCGACGAGCAGAAGTGGGGGCGCCGAGTGAAAGCGGTGCGTTTTCCCACGACCTTTGGCCCGCACAAAAAACTACCGGGGTGAGGGTTATTGAAGAAACAAAGGTTGAATCACCGGCATTTACAAACGTTCCTGGTAACACAACGGATACAGACCAACAAATGTGCAGCGTGGCACAGAGAGTTTCGAGACAGATGGAGATGACGAACAGCGAAAAACACTACGCACAATACGGGTTCTGCCCCATCGACCTCCCCTCGACGACGGAGCTCAAACCCAACGAGGGTACCCAAACATCGCAGGACGAGAACCTGCCTTCGGCTGGAACTCAGGATATAAAAACAAGTCTTTTCGAAAGTGGTTATTCTTCTGATATCAAGTCACCGGATTTGAGATCTCCGACATTAGACATGGAGGAGAACGCTCCGGTGTCTGGACCGTCGTCGACCGCTCAAGAATTTGTCAGACAAAGTCACGATAGTCGAAACGGTTGCACCGAATCAAAGCTTGCCTACCAACCGAAGGAAGAAACCCTCGCGATGTCATCGGAGGCGGATTTATTATCACAAACAGTATTATCTTTGACTCGCGTGCACGGTGGCGCTAAAACGCGTGCAGAAAAACAAACCGCGACCTGGAATGAGGAGAAACGGCAGGAAATCTCGGCGGTGCCCCAATCATGGTTATCTGGAACTGCCGGGGGTAGATTAGAAACGAGCTTGCCCGAGGCTGAGGGCTCGCAAAAACGCCAACAGCCAGATGAGGTTGGTAAAGGTGACTCGATGTATCGGAATTGCGTCGGGGTCGCTGCAGTGGCCGTGCCGCCGGGCGAAGACGGTTGGCTCGATTCTCGGTGCAAGGTGGTCCAGTCGTGTCCTGAGAGTTTCCGGATGACAGAGTGTCGTGCAGCAGGGGACGAAAAATTGACTTTGCCGGAAGCGTGTTACTCACAGGGCAGTATCGGCTACAAGGTGGACGCGACCGGTTGTGAAATAAGACGTGAAGAAGGAGGCAGTGATGAAACAAAACAGATTTTTCAGCAGCACAGCTGCCGTTCGGATAATTCCGAGGACCAAAGCACCGCAGCCGTCAACGGAGACAACCTTGCTAACATGATCCTCGCTCGAAACTTCTGCCAGGATTACGTCAAATCCTCCGAGAATAATGCTAGCCTCGGGCAGGATGGCATTTCTCAGTCGAATACCTCAGACGCCGAGGCCGTACACAAGCGAGGCTTTTGTTTTCAGACCACCGAGGGCATAGAACAAGCGGACACTTCAGCGCATCAGATGGATGGATTGGACGAAAATATCAAAACGGATCAGCGGGGCCGCACGGAAGACAACCGTGTTGAGAAGGGAAGCATTCATGTGGAGTATCCCCCGTGCGATACAGAGGGTATTTCTGGCGGCGCTGATTCTAACACCAGGATACGAGAATCGCGGCACACGGCGCTGGACGGCTCGGTTCCCGGCTGTGATGATGCGTATCCATTTGTTGGGGAGATAAGGAAACTCGGTGAGATCATCACAGGTTCGAGCTTACACCAGGCTGAATCAGTAACTCATAGTGGAGACTCGGTGTCCTTCTCAGCCTCTGACTCGGCCTCCTTCTCGGCCTCCTACTCGGCCTTCGACTCGGCCTCCGACTCGGCCTCCTACTCGGCCTCCGACTCGGTCTCCAACTCGGCCTCCAACTCGGCCTCCAACTCGGCCTCCAACTCGGCCTCCTACTCGGCCTCCGACTCGGCCTCCTACTCGGCCTGTGCTCGTTCAATGGAAGACAGCGTGTTCAGGCGTGCCGATGCCATTTCAGAGACAGGGGCCGAGCGATGTGATCATAACAAGGTGTGCGAGCCATCTGACAGCGAGCGAGAGGCTCCGTCTTCCGTGGCACTCAAACCTGGACCGGCTGTGTTCGAGCTGTCAACGAGTTCCGAGAATACCTCCTTATTATTGTTACCATCATCCCAGTGCTCCCTGCCGTGCGCGGAAGATGATAATCCCCCCACCACCGGCAGCCCTGTCTCACCCTACCAACAGACATCGGACAACACGGCCCCACTCGGTGGGGAACACGAGAATGTAAGGCCACGCGAGGCCAGCCCGGGCCATCAACAGATTTGTGATTTAATTTCCTCTTGTTCAAAGGAACGGCAAGGGGTCCGACCGTCGGAAAAGCCGAGTGCCGTGATGGAACCCAACGGCAAGGTGAAATGTGACAGAATGTATTATTCCACTGGAGATATTCGTGTCTGCTATACCCCTGGTTTCAATTTACAGTCGAACTCGGATATTTCTTGTGGATTAACAACTGCCGGTATCGATCCCGCAATTTCTGGGAATGTTATCACTGTGGATTACACCGAAAACGTATGTGACATTCCTGTGAAAGTGAGTACTGAAGATTTCATAGAGGTAAGGACACCTTTATTACGTTCATCTTCACCTTCATCTCAGATCTCACTCAAATCTCCCCTCGTGCAATCCTCGGTACTGATTAGTGAGCCATTATTAACTGAGAACAGAGCCACCCAGTCGAAAAATTTTGGAATTATGTGTGTCAGCATGAAAGCACCCCCTACTGCCCCCAAGCCAGACTTACACCTCCAGTCCTTGCACGCCAGTCTTATGCGGGGTAAATCCGACCCCCGCGCGGACCCCTGGGTGGGAGATGAGATGAAGTGTAAACACGTCGAAAGCAGAGGCATGGACTGGCCTGGATTAGCTTCAGCGTCTACCGAGCTTAGCTCCATACTGGCGAGGAGATATCAATGCAGCGACAGCGGGGAAAAAAGCGGAGAAGACAGGTCCGTGGTGGGGGTCCCCAGCCACGCCGCTGAGAGGTTTATAGATCACAAAAACATCAAAATCTCAGAGGCGCACCCGAGAAAGAAAATGATAACGTCGGTTCATATCGAAAGGCAGAACGAGATCATCGGGACGGCGAAACAGGGGTGCGTGGCGGTGGAAGAGGTGAGAACCGTCGATGCAGCTCACGGGAGGGCGATTCTCGAGGGGTCAGGGGCGGACGATTTGAGGAGCCCGACCGCGAAAACGTTTCAGTGCGCCAATATTCTCCAGCGTTGGAACGCGCTCACCATGTGCTCCTCCCCCCGCCCCGACAGCTTGGAGTCGCTCAGGCTCCCCAGTCCGTCCACCCACCCCGAGCAGCCGCCTAAGGAGAAAAGTCCATTCATCCTGGAGAAAGTCTGCGAACTCCTCAGTAAAATCTCATCGAAAGACGCCGCCCCCGACGTGGCGGCCCGTGCCAAATCGCCGCTTCTGCCTCCGCCACCACCCGAGGTGCCGAGGAGTGCGCTCGTCCGGAGAGACGAGCGATCCGGAAACGTAAACAAAGAAAAGGTCAGGGGCGTGCGCGTCGTCAACAAATGGAAATCCATGGTGAAGAAATCCAGGGTCGTCGCCATACGGGAGTCGCTGAAGGTGAAAATGTCCGGTCAGGATGACCACAGTTCGTTTCTGCTGCCCCCAGTTTCACCCACACCGCCCAGGAGGTACAAGTGGGCCAGAGGGGACGCTGGGATATGGAAGAAGCTCTATCTGGATGACAACGGAAAGCTCGACTCCAGCACAGAAAGTTTTCACACCGACAGAACATCGCTGGAACCCTCTGACGTTGTGTCGCCAGAGTTCTCACCAGTCGTCACGGGTGACGATAATGGAACGTTGCGAAATGTGTTCCCAGGCTGTGGTGACATTCCAAGGCAGGCGCTGGGGGAGAAATACCTGCTGTGTGAATCACGCGAGCAGGAAGATCTGGAAGTGATGAATATATTGCAGATAAGCCCACCGTTACCGGACGACCGAGGCACGAGCTCAGAGCGAGGCACTAAAACGCCGTGTGATGATGCTGCTGTTGTTGATGATGATGATACCCCCAACGAAAGCATAAATAGACCACGGAGGGACGGTGAGGGAGGGAGTGAGACTAAGTTGATGCCCGACGACTTGGCCCCGAGAAATGGGTCATCGTCCGGACCCTGTGAAGTACCTGTCCCTGCACGTGAAAACACACACACTGTTGACGTGTTGATGGCCGACGAACAAGAACGTTCGCGCGAGCTGTTCATCGGCCAACCCCCGCGAGACACTCGCCTACCGACCGATGCCAGCCCACCATTCCTTGACTATGATGGTACCGCTGGAGGGCCTGTCTCTCGTCAAAGGGATTATTTGGAAACAATCGATGGGAAGGCGAGGGTAATGGATTTCCCAGAAGCCAAAGTTGTGGAAAATGAGATTAGTTTTGTAATTGATAGGACTGTAAAAGGGAATGTCTGTCAGATAGTGTCTAATGAGATGGGAACTGAGTCGGCCGAACCCTTTAATACAAGAGTCATTTCTGATAACGTAATCGGAATCAGTTTTCGAAAATCGTCTCTGTCAACTTTCGAATCTTCAGTGACGATACCCAAGGAATCGAGTGCTCCGAGTTGCGCTGAAGCATGCGAGGGAAGCAGCGAGCCCTCGAATACAAATAAAGATCTGCTCGATAATAAACAATACGGCTTTATCTCTAATGAGGACAGCCGCCTTACAGAATCTAGACTTGAGCAAACGGCCCATCGTCATGCCTCATGCCCGGAAATAGACTTATCAGTCGCCAAGGGCAGTAATTCAGATTCGGTTGCTGTAATCACGGTACAGTCCCTTGACGTGAATTCATATAAATCTTTGCCGGGGCCCAACCGAACTCACCTAATTGAGGAGCACGGGGATGATAAAGCGAGTGAAGAAAACGAGTGCGCTCATTCCTACACGGCCGCTCAACAACAGATAGCCGCGGACGAAGAAGGTATTTCGAGAGAAAGGGATTCCACCGCGATAGAGCAAGCTGAAAGTGATAAGGTTTTTGTCCGTGAGCCATGCAGCAAATATGACAGGAGCGCCGTATCAGAAGCTCCCGGGACGGAATCCCGGCACGCTAATGGAAACGACGGATCGCCGTCTGGCAGAAACGGTTTTCCAGAAAACAAAGAGTCGACCTCAGACCATTCCTCGCCGTGTCATTTAAACCAGTCTCACTCTCTGAGCTCGACCGTCGACAGGGGAGACGCATCACTGAAACTGGCCGCGCACACGGGCCCGGCTGTCGAGGCATGTGAGAACCCATGTGCTGTTGCGTCAGAGAAAGACCGACATATTCTTCTTACAGACGGGTCGGCTTCGTTCAGGCCGAACACGCTAAGCGTTCGGAAATCCAATCTGGCCCCAGCCCCATCAGTTAGCCAACCGACAAGCACTGCACAATCTGGGCAAACTCATAAAACCAAGGATGCGACCGGCGCGGGAGACCCGCCCACCACCGGATACGACGATAAAGATGACGAGGAAGAGGCGGCTCTTAAAAAGCCCGACGGCGACGATCAGAAAAGTAAGAAGTACACGTGGCCCACCGTTGCGGAAAGTCTGAAAAGGTTTCAGAAATCCATTGCGGCGGCCCCGCCCAGAGGCCACATGCAACGAGGGAGAGAACAGCAGTATCAGGTTCCGATTCGAAAAGACGCGAGCAGGAGCCGAGGGCCCAAACTGTCAAGCATTGACGCGAAGGACATTAAAGGCGCCTTCAAGGCTTCCCCCGACTCAACGCTCGACGAGGTCGAACGCGTGGAGGTAGACGAAGACAGACTGCCTGGACATTCGGTGGTCGCAGATTGTAAACAAAGCAAGCGCGAATGGGGTAGTGTTGAGATCGAAGACCAGTCGAAGCAGTGCCAACCGTGGGGATCAACTTTGAAAATATCAACTTCCTCCCTTCGCGATACCTTAACAGAGCCGTCATCGACACCATCATTTTCTACAGACAAAACAGCAGCATCAGACGACAACGGTAGAAAGCCCATCTCCCCTCCCGTCACAGACGTCAAACAAAACATATCACCCACACCATTATCAAAACGCTCGCCGACATGGTCGCCGCCATCCGTACACGAAAAGCTACTTCCGCCTTCGCCTGTCATCATCTACTCGCCGGACGCGACCACAAAACACGCGCCGCCGTCTCGATCACCCACGCAGTTCAAACCAGCGACATCGGATCCGAATCTCGGGCCAACCCTCGACGACGATGACCAGTCGCTGCCGTCCCTGTGTGATCTGATTTGTAAATCGTTATCGACCTCTTCCTACTCATTACCATCCCCCACAGAAACCAAGGGCTTCGTGAACCAGTCGCCTGCCAGGGTGGCCTCCCCACGCACGCCCCGTGCCGCTGCTAAATCGGCCCCGGCCTTCAAACAGCTCGATGATCACCAGGCCTTCATGAGACTACCGACGAGTGGATTAGTTCCCGGCCGGACATCCGGATCTTTTGCGGCAGCTGCAGCGGAGCGCCCGGACGATGGGGTGACCCCGTCCGAGGATTCCGCGGCGGTCGTCGCCGCCGATGAGCACACGGTGACGTCACCAAAGTCTGGTTCAAGGAGGAACATGCAGAGCGCCAAATTGATTAGCGTCAGCGTTTGGGATACACACGACGGCGATAAGGCCCTGCGGCCGTCCAGGAGACTTTGGGCCCCGGAGGAGAAACCAGTGAGTAGCCTGTTTGTATTAACATACCCCCCCCCACCCTTTTTTTTCAACTTTTTTTCCCACCTTTCCTTTCTCTCTGCAGACATATCTTTTTCTATATCTTCCCATAATTAAGAATAAAAATACATATCTTAATCAGACAGTATCTTGCTTGATCAAAACTGTATCAATATTGTATCAATATTGTATCAATATCGTATCAATACTTTAATCAATACTAAACCATATGTTTCTTAACGCTCCAATTGACTAACAGCTTATACCAGCGGTTCTCAACCTGTGGGTGGCGACCCCTTTGGTGGTCGCACGACCCTTTCCCAGGGGTCGCCTAAGACCACCTGAAAACACATATGCTCTAGTTATGAAGTAACAACGAAAATAATGTTGTGGCTGGGGTCGCCACTACATAAGGAATTGTATTAAAGGGTCGCGGCCTTAGGAAGGTTGAGAACCACTGGCTTATACATTCACCACACACTTCTAATGTCCGAATCCTTTTCTTATTCCCCATTGACCAGCACATCACTGTCTTCTCATCTAAATCCTGTTGCCTTAATGTTCAGCTCTCTGTTAGTTCAACCCTCCTCAAATGAGAAGTGTGGCCAAACAGAATGGTGGACACATGACACGCATATTTACCTGCCATGCAATTCTCTTAGTGTAGCGGTCCACTAGGCCAACTGTTGATTTTGCTCTACGTAATTGTCCCATATGCTATTTTACGGTAATCTGCCCAACGCCCTTTTACGTTAATTTGCCCAATGCCCCTTCACTGTGATCCTACCAGTGCCCCTTCATTGTGATCTGCCTAATGCCCCCTTTTGTGATTTCCTTATGCCTTCCATACCAGTCGTTATCGACCAATACCATTTTCTGTGATCTCAAAGCTCTTTTACTACGATCTGCCCAATGCCCTTTCACAGTGACCTGCCCCATGCCCTTTTACTATGACCTGCCCCATGCCCTTTCATTACGACCTGCCCAATGCCCCTTTACTACGACCTGCCCAATGCCTTTTCAGAGTGACCTGCCAAATTTATTTATGTATTTATTTATTTAGGCATTTTTATATAGCGCTTACCTTAAAGCTCTAAGCGCTTTACAATTATTAAAAACATGTAAACTAACTAAGATAAGAATGAGACATTAGGATAGTAACTACTATACTATAGAAACAATGTCCTTTCACAGTAGCCTAACAAATGCCCTTTCATTGTGACTTGCCAAATGCCCTTTCACAGTGACCTGTCGAATGCCCTTTTCCGCCCTACCCCGTAAAACCAGGGACTAGTTAGCAGGGACACCCCAGACTACCGGCTAATTACCTCAAATCCACCATTCAGTTCTGCTATAATTAGGGTAACAACAGCGGGTTTGGAGTGTTGTAACCGATGCTACAGTTGCTACCCAAGACTCCCTCTTTACCGCCCGTGGGCGTACACCCCCACCCTATGCACTCGGCCAGATGCTTGTAACTCGCGGATGTAGAAGCGGACGTTTCCACTTACGTGTATCCACAAAGCTGGCCATCATTTGAGATCATTATTGGTAATGTCTTTGAATTGTGTATGTGATTGTTTTGTAATGCGTATGTGTTACTTTAAGTGGCCCCCAAACTCAGCTGCAGACTTTCAGTGCCAACCTGCAGGCTCTCAGTGCCCAGCTGCAGGCTCTCAATGCCCACCTGCAGGCTCTCAGTGCCCACCTGCAGACTCTCAGTGCCCACCTGCAGGCTCTCAGTGCCCACCTGCAGGCTCTCAGTGCCCACCTGCAGGCTCTCAGTGCCCACCTGCAGGCTCTCAGTGCCCAGCTGCAGGCTCTCAGTGCCCACCTGCAGGCTCTCAGTGCCCACCTGCAGGCTCTCAGTGCCAACCTGCAGGCTCTCAGTGCCCCAGCTGCAGGCTCTCAGTGCCCCAGCTGCAGGCTCTCAGTGCCAACCTGCAGGCTCTCAGTGCCTACCTGCAGGCTCTCAGTGCCCAGCTGCAGGTTTAGGCATTCGAGCAACACCACTGTCAAACCGGGAAGTGCAATAGATGAAATTATTATTATTTTTTTTTTTTTAAACTCTTCGAAACATAATCAGGTCACCAAGATCGGTACATGATTTCAGTCTCTGAACATAGCTAGATATTCGCTTGCATTTTTGTCCATTTAAAAGTTTTACCACAAACTTGGGTTGGTGGGAGGGGGGGGGGGTTCTTAGTCCTTATCCCCATTCGAATGGTAGTGACAGTATATATTATGGTAGTGACTGTATATCTTATGGAAGTGACTAAATATCTTATGGTAGTGACTGTATATCTTATGGTAGTGACTGAATATCTTATGGTAGTGACTGAATATCTTATGGTAGTGACTGAATATCTTATGGTAATGACTGTATATTGTATGGTTATGACTGTATATCTTATGGTAATGACTGTATATCTTATGGTAATGACTGTATATCTTATGGTAATGACTGTATATCTTATGGTAATGACTGTATATCTTATGGTAATGACTGTATATCTTATGGTAATGACTGTATATCTTATGGTAATGACTGTATATCTTATGGTAATGATTGAATATCATGTGGTAATGATTATGTATCTTATGGTACTGACTGTATATCGTATAGTACTGATTGTATATCTTATGGTAGTGACTCAACATCTTATCGTAATGACTGTGCATAATATGGTAATGACTTTTATCTTAACGAGGAGTGGCTTTCAAATAGTTCCAAGGGCAAGGTCTCGGCACGCAAGGGTGAACATTTGGGAAAGATCTGTACTGGAATATTTGAACCAGTCAGGTAAAAGGTGATCTGAGGTTAAAGTTCAAACCTGTACGCCACCCCTCTGTTAAAGAGTGATGGGTAATGAGCGCAAGTGCAGAGATAGTTTGGGAACTGTTACGCATATACTCAGGTAAATGTCACGGCCGCTTTCAGTCAGACGTCAAAAAGCAACTACGCTCTGAGGTGCTTCATTAGTTGTAAACAGTCGGCCGAACCTTATGACTCAGCTGCAATTAGGCCAGTGTGCAAACCTGATGGCGCTACCAGCCTGGTGGCGCTACCAGCCTGGTGGCGCTACCAGCCTGGTGGTGCTACCGGCCTGAGGGTGCTACCAGCCTGATGGTGCTACCAGCCTGGTGGTGCTACCAGCCTGAAGGTGCTACCAGTCTAATGGGGCTATCAGCCTGGTGGTGCTACCAGCCTGAAGATGCTACCGGCATTAGGATTCTTCCAGCCTGAGGGTGCTACCAGCCTGTTGGTGCTACGAGCCTGATGGTGCTACCAGCCTGGTCGTGCTGCCAGCCTGGTTGTGCTACCAGCATATATACATATATATACATATAAAAATTCAATGACAAAGACTTTCAATCAAAATCAGATTTCCATTCATTTACTAACGGGCCAGAGACGGGTAAATGTAGCACTTCGCGGTATGCTTGAATTCTGTGATCTCTTGGAGGTACAAAAAGCTCACTGTTCCGTTCTCTGCTGAGCAAGCGGAAATTCCCCAGAGTAACAAAAACTGCGACCAAGTCCATGCATTACTTATCTGTGCTGGACAATCTGAGGATGGCGGCGGTGGGCCCAGCCTGGCAGCGGTATCTGGGTCACTCTTAGCCTCATTATGCGGGTACTTTTGTGTTGTTGTTGTTTTTTCCCATGGGAACTTGGGATTGTGGTGAGTTTTTAAGCTTATCTTGCTCATGTATCAAACACACATGCGAGCTGAGGTCCAGTGGCGGAAATGGTGTGCGGTCCAGCAGAGAAATTGAGCGAAGCGAATGTGTTGGAGGTGAGAATGTGTGTGTGTGTGAGAGAGAGAGAGAGAGAGAGAGAGAGAGAGAGAGAGAGAGGCAGGAGAGAGAATATGAGTCTAAGAGAATTTGAAAGGACAGAATGCGTAGGAGGGGAGAATCTTAGAGAGGAGAGAATGTGTAGGAGGGGGAGAATCTTGGAGAGGAGAGAATGTACGTAATATAATATATTTGAAAAAAAGCGAGCTGATTGAGCACACACACCCACACACACACACACACACACACACACACACACACACTCTGTGTGTAAGAGAAAAACACACACACACACACACACACACACACACACACACACACACACACACACACACACACACACACACACACACACACACACACACACACACACACACACACACACACACACACACACACACACACACACACACACACACACACACACACACACACACACACACACACACACACACACACACACACACACACACACACACACACACACACACACACACACACACACACACACACACACACACACACACACACACACACACACACACACACACACACACACACACACACACACACACACACACACACACACACACACACACACACACACACACACACACACACACACACACACACACACACACACACACACACACACACACACACACACACACACACACACACACACACACACACACACACACACACACACACACACACACACACACACACACACACACACACACACACACACACACACACACACACACACACACACACACACACACACACNGCCTTTCCGATTTAAAAATATTTAACATCCAATGGAAAGTGCTGCTGTTTTAAGCTCTTTGTGGGATGATGAGCAGTGGTAAAAAAAAAAAACAACAAAAAATAGGAACAACATGGCAAAAAAAAAAAAAAATGCTGAATAATTCAAAGTCCATTCGCGTCTGCTATCTTGCATTTGATGGAGTTATTTCCCCTGGCAGTGTTAAACTACCCCAGGGGTTTTCTTGCTCATATATAATTTTAAAAAAAACAACAAAAAAACAAGACTTATTAAATTGTAACTATTTTTAAACAATTGTGTGCTTAACTGAAATAAAACAGACACATATTGGAAGCATTTTGTTTATTAGGGCAATTTATTACAGGCGTTTTATAATTATAATATATTTCATTTGGATTTTTTTATTTAAAAATAATACATTAATATAATATCCAGTGAAATAATACTTTAATTATGATAATTAAAATTTATTTTAAAAAAGTCATTACAAATAAAATAGATCTAATGGACATTTTGCTTTTCTTCTGTAGCTAATACATTAAAATAAGTACTGGTATAAAGAAACTAAAAAGCGAATTTAATTTTCACTGAGACAAAGAATAAAATTTGAACTGCTGTTAACTGCATGAGTCTATGTCTATGGCGTTCATGTTTGAATTTTCATTTCAAACAAAGTATTCTATTTTCCCATTTTCTCCTCGTATGAATTTAAATTTAATAAATTTCGGCAAAAGTTTGACACCTGGAAAATATTCAAATGCTTCTAGTTATGCAGTAATGGGAAATTATCCAAGAAAAAAAGTAAGATATGTTTGATTAATCCTTGGACGTCATAACCTTTTTTCTGTTATTATTTGAATTTGAAACTGAAAATTATTTATTTTTTTACTAAAATTTTTAGTTAGCTTCTAAAACTAATAAACTTAAAGGAGTGCTAGGCTACAAATTTACTATTAAGTTTTAGTCTTACTATTCTTACTAAGTCTCCCTCACACTCCTAGATGTACTGATTACCAGGACCAGGGCCTAAACTACAATTAGTAGTAGTAGTCTAGTGACTTATTTAGACTTTAGTAGTACGGTAATACTATTAACTATTAGTAACTATTTAAAATTATTAGTAAGTAAGTTAGTAGTAGTAGTTAATAGTAATAGTAATACTTAGTAATAGTCTCTATTAATTGTATATGAATATGCATTGCCTGGTAATTTAAGTAACGAATGCCTTTAACTTTAAGTAATAGTATTATATTACTATTATTTTTAGTTCTTTCTGACAGTCCACTGACACTGAGTTTAATCAACTTTGTCACAATCACAATGTGACTGAATTTGTGTCACTAGAATGATAACAGTTTACAATGGTTTTTAGGCTGTAGGCTAATAATGTAGGCCTACTGGCCTATGCCTATTGGCTATTGCTACTGTGTGATTGTGGTGTGTTAATAACAAATAAGATAAGAATAAAAGTTATTCCTAGTCATAATAATAATATAGTAAAAGTAAGTGTTATAATTATAAGTTTTTAATGTTCTTTTATTAGTATTATAAGTAAGACAATTTTATTTATTAAAATAATAGAAGTAGGCTATAATAAGACTTACTATGTTACACTATGTAGGTTTAGTAGTAGGCAGTCCTTAAACTATAATAGGCTATTTTAAGTAAGCTTTTGTAAAAAAAAAAATCCTAAAGGAAATAAACCTTATAAATAAACCCCTTTTCATCCAACAAATAATTTACTATTTTTAGATTAGGGCTAATAATAGTAATAATAATTGACCCACTTCTCAGTCTCAGCAGGGGAGTGAGTTCATTCTCTCCTCACATTACTAACACTCACATCAATCACATGTGGACAGGTCAGGGGTCAGATTATGAATTACAGTTTGGCTCTTTAATTTTTTTGTTAGTATAAACATTAATAACCTAATCATTGTGGCTGAGGTATGTAAGGATGATTGGGCTTAATAATGTTCAATTTATACCCTATTATCTATTGGTCATTTGACTTGTAAGTCTGTGTAATTTATGTAAATACATACTTTGTTTTGCTTTATTAGATTGTGGGGGAGGCTATAGTGGTCCACAGTAAGAAATCCACTCCTTAATTTGTAAGGTCAGTTCTTGGGAGCTACCCCTTTGGCGTTCCTGGGGTAGCAAGATGGTTTGCCGTCAGGATTTGTGCTCAGGTCATCAACGACAGTCCAAATGTTACATATAAGTCATTTATTAAAATAATGCCTCACAAAAAGGGGGACATCACTACTTTTAAGTGTACAAGAAAAAAAGATATACTTACTCACTTGTACTGATGACATTTTAAGTAGACCCTAGCTGATAACACTTGAAGTAGGCCCTAGCTGATAACACTTGAAGTAGGCCCTAGCTGATAACACTTGAAGTAGGGCCTAGCTGATAACACTTAAAGTAGGCCCTAGCTGATAACACTTAAAGTAGGCCCTAGCTGATAACACTTAAAGTAGGCCCTAGCTGATAACACTTAAAGTAGGCCCTAGCTGATAACACTTAAAGTAGGCCCTAGCTGATAACACTTGAAGTAGGTCCTGGCTTATTGAAGTGAAATAATCACACACATTACACAATTCATGAGACTCATATACTCTGTCATGATCAGATCACGTGATGTCGTTCTGTGTATAATTTTTTCAGTGAGCGATAATGTTTTCCTTTAGTAACTTCCTCACTTTTACTCACCCAGAAATGAGCTATGACATATATCTGGGGTGGTGCGTAATTATTGTAATGAGTGGCAAAAAGCCATTTTTTAAGGGAATGAGTGATTGGTTTGTTGAGCTGGGTACATTTTGGATGGTGGACAGGAGTTTCCTTTCTTATGGTGTGCACGCCTTTACTGCTGATTTGTTTTTATTGTGTAAATAATTAAAGAATACTAATTTTTATGCAAACCATCTCGTGAATTTCTTTAAATTTAAATTGAATGGTTTACTACACTTCAGCTTTGTAGGGGCTAAGGTGAAGGCAACAGCGTTATAGACTCAGTAATTGTTTCTGTGGCCGTACGGAAGGGGTCCTACCCCTAGACGACCATTGGCCACATACTCTACGCTCAAATAGCACAGACCAAGACTTGTTTAAGTTGCTGATATATATGTATTATATGTGGCCTTTGAGCTAATAAAATATTCATGATTTGGGCACTGTTTGAACTTGAGAACCTTTTAGTGTTAAGTGTAGTGTACTTAGTAATGGGTAGCTTTCATCTCTATTCTTAAAAATCTTAATATTTTTTTTTTCAATATTCTACCACTCACTCACTGTGCCCAATACCAAGCACCTAATCAGGCTCACACTGCACCATCATTTTTTAATTAGACTGATTTCAAAACAATTATTTTAATTTTTATGTTAATCGTCGCAATGGATTTGTTCAATTGGAGTTAGGCGACAAAGTAGTCGACGTAGCTTAGTCTAAACACTAAAATAGTATTCGTTGTAGCCCTAGCTTTGTTCTGTGAGTCAGTATGAAACAAAATTCTATTGAATCTAATCTTGCAATTATGGCCAAGAGTCAGTTGCTATATATATATTTTTTAAATTTTCTGGTTGCTGGAGAATTCTGCAGTTTTCCCATCAGGTTACAGGCTCAAATTGAATAAAAACATTATTTCCTGTCTCAGGATTTTTGCTGTCTGAAATTGACCTCTTCTCTAAAAGTAGTAAGTGGGCACAGACCAGACATGAATTGTTTACTTTATAGGAAGTAGTGCTATTAATTGGTATGTAATTTAGCAAATGGTGTAAGCAAAGTCATGTAGAGATGTCGATTACATTATGGAGCTCCTTTACATAAGAGTTGTGCATCTTTCATTTGCTGTTTGAAACAGAGGAATATACTTACTTTATATCTCATGGTGATTACTTTTCATTTGATGTCTAAACAGTTGCTACACACAATGCCTAAACACTTGCTACAACTGAATGCCTAAACAGTTGCTACACAGAATGCCTAAACATTTGCTACAACTGCATGCCTAAACACTTGCTACACACAATGCCTAAACACTTGCTACAACTGCATTCCTAAACACTTGCTACACACAATGCCTAAACACTTGCTACAACTGCATGCCTAAACACTTGGTACACACAATGCCTAAACACTTGCTACAACTGCATGCCTAAACACTTGCTACACACAATGCCTAAACATTTGCTACAACTGCATGCCTAAACTCTTGCTACACAGAATGCCTAAACATTTGCTACAGCTGCATGCCTAAACTCTTGCTACACAGAATGCCTAAACATTTGCTACAACTGCATGCCTAAACACTTGGTACACAGAGTGCCTAGACATGACAGAATTCCTAAACATTTGTTACACAGAATGCCTAAACATTTTTACACAGAGTGCCTAAAAATTTGTTACACAGAATGCCTGAACATTTGTTACACAGAATGCCTCAACATTTTTACACATCATGCCTAAACATTTTTACACATAGTGCCTAAAAATTTGTTACACAGAATGCCTAAACATTTGTTACACAGAATGCTTGAACATTTTTACACAGCATGCCTAAACATTTTTACACAGAGTGTCTAAAAATTTGTTTCACAGAATGCCTGAACATTTGTTACACAGAATGCCTAAACATTTGTTACACAGAATGCCTGAACAATTGTTACACAGAATGCCTGAACATTTGTTACACAGAATGCGTAAACATTTTTACACAGAATGCCTGAACATTTATTACACAGAAAGCCTGAACATTTGTTACACAGAATGCCTAAACATTTTTACACAGAATGCCTAAACATTTTTACACAGAATGCCTGAACATTTGTTACACAGAATGCCTGAACATTTGTTACACAGAATGCCTGAACATTTGTTACACAGAATGCCTAAACGTTTTTACACAGAATGCCTAAACATTTTTTACACAGCATGCCTGAACATTTGTTACACAGAATTCCTAAACATTTTTACACAGAATGCCTAAACGGTTGTTACACTGCAGCCCAGAGACATTGTTGAATTTGTCTTTATTTTCTCTACTATTGTGGACAATTCTTCCTTCCCAATTAAACAGTGTTCTTTGAAAGGCATGCCTCATATATGTTCAGTAACAAGGATATATGTCATTATGTTCCCCTGCGATTCATGTTAGTCACCTGTCAGTTCATTTGTTCAATGCTTAACACTAACAGACATTATTTTAGATATGTTCTTTATATTCTAATAGATTTTCAAGCTTTGCAATTTTAAGGTATTTCTTCTTTTAACTATTTAGACTTTCAAAAAAAAATTCTCTAATTATCCAGTCATTGTTTTAAAAAGGCAACTCTTAATATCCAGTCCATCGTTAATAAAAAAAAAAGGAACTCTTAATATCCAATCAATTCTTTTAGAAAAAAAAAATAATTTAATGTCCAGTCATTGTTTTCAAAGATGGTGCCAGCCACTTTCACTTTTTTTACATGGGAAAATTCTGCAATGTCTGACGCAAGATAAAAACCAGAGCACAACAAATAAGGGCCAAGGCATTAAGGTTGATCCAGGTAAATTTAGAAGGGATGCCAAAAATAGATTATCCTCTCTCCCCCCCCCCCCCCCCGACAGACTTTTAATTTCACAATCTTATCTGTGGTTCCTCCAGACAACACTGGGAGCTATTAATAAACGTATGCGTGGTGTTTTGGATCGGTTTGGCTCCTGGGGAATGTACCACTCTTATACAGAGTAAATATATAAGTATATATATTTCTATAAATAAATAAATATATATTTACATAAATAAATATATATATGTTTGTACGTATATTTTAGACCTCCTTTTTTATAACATACAGCTTGATCGAGGATCCTTACAAGATATACGTATTCCCGACGCACAGGGTTCGTCTTTCCGGCAACGGGGGACCTGGGCAAAGTAATGCACTGTCACCTCATATTCCTCTCTAACCTATCAAGTGATGTTAGGAAAAGCTAATTGGACCGGCCCGGCGGTTTCCGGCGCCCCGGGAAAACTTAACTTTGGCGCCCCCTTATAATATATATTTTTTTTTTGCAAGGAAAAAACAAGGGGGTTAGGTAAGGGGTTTATTACTTAGGGGATTTTTGTTACTTTAAAAAAACAACAACTATTATAATGAAGAAAACTATTTGTCTTCACTTGTATCTGTACAGATTGGACAATTGGCCTACAGAAGACGTTTGATTTTTTCTGTTCTTTTTTTGTCTTGCTTGCCTGTACATCCGCAAATCATTTTATCGCAATTTCTATTTTTCTTCCATGGCGCCCACATCAGATGCTTCTTCCTATATTGGAAGATCGTTGATGGCGCCCGGGGCAACTGCCCGAATTGCCGGGACCTTGAGCCGACACTGGCCTGGCTGGCCCTTGGGTTATGACCAATAATGTTTCTGTCATGCAATTTTATCCCAGTAGGGTTATTTTTTCTTTCTTTCTTCGGGCTTTCATTGGGGGGGGGGGGGGGGGGAAAGTGGGCCAGGGCATCTATCCGCGCCAAATGTTGGAAAGGTTCTGATTCCGTCGCCCTCATCGTATAGGGCCTATAAGCATAAATTCAGATAACAACTAAAAATCCACTGGTATTTGTAGGTAGAAAGGCGGCGGTATTGTCACCGTGACCGGGACGAAGGCTCCCGGGCGAAACAGGAGATGGCGAGGTTAACAGAGGATCGAAGGGACACAACCAATGTGTTGTACCGTTAAATTAAACCTTTTTTTGTGGAAAATGCCTTCATCAGTACAAGGGAAAAAAACAACATTCATATAAGTGTAAATTAAATTCCGTTAATAATTTAAAAAAAAAAAAAATTAAGTGATAACGACAGCATACTTGTTGAATGGGAACGAAACAAAGCCGTATGTTTAATGAATACCATAAACATTAATGTTTTATTTGACGGCTGTCTGTTGTTCATCAGCCGGCCGTGTGGTGCAGCGTGCTTTGGTGTCTGTAGAAGAGGGGTGTGAAACCTTTCCATGCTGGAAGGCCGCATTCGTTCATCTGTCAATTCAAATAAGGCCGCATTCAGGATAAGTCCATATGCATAGGGAGAGAGCGTTGATCTATATTACAATTCAAAGATTTTAGGTTTTGTGAACTGTACCCCCCCCCCCCCCCCAAAAAAAAAAAAAAAAAAAAACAACAACAACAAAACAAACAACCAAAGAAAGACAACCCCTCACCGCCCCTAACATCTCCATTGGAAACTTATGCTACACAATCCCCGAGACAGGGGCGAATACTTTAGGTCATTGGTGGGCAAACTGTATGTGCGTAGGGCCACATTGACAAAGGAAAAGCCATTTGAGGGCCGCATATATAGTTTGCCATATTAGCATTACATTACGGAGGTCAAGGACTGTTTACCAAAATAGAAAATTTGAAAGAAATGTTATTTAAAAAATTCAAAACAATCATAACGGCACATGAAATTCTGTAAAATTCAACAAGATAATTTAAAAAAAGACCAATTACTTCGAAATGCCCTCTGGGCCCGCATAACATCGTATCAGTTGCTGGGCCGCATGTAGCCCGCCGGCCGTAGGTGGCCCGCGGGCCGTAGTTTCCCCCACCCCCTGCTTTAGGTGGTAAGCAACGCTGCCTGACCATGATCAAGTAATGCTGTCCGTCAGAAAAAAAATTCTAAGTTTGTCTGCATCTAAAAAACGCACCATCACTTTCCACGTTCTCTCCTCACTCTACCGTCATATTTGTCTAACATCACTTTCCACGTTCTCTCCTCACTCAACTCTCATATTTGTCTAACATCACTTTCCACGTTCTCTCCTCACTCTACCCTCATATTTGTCTAACATCACTTTCCACGTTCTCTCCTCACTCTACTCTCATATTTGTCTAACATCACTTTCCACGTTCTCTCCTCACTCTACTCTCATATTTGTCTAACATCACTTTCCACGTTCTCTCCTCACTCTACCCTCATATTTGTCTAACATCACTTTCCACGTTCTCTC
>CAXITT010000718.1:98403-109500 GCA_964033795.1 Lymnaea stagnalis | reverse complement strand
CCCCCCCCACACACCCGTGTTAGGCGCAGAAACCCCCCCCCCCCCCTTTTTTTTCCTCTTAAAAAACTTTTGCACGCACCCAGTAACACTATGGTCATGTTCCATTAGCCTGGCCACGACGTGTGACGGTGCCTCATGTTAGCACCAGGACTCACCCTCCGCTCTGCACGGCACATGCCGGGGCTACAATTTTTTTTTCTTTTTGCCCGATGACCCGTGCCCACTGTGGCACGCCATCGGCAACAGACCTGGCGCGCGTGGCCCTACCGTTGTTTGAACAGTTTGAGGTCAGTTCTGGACTCGTTAGTATGTGCAAGACCTGTTAGTATGTGCAAGACCCGTTAGTATGTGTGAATTGGTGTGTCCTGTACCTTGTTTTGTCACACCCCTTACCTTAATAAACAAGTGTTACCCTTATGTTTTGGGGGGCCATAAAGCCCCCCCCCCTGCAGCCGCCACCCCCCTCCCTCTCCCCTGGCTCCGCCCCGGCGTTTCCGAGGTGCGTTCCACTCAGGATTTGTAGCTGCCTCTGTTAGTATGGGCAAGACCTGTTAGGATGTGCAAGACCCGTTAGTATGTGTGAATTGGTGTGTCCTGTACCTTGTTTTGTCACACCCCTTACCTTAATAAACAAGTGTTACCCTTATGTTTTGGGGGGCCATAAAGCCCCCCCCCCCTGCAGCCGCCACCCCCCTCCCTCTCCCCTGGCTCCGACCGGGTGTTTCCGAGGTGCGTTCCACTCAGGATTTGTAGCTGCCTACAATTAGGGCAGACGCCTGGACCTGTAAATGTCAGGTCGAATCAGGTGGCGGCCCTGGCAGGCAGGTTGTCGACACGGTTATGAAGGAAGACTGCGGCGATGTGACACGCTACCTTATCAACGTTGTCTTCATACAGCAATTGTGTTTTCGGGTTACCACACAAAATCAAACGACCGTTCCTTCCGCACTGATCCATCAAGGCTCTTCACCGTCGCTTCCTTCCCACTGTTAATGAGTCGCCAATTTGAGACACCAAAATTGCCAGGCAGGCTTATATATAACGACGCCTTTTTTTTTTAAAAAAAAGGCTTTTATAGTAACTTCGCAGGCAAAAATCTTCGGATGGTTAATTGACCCACTTCCCGTCAACCAATTGAGCTGAAACTTGGCTCATGGACTCGTTACCAATGACAACACATTCTTTTAAATTTTCAGCCCCCCCCCCCATCAGTTTTTCCCCTTGTTTTTCCAAGGGGAACACGTTGAAAATCTCCCAATATCCTTAAGAGAGCTGCGCTAAATGAGATTTGTCCAAACAATGTATCGCAAGAGCGGCGTCGAAGCGGGTGGGTCCTTCAAATAGTAATAGAGTTCAGGGGCGTGATAAATGTGCGGTTGCGAGCCGAGGTTTGGGGGGGGGGGCGGCACTAATTGGGATTCTTATAAAGTGGGTTAAAAGTACATTTTAGCCTTCTTTCCCCCCCCCCCCCCCCCAAAAAAAATTGCTTGATATGACATTGCATAAAGGCTTTACACCAACAACTTCGTGTTTAGGGGCTGTGTAATTTTTAACATGCTAGAATGAGCGCGCCTTCTTTCTTCAAAACAACGTCACGAAATCTTGTTTTCAAATGGCCATCTAGTGAATTGAATCTTGGGCTGGCGTAGAAGGTTTCGTGGACGTCTTATGTACTGTTGTGTTTGGGAACACCAGGAGTCTGTCATCACAAACCAGGGTGAGAGTCACAACGTGGTGTTGGCGAGTCTATCTGTTTGACCCTGGTGGAACTATTTGAGTTTGTTTTTTTTTGGGTTTGGTGGGTGGGGGTCCCTCGTGATGTAATTCATATTGTTCATATTTCATTACAAACACGCTTTGTTAATCTATTGCAGTGGTGCTTAACCTGGGTTCGATCGAACCCCAAAGGTTCGGTGTCAGTCTCAGGGGTTCGGCGGAGGTCCAAAAGAAATCAGAAAAAAAATCATATTTTATTTTTCCTATTAAGACTGGTTCGGTGAATGCGCATGTGAAACTGGTGGGGTTCGGTACCTCCAACAAGGTTAAGAACCACTGCTCTATTTTTACAGCAAATTTTAAGCAGAATTCGTCAACTACTTCAAGTGGAAAAAAAGTTGCAAAGTGTATCGGGAACTTGGTATAGCGCTCTCACCCACTCCCTCGTACTAGCACTCACACCCAGAAGCACGAATGAGTAGCCCTGGTAGTAAGGGTGGCAGTAGCCCTGGTAGTAAGGGTGGCAGTAGCCCTGGTAGTAAGGGTGGCAGTAGCCCTGGTAGTAAGGGAGGCAGTAGCCCTGGTAGTAAGGGTGGCAGTAGCCCTGGTAGTAAGGGTGGCAGTAGTCCTGGTAGTAAGGGTGGCAGTAGCCCTGGTAGTAAGGGTGGCAGTAGCCCTGGTAGTAAGGGTGGTCGTGGAAGTAGCCCCGGTTACAAATTTTGGGAGTAGCCCTTGTAGCAAGGGTGGCAGTAGCCCTGTTTGTTAACAAGGTTGAGAGCGGCCATGCTAGCAAGGGGGGCAGTACCCTGTTAGTTATAGGAAGGTTAGTCTTGTGAAAACGAAAGGTATAAAATTACAAAGAAATTTCAACAACAAACGCGCTCTTCGGCAGCGTAATCGACTACCCAATTATTCAGATGGAAAAGTCAAGGTCAGACGCAACTCAAAGTTATTCAATGTCAGAACTTGAAATTTACTTAATTAATAACACTTGAAATGAATAACTATGGATGAAATGTAACAAAAATAATACTAACTGGGTTCAAAGAATTTGACTTAGAGGATATATTTTCCGTAGGCTTAGAGGATATTTCTCATGTAACCACTATTTTATTTTCCACCTCTTTTTCTACTTACTAATCCCGACATGTGGCTAAAATTGCACTTGTTTTTTTTTTTGTTTTTTTTTAACTGTACTGATGGTAATCGAGTTTTAATTGAGATTGCAGCATATTTAAAAATGTATGCTCTCAACGATACTCTACACCGCATACAAATAATTGCCAACCAATCGATACTGAAGGTATCGCTTCACACCAGAGCAGTTCGGGTGAATACCAAGAACCAAGGCCCCTTATATTGCCCTCGGCTGTCTGTGTTGTGGACCCGGTTTAGGGCCTCGGGTAGATTTTTTTTTTTAGTCCCGTCATAGCAGATCAGGCCTCCGGAAAGGGGTTAAGATAAGCCAGCAGACTTGTATTAATAGACGTGTTACGTATGGTAGTGGGACCTGGTGGAGCTGGGCGAAATCTCAGCTTTTTTTTGTCCTAATCGTGTGTCATTTCGTTGGACGTAGCTGATCAGTGGTGATTGGAAAACGTATAGTGTACAGTTTACTGGGGCTTACTGATTTGTGGTGATTGGAAAACGTAGTGTACACATTTGGTGATTTGTGTTGATTTGCATTTGATGTAATTCTGTTCATTCGTTTTTTGTGAATAGATGAGTTGTTATGATCGCTGCCGGGTTGTGTAAACCAGACGTACACACTGCGTACAGTTTGATTCTATTGGTTTGGTATTAAGATTTCTGGTTGTAGATAACCTGTACAGATAGATATTGATAATATATTATGTTTTTTTTGTTTTTTTAAATTTAGATTGTCGGTAAAGCTTTGACATAGGACCTTCAGATGGCTTTATATCCTATAGATTGGCTGTATAGTTTGGCTGTGGGTTATGCATATTGGCTGGGGGGGGGGCTCTGTCATTGGACATATGTATTTGCCGTAGGCCCTATAGGTATGCTACATAGATGTTGTCACACCGATGTGCCGCTTTATTTGACTATATAATAGAGATTTGTTTGACTATATAATATAGCTTTATTTGACTATATAATATAGCTTTATTTGACTATATAATATAGCTTTATTTGACTATATAATATAGCTTTATTTGACTATATAATATAGCTTTATTTGACTATATAATATAGCTTTATTTGACTATATAATATAGCTTTATTTGAATATATAATATAGCTTTATTTGACTATATAATATAGCTTTATTTGACTATATAATATAGCTTTATTTGACTATATAATATAGCTTTATTTGACTATATAATATAGATTTATTTGACTATTTAATAAAGCTTTATTTGAATATATAATATAGCTTTATTTGACTATATAATAGAGATTTGTTTGGCAATATGATATAGGGTGTACAAATTGGCTAGTTTAGCTTTTCGGACAAGCTAGACCCACAGCTGTAAAAAATTGAGTTGTAAAGTTTGGCTAAGGATATGCGACTGTACAGTTTTGATTTCTAGATGTGGTGTAAAGAGTTGTTTTCTTTATGGGCCCAATAGGTTTATTTGGTGATTAGAATGTCCAATAGGTTTGTTTGGTGATTAGAATGTCCAATAGGTTTGTTTGGTGATTAGAATGTCCCGGGGGATAGGTACGAGTTGAACACGTGATGTAATAAGCGAAGATGACGTGGTGATTCCGTTTGACACGCAGGCTCTCCACAGATTCCATCAACTAAGCGTAGGCCACAATGATTGGTTCTGGCATCGGGCTCTTGCTGTTGTCAGTGCAACTGTTGGGATCACTGTTATATAAACCTTAGAATGACCTCGGGCTCCTGCTGTTGTCAGTGCAACTGTTGGGATCACTGTTATATAAACCTTAGAATGACCTCGGGCTCCTGCTGTTGTCAGTGCAACTGTTGGGATCGCTGTTATAATAGAAACATTAGAATGACCTCGGGCTCATGCTGTTGTCAGTGCAACTGTTGGGATCGCTGTTATAATAGAAACATTAGAATGACATCGGGCTCCTGCTGTTGTCAGTGCAACTGTTGGGATCGCTGTTATAGAAACACTCGACTTACACAGCTGACCCATTGACATGATTGATGCCATTGGTGCTGTTGCCCTACATACAGATGATAGCTTTACCCAAATGTTTTGTGTCGGCCTACTACACCTGTAGCACATGAAACAATCACATCCTATTATTTCCTCTTTTTATTGTAACCCCCCCCCCCCTAAAAAAAATAATATCCTGTTTCTGTACGAGATAGGATCCAGCACTCAGAACCATCTGCCCTCCCACCCCCACCCCACACCAAAACAACGTTTTTAAAAAATGAACTCAAAAGTCTACATATAAAACAAAAACCTAAACTTCTCGAGACCCTTCAAGGCGCCCTTCTAGCGAGCTCGTGTGTTGTCATAAGCACAACACGAGAGTACCTCAAGTGCGGTCTGCTCCCCGAGAGTGTCGTGGGGCGCAAACTCCCGAAATGTTACGGCGGGTACACATTTAATCACGCCTGTGGCCGCTGGATCCAGGGGCGTAGTAACGTCCGCCCTGTGTCAGGGTGGAGTGGAGGGGAGGGGGGGGCCCGTATGCTAACACTATTATTTAAACCGGGTTGCAGACATGAGGTAAAAATCTGACAACACCACCAGTACTTATCTTCTCTATTCGACCATACAAAAGAGCCACACCACCAGTACTTATCTTCTCTATTCGACCATACAAAAGAGCCACACCACCAGTACTTATCTTCTCTATTCGACCATACAAAAGAGCCACACCACCAGTACTTATCTTCTCTATTCGACCATACAAAAGAGTCACTCGTAAAGACAACTTTTAAGACTCCGGAAATTTTTTTTTTTTTTTTTTTTTAATTGGCTCCATTCGCTGGGTTAGATTTGACCTAATTTGATTGTCTCCACCCTCTTGGTCAGATTTGACCTAATTTTGTTGGCGCTGTTTCGCGTCGATGTTAAGAGTCGGAGCTGCGTTAATTTCCCCGAAATCGACGGATCGCCTCATGTCTGGAGTTCAATTCTATGGCGGACAGCATTAAGCTGTCTAATCTTGTCACCAATTTCATTTTCATCCTGAAAATGGTTTTATTTGATGTCTTTTCTTACCTTAGACTCTTACATCAATTTGCCCCCCCCCCCCAACTTTTCTCCCCACCCCAAGTAGCAACAGTGTTTCTTCTTTCTTGCTCCGGAGTACAGGGCTCTGGTTAGGGTCTCGGTATATCGTATGTGTGATCTGAAACCCCTTCTGCTGCGGTGTCACGGATAACCATGATATGAAAAAAGCTCGTCCATGCAAAAGGGATTAGTGAGCAGCAGCAAGCTTTTGTTCCCAATCGGTCACGCCAGTGACAGTGCGAGCTTTAGGCCTGACACTAACTCAATCATGATTTTAAAAGGGTCGACTTTGTAGGCCGGTGTCTTCAAAAACGTGAGCATTCAAAAAAAAAAAAAAAAATGTAAATTATTTTCAAAACGTTGATTCCAACGATTAATTTCAATTTGCCTTTCGTTTGAGCGACATGTCCCGGTGCTGTCTTCAAAGATTATACCATATGATAATCTGAAATTTCTCTATAAAAAAAAATAATTTTTTTATATGTTTTAAATCACCAGCAAATCAAAAGGAAGGGCGGGGCGGATGTAGCAAGCGTTGTGGGGTGCTGACGAAATATTTCTGAAATTCATTCAAAGGTTGTCATTAAAAAAAAAAATCTTGAGAACCTTCATATTTATTCCGTCGACGGCGTGTTTAATTAACCAATCTTGAGAACCTTCATATTTATTCCGTCGACGGCGTGTTTAATTAACCAAATGGATACTTGAAGCGATAGCGTGTATGACCTGACAGGGCAAGCAGGTAGCATCAGACAGGTAACCGAAATCAATACCCGTGCGTGTTACCTACAGGAAGAGCAAGTGGAGCTGACCAATCGTTTTCATGATTATTTTTTGACTTGAAAAACGTATGTATTATTTGACCGTTAAAGATGGCGGTGGGGGCATTGTTAAATTTACTTCATCTTTTACCACAAATCCCGTAAATCGGAGATTGGAAGTGAGGCTACGTTCGACTGCGGAGTCGTAAAAAAAAAAAATCCATTTAGAATGCTCCGAAATGATCTATTGCCAATTTGTGACGCCATTGGACAGCGTGTATAAAACAAACACTGGATCATGTCCCAGGGACAGGCGCCGTTCTTCCCAAAGTCTTGTTTTCATTTCATTCGGCCATGCCACGTCAAGATTATGTTGTCTCTCCTGGGGTTGGCGGCTCCCAGCTCGCGTCATTTTGACTCTGCGTCGCGTCTTGGAAATAGATGGCAATGGTTTTTTTTAAGACCATCTTTTTTGTTTTGTTTTGTGTCTGACGGAAATAATTGGTTGTTCATTGTCGGCCCTGCCTTGTCGGCCTACCTGGCCGCTGTTTTCCACGACCGTTCAAAGGTTTATATATTTTGTTTGAATAGTAGTTGTTGTTTTTTTCCATACCCACAAGAGGGAACCGGTGCATGCATAATCTAAATATATAAATATTCATTAAGTTATTATTATTTATTTATTTAATTTTCAATTCCGGATTCTTGGCGTTGCCGAAATACAACTTTTTTAGCACCGTTTTTTTTTTGGGTGTGTTTTTGGTGGTAATATTGTTCAGTTTAGTGATGACGGATGGCGCGAACCTTTGAGATTGCGCTATTCTTTTTTGGATTTCAATGATTCATCACTTGTAGTGTCCCATTGTCTTAACAGCAGCGTGATGATATTTCTATTTTAAAAAAAGTCATAAGATTTGGTTAAGCTTGTGTAGTGAGTCGTTTACATAGCATTAGAATAATTCGCCGCCTTGCTGTTCGGTTTATCTGGGGGGGGGGGGGGGAGCTCCTTTTTTTTTTTTTTTTTTTAAAACAAATCATTGTTCGGTTGTGAACCTTTAGGAAAAGTAAAATCAAAATTGTGTATAAATGACCGTGACCCTCTCAGGTGAAAGTGGACTGTGTACCACAGTGTGTACGAAGGATAGCGTTACGCGGCGTAGTTCCTGGCTAGTGTTTTCAGTGGTCACCGGTGTGGCGCCCCCACCCCCACAACTTGGTGATTCCGTGATGGTGCCATCGTTCGGCGTGGAGAGTACCCAAACTGTTTGGTGCCCGACGAGTGGATAATGCCATGCAGGAATGGATAGCTGACTGGTTGGATGTCGCGTGGATCCTGGTGGCCATGGGGATATCCACGTGCATCTTGGTGCGGCTCGCTCAGGTAAAGAAAACCAACCCTGTGTCCTGTGTTTGTCTGCTCGGGTCAACCTACTCGCTTTGGCATACTTTAATTGACCTACTTTATGCCACGAAAGCTTAGCCAGCTTAACCGGTATTGACCCACTTTGTACTAAGATGATGTATTTATATCATTTTGAACCCCTTCACCCATCATTGTTAATCATTTAACCTAGTCCTGGAACTGTGACTTAACTTTTTTTTTTTAAAACTTGACATACTTTAAAAAAAAAAAAGAAAAGTCAATGACCTTGGCCTACTTAACAGCCTTAGTAACCATGGTGATAGGGGTGGATTAGAACGCCTGCTTATACAAGTTTGTTAGAGTTTTTATGTTAAATAATTTAATCATCCTTAGTGATAGAATTTTGATGAAGATAACTTCATATTGGTTGAGTTCCGCTTTTCAAGTGACCTACTTCCCCTGAAACTTCGTTGAGTAGACCTAAATTTTAAAATAACTTAACTGAGATGACCTACTCCATTCTCCTATTTAGAGTTATATCTTTCACTTATCATTGAGTATAATTATAACCTGCTGTAACCGTAGTCTATGTTCTACAATAGAAACTATGACCACTCGAAGAGTCTGTCTACAATTTCTATTAAGTCTCTATATGGCCTTTTATAGTTTATCTTTCATCTTCTATGGTGTCTATATATGACATAATATAGTGTCTATCTATGACCTACTATGGAGGTTACCCATGACCTACATTCAAATCACAAAACCTCATGTTAACAACCAACAGTGGCCCCACTAATATCATTTCCGTTTTCTCTTCCCCCCCCCCCGCCCACTTCCCCGCGCGCACCAGACCAAATACACCGCCAAATTGAAGAGTTCCAGTCGTGGCACTTCATCAAAGCCAAATAAATATTCCCGTGACAGGCCTGAACCTTTTGTTTCCACTCCTGGTAAACACAGTGCTGGTTGAGTACCCCAGAGTAGTGGCTTTTTGGTACTCAAGGAGTAGGAGCTTGTTTCTACTCATGGACTAGTGGCCCTTTGAGTACCAACGGATTAGTGGCCTGTTGTGGGGTAGTGACCTGTTGGGTACTCATGGACTAGTGGCCCTTTGAGTACCAACGGAGTAGCGGCCTGCCGGAGAGTAGCGGCCTGTTGAGTACTCCAGGAGTGGTGGCTTTTTGGTACTTCAGGAGTAGTGGCTTGTTGCTACCCCAGGGAGTAGTGGCCCTTTGAGTACCAACGGAGTATTGGTCAGTCGAGGAGTAGCGGCCTGTTGGGGACTCATGGAGTAGTGGCCTTTTTGGTACGAAGTTGTGGGGCGTTGGGTACTTATCGTGTAGTCAATGGAAAAGCTTCACCAAATATAACCAGTGTCTTTCTCAACCAGAATAGTTTCACCAAATGTAACCAGTATCTCCCTGAAGTAGAATGGTTTTACCAAATTTAACCAGTGTCTCCCTTAACTAGAATGGTTTTACCAAATGTAACCAGTGTCTCCCTTAACCAGAATAGCTTCACCAACATGTAACCAGTGTCTCCCTTAACCAGAATAGCTTCACCAACATGTAACCAGTGTCTCCCTTAACCAGAATAGCTTCACCCACATGTAACCAGTGTCTCCCTTAACCAGAATAGCTTCACCCACATGTAACCAGTGTCTCCCTTAACCAGAATAGCTTCACCAACATGTAACCAGTGTCTCCCTTAATCAGAATAGCTTCACCAACATGTAACCAGTGTCTCCCTTAACCAGAATAGCTTCACCAACATGTAATCAGTGTCTCCCTTAACCAGAATAGCTTCACCAACATGTAACCAGTGTCTCCCTTAACCAGAATAGCTTCACCCACATGTAACCAGTGTCTCCCTTAACCAGAATAGCTTCACCCACATGTAACCAGTGGCTCCATTTCCCCATGGGAGTTCACCATGGGTTGTGCTGCCAGATAAGAATAGCAAAAACGGGAGTGCACCTTTAAGTGCCGAGAGGTGGGTTTATCATAGGGGAAGGGGGCGTGGGGAGTGTGGGGGGAGGGAGGGGGGAGGTCTATGTCGAAATCAAAAACAAACATCGGGTTCCTCCCGTAGACAAAGGGAGGTGAGTCATGACTGAGGTAAGGAAAAGCTTGAAAAATTATGGGATCTATCGAGTTATCTTTTCCTGGCTTCCGCCATCTTAATGTAGACCGTGCTTTGTGCAATTTTAGCTCCCACTTACCTGATCGCGCCCCACCCCACCCCTTACCTGTTCCCACCCATCCCCTCTCGACTCATTCATCCTCCCCTACCATCCTTCTTTGCCATATTAACCATCTTGCAGCGATAAAATCAAGATTATTCCATTAATCACAGCAGGAGCGTCAGACTCTTACCGAGTAGCGCTTTCGGGACAAACTTACGAAAGAATCGTACGGACAGCCAGTTACATTCGCCCGGAATGGTGGCCTTTGATTTGAGACAATACTATGATGTGGCCGTGGCTGTAGTGTTGAAATGTGATGTCTTCGAAGCACTGCAGTTTTGATATGTGAAGACTCCTGCTGCGTGTAAGATTCGCGTGCACAACTATTTTGCGTTTTGTGCGTCACCCTAGAGCATTTAACAGCAGAAGAGTTTATTCTTCAGTGTCTTCACGGTCGGCGGTCGCATGCCGTTTTCATAGGCAGAGAAGCAGGAAATAAGAAAGCAGGCGGTAGCATTGGGCGGCGCCGACCTGACAACGTGATGGATAGAATCGTTCACGTCTGCTTTCATTTGTGTATCTCCTAACTACCCAACTATCCCCTTTCTCCACACCGGATTCAATGTGCGCCCCCCCCCCCTTTCCTCACCTCCGAAATCCCCACCCAAAATAACCTATCCCATAAATCGCTGTTTACATCAATTTCCCGATATATAAGAACACCTTCATCCATCTCTGGTCATCATAGCTCTTTGCTCCACAACCCCTACGTTCTTCTGGACTCCTCCGCCCCACCCCCCCTCCCCACACCAAATCTATCGCACTTCTAGACATCATAGCACTTCTCTGCTTGGTTTACGATTTCCCCCCCCCCCC
>CAXITT010000718.1:74295-97748 GCA_964033795.1 Lymnaea stagnalis | reverse complement strand
CCCCCCCCCCCCTTTCCAGTGCGAGCAGCTTGTGTCCTTCAAACGCAAACAGACTTAGTCAGGCCTATTCAGTTAACAAACACATTGTAAATAGTAAACATCATCTGTATCAGGTGTGGCCATCAGACACGTTGTTAACTGTTAACATCATCTGTATCAGGGCTGCCATCAGACACGTTGTCAACTGTTAACGTCATCTGTATCAGGGGTGGCCATCAGACACATTGTTAACAGTTAACATCATCTGTTTCAGGGGTGGCCAACCGAAGAAGGTTTCTTGGGTCACTCTGCTGATGGCGCGTCAACCGTTCCCCACGGCCTTACTCCTTGTAGTAAAGTAAATATTAAAACCGACTAAATAATGAGCCACTAAATGCTGCACAGGAGTATAGCTTATCCAGACCTAATGCGCACGGTGAAATGCTAAATAGCAGAACAGAATATAACTAAACCAACGTGACGCCATTTTAGCGTTTATCTCACTCACCTTTTGAAAATGGATTTCCTCATCAACTGAATGAACAGCGAATAAGCTGATTTGTGGCCAGGCATCGGCGGGCCGTGCCATTTGAAGCGGTGGGCCTCATTTACCCCCACCCCCCTTCCCCGCGGGCCGTGGGTTCGCCACCCCTGACCTAGATGATGCGAGATGTGCGTGGGCGGAGAGTCCNAGACCGCAGCAGATGAAATGTGAGGAAGGAGGATAGAGGGCGTCCGATTCCTTCCCTTGTTTTATCGTATTATTGAAAAAAAAAAAAAAAAAAAAAGCAAAAAAAAAACAAAAAAAAAACCCAAAATTGGGTTAAAACCCGTTTTCTATAACAATAACCGGTGTGCCGAAAAAAAAGGAACCTTTTACTAACTTATCATTACCGAAGTTGTTAACGAACCGAACCCGATGTTATAGCGGTTACACCCTCCAATGTTATAGTGGTTACACCCTCCAATGTTATAGCGGTTACACCCTCCAGTGTTATAGCGGTTACACCCTCCAATGTTATAGTAGTTATATAAAAAATAGGATTCAACTCCCATCTGGTTCTCTGGGTGGGTAAATAGTTTTCAGGAAGCCAGTTATTCCTTTCTCTACGTGCACTGTTTCTTGTTGATTCGGCCAGTGGCCGGTAAACCCGTCAAAAGAGCCACACAAATCAGCAGCTGGACGATTGAAAAACAAATTGAGAGCCCCCGGGAGTCGATGTCCTCTCATGCTCTCCCCCTCTCTCTCTCTCTCTCTCTCTCCCCCTCTCTCTCTCTCTCTCTCTCTCTCTCTCTGTATATATATATATATTTATATATGTTCGGGGGATCCTTGGGATTTTGTTTCCTTTCTTTATTTCTCCTAAACTTGGTAGCAGGAAAAGCAATGTTGGTGGGAGTCGACCAGGTTTGATCTTGTCCACCTTCTTCCTCAGACCGGTGACTGCTGAGTCGACCAGGTTTGATCTTGTCCACCTTCTTCCTCAGACCGGTGACTGCTGAGTCGACCAGGTTTGATCTTGTCCACCTTCTTCCTCAGACCGGTGACTGCTGAAATCTCAGTCCGCGCGGCGTCCTCTTGTGGGGTGGTTTTTTTGTTTTGTTTTTTGTTTCATTTTTGCTGCATCGGATAATATGTCAGCGGATTTCATTTCACCGCAAAATTGCACGCCTTGTGTGTGTGTGTGTGTGCGCGTGTCTCAGCAGGGGTTATTGTTGACATGATCAAGGCAACTTGTTGAAGCTCTCGCCCTCGTCGTCCTTTCGTCCTGGCCATTTTTAAAACTAGGGAGCAAGTCTTAGTTTGCCTGGGTGGTAACACTCGTCATGAAGTACCGGTGCCGGCCTGCAATGAAGTACCGGTGCCGGCCTGCAATGAAGTACCAGTGCCGGCCTGCAATGAAGTACCGGTGCCGGCCTGCAATGAAGTCTTCTCGCCACTTTTGCGTTAATAAAACAATGCCAAGCTCCCATTCACCCGCCACTAACAAATTATCACAAGGTTATCACCAAGCAACAAAGAGATATTTTTACTATCTTAATAGGTCAAATAGCGTGGATCAAGTGGACCGGTCTCAATAGATTACGTACCATTTTATTATTTATTTTTTGTTATTGATTAAATTAAAGCATATCAGCGCCAGAAGTTTTTAAATTTTAAAATAAATTCGACTTCTCTATTTACGGCATATCGCGTTTTGTTCTTCTAAAAGTGATCTTGACTTCTGTCTTGATGGTGCATAGAATGCTTTTTAAAAATGTTCCATGATGTCATTTTCCTGTTAAGTTCTGCCCACAAAGGGCAGCAACCCGGGTTGTGACGACTTTATCGTTGAGTGTCCGAGGTCAGAATCGAAAGATTTTTTTTTTTTGGGTCATCCGAGGGGCTTAAAGATCAGCACTTGGGGTCTGTGAAGATATCAGACTCGCTACCTCCCGATATCACGTTATCTCCAGATATGTTGATATATCACAAAGAAGTTTGTATTTAAGTCCTCTTTTTTTGTTGAGACTCTTTAAACTTCGCTCATCGGCGACCCCATTTAGTTCACGAAATATTGGACGCAACCCACATATTAATTTGGGACATCACGTGAATGGTCATTCCGATTGTTCTAAATTGAATATTAATGACCACAGCGATGTCTTATACTTTTTTGCCATCCATCAGATTTATCCGGATTCCCGTCCAAGGGATCCCAACTCCCAAGAGTAAGAACCGCTGTTTTTGCGTTTAACCCCGATTGCGATAATGTCTGATAAAGCCGGGCGTGTGCCTACTGTTAGATACGATCAGTTCGTGTAACGTCGTAGCCGCAAGATGTTATAACTGTGGTGTGCTGTTTTAACGGAAGCGGATCTGGAAAGGGGACCTTTCTGAAACTTCGTATCAAGCCTTGTCCGACATGTCCATTCACCCACTGTCGAGAGGATCTAGGCACACGTGAGACAGCTTGAGCACCCTCACGTGCTGGAGATGCTACTCTGACTAATGTTCGTCTTGAGGGGGTGACCATTGAGCCCAACGTGTGGCGTATACACGGTTGCCATGTGATTAATTATTGCGTTAACCGGTGAGCACACATGTCTGTGCGGTGCCCAGGTGATGGAACTGTTGGCTCGTCAGTTGGTGTCAATGTCTGTATGCACACATGTCCGTGCGGTGCCCAGGTGATGGAACTGTTGGCTCGTCAGTTGGTGTCAATGTCTGTATGCACACATGTCTGTGCGTTGCCGAGGTGATGGAACTGTTGGCTCGTCAGTTGGTGTCAATGTCTGTATGCACACATGTCCGTGCGGTGCCCAGGTGATGGAACTGTTGGCTCGTCAGTTGGTGTCAATGTTTATCTGCTCTTCCCAGTACTCGCGCGCCTTGTCAGAGTTCACCTGGTCAATGCAGGTGAGGTCAATGTCTGTCAGCTCGTCCCAGTACTCATGCGCCTTGTCTGTGTTGACCTGGTCAATGCAGGTGAGGTCAATGTCTGTCAGCACGTCCCAGTACTCATGCGCCTTGTCTGTGTTGACCTGGTCAATGCAGGTGAGGTCAATGTCTGTCAGCTCGTCCCAGTACTCATGCGCCTTGTCTGTGTTGACCTGGTCAATGCAGGTGAGGTCAATGTCTGTCAGCACGTCCCAGTACTCATGCGCCTTGTCTGTGTTGACCTGGTCAATGCAGGTGAGGTCAATGTCTGTCAGCACGTCCCAGTACTCATGCGCCTTGTCTGTGTTGACCTGGTCAATGCAGGTGAGGTCAATGTCTGTCAGCTCGTCCCAGTACTCATGCGCCTTGTCTGTGTTGACCTGGTCAATGCAGGTGAGGTCAATGTCTGTCAGCTCGTCCCAGTACTCATGCGCCTTGTCAGAGTTCACCTGGTCAATGCAGGTGAGGTCAATGTCTGTCAGCTCGTCCCAGTACTCATGCGCCTTGTCTGTGTTGACCTGGTCAATGCAGGTGAGGTCAAAGTCTGTCAGCACGTCCCGGTACTCATGCGCTTTGTCTGTGTTAACCTGATCAATGCAGGTGAGGCCAATGTCTGTCAGCAAGTCCCAGTACTCATGCGCCTTGTCTGTGTTGACCTGATCAATGCAGGTGAGGTCAATGTCTGTATGCACGTCCCAGTACTAATGCGCCTTATCTGTGTTGACCTGGTCAATGCAGGTGAGGTCAATGTCTGTCAGCACGTCCCAGTACTCATGCGCCTTGTCTGTGTTGACCTGATCAATGCAGGTGAGTTCAATGTCTGTACGCACGTCCCAGTACTCACGCGTCACTGAGTTCACCTGGTCAATGCAACAACAACAAAAAAGTGTGTGTGTGGGGGGGGGAGTGTTCTAAGTAACTCGCTTATCTCACACATATTTTCATGTCCGTGTGCTGCTATTCTCACTGTATTGATCTCTTAATTAACCCAAGTCTGCTATTTCGAGTCACTTTCTGTACCTTTCTTAATGTTAGCATGGCTTGCAGTCGTGTAAATGCTTCTCAATAAGGGGTCGTTCGCAAATTACGTCACGCTCATCGGGAAGTGGGGCGAGAATTTGTGACAGGGGGAGTGGGGAGTGGGGGATTAAAAATGCGTGACTTCACTATTTTTTTTTTAAATCTAAAAAAATTTTATTTTGAAAAATCTTTATTCAATTTATTTTAAAAATATCAATTTGAGTTCGAAATGTTCTCTGGTTAATACCTTAGGTAACATGAACCTCAGTCGCGCACACTTTTTGCGCATATCGAAAATCTAGGTAGATATTGTTGGGGCCATTTTTACATTCGGCTCGGGGAGGACTTGGTTGTTTTACGTCACAGTTTTATAATAATACCACATCTTAATCCATTATGGGGAAATGTTAAAGAATAAAATAAAAGCTTAGCTTAGTTAAGAAAATTGTAGGCATGTTTTGATTTTTTTTAGGTGTGACGTGACACTAAAGGAGGGGGGGGGCGAAAAATGTGTGACACTCTTTGACCGGGGGGGGGGGGTCTAAAGCTCATGTTTTTGCATGACATAATTTGCGAACAAACCTAAGTAGCCGTTTCCTGAGGATATCCTGTCAAACTATTTCATCTGTCCATCTATTCACCCTCTAAATCTTCACTCGCTGTTATCCATGTTTTTTTAAGTTTTGGTATGGGGGGCCTAATTTTATGGAGTCTAAAATGGTTATTTATTCTTTCTATATACCTGGAAAAATGCTCAAGGGGTGGGACGTCTGTTTATAAATAGATTTAACCAGGCGCTAAGTGTTTGAATCATTTGATTTGAACATGTTTGGTTGGGTCACACGTTCAGGCGCGCCAGTTAAATGCAATGTAAACAAGTATCTGTTCGACCTCCCCCACAGCCCCACACGCGGCCGGCTAAACACAGACGCACACATGCAGTAGTGCGCCCCCGCCCCCCCACCCACCCCCACCCACACACCACTTCCCGTTATGATTTCACACAAATCTTTCTGCACCACTACTGTGTGCAAACCTCTCTTATTCGTTGGCTCTGATCGTCTGCTCCGTCATTAGAGCCCGCTCGTTGGACTTTTGTGAACGGCCGAGGATTACTATCAAAGGTGGACGTCATCTCCATTTAGTTTTGTTTGTATTTATTTTTAATTTTAATTTTTTTTTTTTTGGTTGGAGAAGGGGCGTGTACCCCTTCCCTTGTATTCTTATTCAATGATGCACACAATCGGTTAGATCTTTTCTTTGTGACAACAAACGTCAAAACTTTAACGATTTCATCTTGAAATTTTGCTGAGATCATCATGAAATTTAGCTTAAGGTATCATGAAATTTTGCTGAGATCATCATGAAATTTAGCTTAAGGTATCATGAAATGTTGCTGAGATCATCATGAAATTTTGCTGAGATCATCATGAAATTTAGCTTAAGGTATCATGAAATTTTGCTGAGATAATCATGAAATTTAGCTTAAGGTATCATGAAATTTTGCTGAGATCATCATGAAATTTAGCTTAAGGTATCATGAAATTTTGCTGAGATCATCATGAAATTTAGCTTAAGGTATCATGAAATTTTGCTGAGGTCATCATGAAATTTAGCTTAAGGTATCATGAAATTTTGCTGAGATCTTCATGAAATTTAGCTTAAGGTATCATGAAATTTTGCTGAGATCATCATGAAATTTAGCTTAAGATATCATGAAATTTTGCTGAGATCATCATGAAATTTAGCTTAAGGTATCATGAAATTTTGCTGAGGTCATCATGAAATTTTGCCGAGGTCATCATGAAATTTTGCCGAGGTCATCATGAAATCGTATTGAGCTCACCGTGAAATCTTGCGGAGCTCACCGTGAAATCTTACTGAGCTCATCTTTGCTGTGCTCATGACAAGATATTTCTAAGCTCATCATGAAATCTTGCCGAGATGATGAAATATGAGACTTATAAGTCTCTAAAAAGTGTGTGGACTCCTACTCCATGACAAAAAAAATGTCTATTCTTCGGGACCTCTAAGGCAATCGGTTATTTTATAAAGCCGGCTACTCAGTCGTGTTGTTTACGGAACGGAACAACGCAATTGCAAAGCGCGTCAGGATTTAAAAAGAAAATAATACAAAGTCTGAGTTTCCCGTGAGTTCTGCCAGCAGCTGATAGGATTTTCTTTTTACAGATAACATTTTCAAGTAGCGCATAGGGTCTTTGTTATAGAGCAGATTTGCCAGTCGCACATAGGATCTTTGTTATAGAGCAGATTTGCCAATCGTACATGTGATCTTTGTTATAGAGCAGATTTGCCAGTCTCACATAGGATCTTTGTTATAGAGCAGATTTGCCAGTCGCACATATGATCTTTGTTATAGAGCAGATTTGCCAGTCGCACATAGGATCTTTTTTATAGAGCAGATTTGTCAGTCGCACATAGGATCTTTGTTATAGAGCAGATTTGCCAGTCGCACATAGGATCTTTGTTATAGAGCAGATCTGCCAGTCGCACATAGGATCTTTGTTATAGAGCAGATTTGCCAGTCGCACATAGGATCTTTGTTATAGAGCAGATTTGCCAGTCACACATAGGATCTTTGTTATAGAGCTGATTTGCCAGTCGCACATAGGATCTTTGTAATAGAGCAGATTTGCCAGGCGCACATAGGATCTTTGTAATAGAGCAGATTTGCCAGGCGCACATAGGATCTTTGTTATAGAGCAGATTTGCAGTCGCACATAGGATCTTTGTTATAGAGCAGATTTGCCAGTCGCACATAGGATCTTTGTTATAGAGCAGATTTGCCAGTCGCACATAGGATCTTTGTTATAGAGCAGATTTGCCAGTCGCACATAGCAGTCGCACATAGGATCTTTGTTATAGAGCAGATTTGCCAGTCGCACATAGGATCTTTGTTATAGAGCAGATTTGCCAGTCGCACATAGGATCTTTGTTATAGAGCAGATTTGCCAGTCGCACATAGGATGGATCTCTATTACGAAGCAGATTTTTATTTAATTTTACTAAGCTAGAAAGTGAGTCGACATATGGTTCGGGGGTTCCATCCATTTATTCTTCAGGGGAAAAGGGGAATGTTATTTTCAATACCATTAAACTAACACGAACTAGCAAGTGCCGTAGACTTCAAATTGCAAAGCCAAAACGTCCAAACTTTCCAGAGTGAGAATCCCTGAAGTCGTTCACTGTCATGTAAGGCAGCGGTTCTCAACCTGTGGGTCGCGATCCCTTTTTTTGGGGGGGGGGGGTCGAACGACCCTTACACAAGGGTCGCCTAAGACCATCTGAAAACACATATTTATGAAGTAGCAACGAACATAATTTTATATTTGGGAGGGGGGGGATCCACCACAACATGGGGAACTGTATAAAAGGGTCGTGGCATCAGGAAGGTTGAGAACCACTGATGTAAGGAGAGCCGCGTTTTTGCTTTAATGGCTTTGGGGGAAAAAATGCTGGGTCAGGGTGACCTCTCACGACCGTACACAGAAACGAAAACAGGTTTCTTGCTGGCCGTCTATAGATGATTTGTAATGTAAACATGTTCGCTCTGCACTTCATCTGTTACCTATTAGATAGAGACAGATTTGGCCGCCCAGTCTTGCGATAGCTAATGAGTGTGAGTAGCGTGCCGACATTACCTTCTATTGGCGAATACATTTAAAAGATGTGTGCCATGGACGGGATGTTATGGTTTCGTAGTGAACCCTGAAAGCCCCTGCGTGGCGTCGCTGACCGCCTCCCCCACCAACACTCGACCCCCCACCCCAACGCCCCTCCCCCACCCCACCCCCCACACGGACATAAAAAATACCGATTTGATCCTAAGTGTTTGTTGAGCCGGTCTATTGAGACTTCACGAGACTTCACGAGACTTCACGAGACATCGCTTACACGCGTGGCAATTATTTGCTCTCCTGAGTTACTCGCTTTAGCCCTGCCACTTACTATTATTATTATTAGAACCATTCTTTGTGGGGGTTTTCCCACCGAAACCAATCACAGTGTGACGGCATCGTCGTCGTGCCAGAGTGCGCCTTACTCTCTCCAGCCCTCTGCAGTCAACGACCTGCGCCACGCTGCTGCACCATTCATTTTACCGACACAATCGTGTCGCTCGAACCCTGCCCCACACAAACTTCCTCACGCAAATTTTCAATTGTGCGTGCTATTTATTTTAATGAAATTTTGAGTAGCCCGATCAGCCGTGCCCCCATCCCCTGACCAGCCATTCAACCAGTAACTATTGGATTATTCAATTAGTTCACTTTTTAAAGAAAGCTCATGTTGATGTTACATTAGGTGTTCTTCGCCCCCTTCCGCCTTCTCCGAAGACACATTTTCCTCTCTCCCGGCTGACCCCTTTTTTTTTTTTTTGTTGCTTTTTTTCCCGTTGCCTTCATTTTCCTTCTGTTTTCTTTTTGCCGAAAATCCTTTGCGTGACGTTTTTTTTGCAGTTACCACAGTTTTGCCGCACTCATCTTTAGATGTTTTCGATTAACCCCATATCTTACATTAAATAAAAAGTGCTTTTTTTCCCGTTTCCTTCATTTTCCTTCTGTTTTCTTGTTGCCTAAAATCCTTTGCGTGACGTCTTGCTTGCAGTTACCACAGTTTTGCCGCACTCATCATTAGATGTTTTCGATAAACCCCATATCTGACATTAAATAAAAAGGTTTTCACCTCGGAAGAAAACGTATAAACATTAATTTATTTCTCCGACATATTTCCCCGTTTCGAGGCAACATAAAGGAGTCGAGGCAAACGGCGCCATCTTTGATTTCCCCGATACGTGGGCGTGCAGAGGCAGGAAGGATGTGGGGAAATGCATGCCGGGCGATTAAAACGTCTGCTCGACGCTTTCATTTCCCCTACTGCACCGACGCGATATCACGGCTTGTCCTGTTCTACCTGTAAATAGCGATGGGGCTTCGGGGAACATTTTATTATCATGCCATAGGTTAATGAATTTTTTAATATATTTTTTAAAGATAAAATGTTTAATCAGTCATCAAGAACATTATAAAAGCAAAAGAATTTCTTAGCCTTTGATGTCGGGATCAATTCTAGGAATTTATGAACATATATAGTTACTAAGGCCATAAAGAGTAAGCAAAATGTTAAATGTTTCAAAGAATTCATGGCTCATGTTCGCGGGATATTATAGCCGGGTCCATCTACTAGTAAACTCAAAAGGCGGGGTGTATCCATGCATCAATACGTTCGAAGGCTGTTGGCTAGATAAGCCGACGAGTTGCGTCGTCATTTGATGCGACTCGCCGTCTCTCCCCCGGTGATCCAGCAAATCTCAACACACCATGTTTTGATGTTAGTGTGCTGGGTTTTTTTTTTTTTTTTTACATCTGGTACATCTCGCGTGATAAGGCCGATTAAGTCCATAACCCGAGTAGGAGGTGGAGGGATTAGTAATGTGTACTTGGCACACGCCACTGCTCGCCCACACGAACATCCGTCTTCATGTACACCCTTTCCGCGGCTGTTTGAATGGCAGTAACGTTGGCGCGATGAAGAAATGCTTGGGATGTACGAAGCAAGAGCGGGTGAGCTCGACTGTGTTATCTTGTTTTGTGTACGTTACCATGGTACGACACAATGGTTCGCCTTCAGAGGTATCCATTTCCCGTTGAAATCTGTGAATCATGCGGTCATCTTTGTGCTCGTCTAAAGCTGAACCAGCAGCAAGGTTTTCAAAACGTCTGCTGTCTGAGAGGACGGGTTTCGCGGTTTTATTTTAACGCCGAAATCGAAAGATTGGTGGCATGTATCAAATAGTTCGAAAAGACCGATATTGGTGGCATGTATCAAATAGTTCGAAAAGACCGATATTGGTGGCATGTATCAAATAGTTCGAAAAGACCGATATTGGTGGCATGTATCAAATAGTTCGAAAAGACCGATATTGGTGGCATGTATCAAATAGTTCGAAAAGACCGATATTGGTGGCATTTATCAAATAGTTCGAAAAGACCGATCTTATTGTGTTTGAATCTGTCACTGGTGTGTCTGTGGCTCGTGTGTGGTATTCTGTCTTGCTTTTTTTTAACTAACCCTCTACCAACTGTAGCGAATAAAGGCTCTGTCGGTTTATGTCGTTGCTTTGCATTGCCGGGGTAGCAGTAGGTTAGTCATTGGTCAATCGATGTAGAATCTTGCGTCTCTTGCAATGATAGTAGCGCATAGAGGCGTTTTGCTATAAGACAACCAGCGTTTAAGAATAAACATATATTGTTTCTTAAGACCCCATTTTAAAAGTATCCTTTATATTAACTTCGCTTTTGCTCGTGGCTGGGTGGCGGACTGGCATAATCTTCGGACGGATAATTGACCCACTTCCCGTCTACCTATCGAACTGAAACTCGACACATGGGCTCGTTGCTGATGAGAACGCATTTTATAAACATTTCAGAAGGACACATGGCGACACTGATTTCACGAAACAAAATTCCCGATAACTGCGCTAAATGAGGGAAGATGCTTGGCCTCTTGCTCTATCGTCATGTTTATGTGTAGTCTCTTTCATTCCCTTCCTTAAGTCAGACTTTCTTTACGCTTTCTTTTACCCCTCTCTTTCTTTATGCCTTAATCAACTTGATGTATATATGTTCTTCTTTTCTTATTTCTAAAAAAAAAATAAAAAAATTTCTTAATATAAATTATTTTCTTTACTTTTCAGATTCTCGCGGGTATCTCAGAGATTGAAGAGGCTCATGCGTCACAAGACAGCACAGGTAATCAAGGAAATGGCCTCGACCCAACTCACCTGCAGGCCAGCCCGGACTGCATGGAAAGGGTCCGTGCCTCGCGCTCCCCAGTCCGTCCACAGACCAAGCAGAGAAAGGCCCCCAGGCGGAGCCTGAGCCTTCCATCCGGTGGCCTCTCCTACGGGGACGTCAAGATCTTGTATAAAGACGGGCATTTCGTCACGGTGGGCGCCCCGTCCGAGAGGGCGTCCTCGGAGAAGCAGGCCGGCGAGGACATGAACGCCTCCCAGGACAGCAACTTGGAGAATGCTGGCTTTGAGGGTTTCCGCAAACGGAACCTGTCCTCCTCCGTGAAGGAGGTGAATGAGGATTACTATGACCAAGATGGAAACATGCGAGCTGAGATTCTGTCTCTGCTGGAGAACGGGATCACAGATTCCCAGCAGCTGCTGGCAGAGGCGGCGCTGGCCTTGGATTACAACTGTAACAGGTGGGAGGAGGGAGATTTGGGGAGAAGGACAAGAGCGGGCGCTCCTATATTCCTCTCACTGCCCAGGCGGAGGCAGAAAGGTCACAGGCCGGCCTCTGTGGATGAGGTTCACCTGTTAAAACTCTACAGCAGATCCCAGCAGTCGCTGGTGAGCAGCACCGAGATGGAGAGGAGGAGGAGGGAGCAGGAGGCTGATGAAGAGGGCGGGAGAGTCAACGAGGGGTCCACACTTAAGCGCAACAAGAGTTTTACGGAGGCCATGGGTTCAAATCTCATGTTGAATGAGACAGAAAGGGGTGGCGATGCCAGAGAGATAGACTGTGCTGAACTTTGTGATAGCGGCTTTGATGATAACAATCAGAGACTGGCCCGGGACGACTCCCAGAGCAGAAAGTCCCGTTCTAAGGGACCCGGATTTTTACAACGAATGCTGAAAAAGGGCAAAGGCTCAACCTCCGATAAACCACTTTCACTCTCATCCAAGCCATCCAAAGAAGATCTCTCCGCCTCATCATTGTCATTAGTCTCACAGACGTCTACCACCAGCGCAAGTCAACCAACATCTCCAAACAAACGTGACGGCAAGGACTCCTCTCTCACACGCAAAATGTCTTTCCGTGGAATTTTCAAGAGGAAAAGCTCTACCGACCTGACTGTTAAGAAATCGTCCCCAACCCCAGAAGAATCAGAGGGTCCGCCCCTGGCAGCATTTTTACATAATGATGACATCGGCACGGTGTCCAGTCCCCCCGCGTCTGCGCAGCGAAGGCTGCTCAGAAACATCGGGGAGACGGACCTGCTTGAAGACGATGTCTCGAACATTGATGAGTACGAGTCTTTGTCACAGACCTCATCCAGGTCCAGATCTCCCAGAACCCCTCTCTCCAACTCCAGCTCGCACAGTTCACTGTACTACAGTGTTGGATGTGAGGACAATGACAAAACCCCCACTGCTGACTATGGGCCTGTTGTACATCGTCGTGTGCGGGGCTCGTCCGGGAGATCTCGGTACTTGGGCTCGGCCCGTCTCTCTGGTGACTCGTTCTCTGAATATGACTTCAGCTCCTCGGAGTTCCAGAGCTCCGAAGACACTTTGACTCCACGATCGTTTTCCCCCTGCATTGCAGATGTCTCAGCGGAAGGGGAACGGACCCTTGTTCCTAGCCCAGCGTCTCCAGGCGACGGGTTGTCTCCCCCAATTTACCAGAAACTGACATCAAGCCCTCAGGGGGGAAGACGAAGGCGATCTAAAGACAGCGCTGTTTCACCACAAGCGAATCATGGCGTGGACAGAGGGGAGATAACCTCAAGTAACAGCAATGACTCGGGTATACAGAATGATGCCAACATTACATCAAGTGCGGAATCTATTCAGGTAAGACGAATCTGATCATGCTCTTTTTATAACTGACCTTTAAACAGGTTGTCGACGATTGTCTGTCTTTTTGTTTGTTTATTCTATCTACTGTAACACTCTACTAAATTTTTGAAAAAATTCCTATTGCTAAATTGGATTGTCTCCTATTTGCTGATTTAAAAGCACATAAACAAAGGATGTTTCAAGTAGGATTTTTTTGAGTATAGGAAACTGCTGACATATCCAGTATTTTTTTTTAAGTACAGAAAGTGAATGTAGCAGCTTTGATTTTTAAGTGCAGAAACTGAATGTAGCAGCTTTGATTTTTAAGTGCAGAAACTGAATGTAGCAGCTTTGATTTTTAAGTGCAGAAACTGAATGTAGCAGCTTTGATTTTTAAGTGCAGAAACTGAATGTAGCAGCTTTGATTTTTAAGTGCAGAAACTGAATGTAGCAGCTTTGATTTTTAAGTGCAGAAACTGAATGTAGCAGCTTTGATTTTTAAGTGCAGAAACTGAATGTAGCAGCTTTGATTTTTAAGTACAGAAACTGAATGTAGCAGCTTTGATTTTTAAGTACAGAAACTGAATGTAGCAGCTTTGATTTTTAAGTACAGAAACTGACTGTAGCAGCTATGATTTTTAAGTACAGAAACTGAATGTAGCAGCTTTGATTTTTAAGTACAGAAACTGAATGTAGCAGCTTTGATTTTTAAGTACAGAAACTGAATGTAGCAGCTTTGATTTTTAAGTACAGAAACTGTGGAGATGTCTGGTATGATTTTTAAGTACTGAATAAGTGGATGCTTTAAGTATGATTTTCAAGTAAAGAAACTGGATGCGTCAAGTATGATTTTAAGTACAGAAACTGTGGATGTTTGTAGTGTTAAGTTTCCATAAAGAAAATGTACTTTAAAGCTTTAATTTGCCACCCATGATGCGACCCATGGAAGAAATCATGAAAACTATGTTGTGCACAGTACAATATAGACTCATTTTATGACACATAGTCAAGGGCTGTCTCAACATGTGAGCAATCAGAGTTACCTTTAAAAAAAAAATCGTTTATTAAATAATGTTCTGTAAAACAATTGACAATTAGAAATATACAAAGGTTATGGGAAAACCTGAAGAAGGACAGTAACAGAAAGTAAATGTTTAGGCCGAAAGTCCTCATTTAGGCCAAAGGTCTTCGCTTAGGCCGACTAGGTCGAAAGTCTTTGTTTAGGCCGAAAGTCTTCGACAGCAAAAGACAGTTGAAGACAGAGACACTCTTTGCTTGTATAGATAAGTAGTCTACAGGAGGTGGTAGGCACAAGCAGCTACGAAGTGATCCATGTGAGATTTACAGGACAGGAAATGGTAAACATGACAAGCAACCGAGGAAGTGATCCAGGCCATAAAGATTTGGTGTATGAGATTAACAGGAAACGTAAAATGTTAAAAATAAAATAATTAATTAAATTAATTAAGGTGGGAGGGAAGTCTTGAAGATTGCTATAAAACAGAGAGGACTACCCTTGGTAAGGTTGGCATGGGTTTTTGGGTATAAGACAAACATCATCGAAAGAATGCAAAAAATAATTGACAGCTGAAGCAATGGCAGATGGTAAATAACTATCAGCAAAACATGTAAATTACTGGTCCAATAGGATATTTTAAATGATGTCAACTTCAAGTTCTCCTAAAACTATATTTTTAAATCTAATAATTTTTATTTATAATCATCCATTTTTCTTCCGTTACCTTTTACACAAATTGAAAAGTTTATGACCAATTTTTATATTTATAAATGTTTCCCATCTTACTATCCAACTGCTATTTCATAAGTATATTATATATATATATAAATATACACATATATATATTTAAATATTTCTTTTTAATACAAGAAAAAATTCCCCTTAAAAGTGTTTAAAAACAGTAGTTATCCTAAAGGGACCCACCCCTCCATTATTTTGTTTTAAAAAAAAATGCAATGAAATAAAACTCAGTGCAAGAAATACAATCTTAAAAATAAACATTTATGGGGGGGGGGGGGGAAAAAAAATAAAAAAAAAAAATAAAAAAAAAAAAAAAACACAAAAAAAAAAAAAGAGAAAAAAAAAAAAAAAAAAAAAAAATATACAAAAAAAAATAAAATAAAAAAAAAAAAAAAAAAAAAAAAAACAAAGAAAAAAAAAAAAAATAAAAAAAAAAAAATTGGGGGGGGGGGGGGGGATCAATAATTAAAAAAAAAAATTAGTCAAAATGAAAAAACCCACAAAATCTCAGAGGGAGAAAAAAACTCAATGAAAAAACTTGTTCAACAAAGACTGAAATGAATTGATCCAACTTGGACGAAAGATCATCAGTGCAAACTCCTGTCACAATGCTACTAGTAAGAAATAGAATGTCAGATCTATTATGTAACCTAATATAAGATAAACAGGTGTTATTGTTTTTTAATTGATCCAGACAAATGGGAATATCACACTTTTCAGAATTTGCCACAGAAATGAAAAAAATGATCTATACAAGATATAGGTAAGTGCTCATTATGTCACGAATTTCCCAATGCTTCAGATGACTTTCAATCAGCCAAGTAAATTTACAAGACTTTTATTTTACACAAATAAATCACAATATTTTTGCTGAATTTTCAGGCCACAGTAAAATTGAGGAAGTCAAAATCACCATCCCCGGTAGCCGAGAGACCCAAGTCGGACATCACAGTCCGGTGGGCAGACTTGCTGGAGCAGGTCATGGAGACGGGGGCCATCAGGTACCGCAGGGATGCCAGCAAACTTCGCAAGCGACCCCGACCAAAGTCAGACATAGGTAGGAACTAGTTTTCTATTCTGTATTGTGAGCTGTGGGTTTTTATTTATAATACCTTTTGTAGTTTATATAAGAAAGTAGTCCCAGCACCTTTGTAATACTATGATATACAAGAATGTAGTCCTAGCAACTTTGTAATACTATGATATACAAGAAAGTAGTCCCAGCAGCTTTGTAATACTATGATATACAAGAATGTAGTCCTAGCAACTTTGTAATACTATGATATACAAGAAAGTAGTCCCAGCAGCTTTGTAATACTATGATATACAAGAATGTAGTCCCAGCACCTTTGTAATACTATGATATACAAGAAAGTAGTCCCAGCAGCTTTGTAATACTATGATATACAAGAAAGTAGTCCCAGCACCTTTGTAATACTATGATATACAAGAAAGTAGTCCCAGCACCTTTGTAATACTATGATATACAAGAAAGTAGTCCCAGCACCTTTGTAATACTATGATATACAAGAATGTAGTCCTAGCAACTTTGTTATACTATGATATACAAGAAGGTAGCCCCAGCAGCTTTGTAATACTATGATATACAAGAATGTAGTCCTAGCACCTTTGTAATGCTATGATATACAAGAATGTAGTCCTAGCACCTTTGTAATGCTATGATATACAATAATGTAGTCCTAGCACCTTTTTAATACTATGATATTCAAGAATGTAGTCCTAGCATATCGTAACACTATGATATACAAGAAAGTAATCCTAGCACCTCATTAATACTATGATATATAAAAAAAGTAGTCCTAGCACCTTTTTAATACTATGAAATACAAGAAAGTAGCCCCAGCAGCTTTGGAATACTATGATATATAAAAAAGTAGTCCTAGCTCCTTTGTAAGACTATCTGTTGTTTACTGAAGTCTTGTGGAACACTTGTATTTAAAGATATTGTATCTCCCTTTTGAAATTAAATCTTAACTTTTCCCTCTTGAGAGCTGTTCCCCTTGAGAGTTGTTCCCCTTGAGAGTGATTTGTAGATGAGAAAATTTGAGGGATATTTCATGAGTGGACCAAAACTAGCCACATCATCCATCTTTTTACAAAGGAAAATTTGAAATCTGTAAATTAAATATATTTTGTTGCATATTCTTAAATGAAATTCAGCTGACTTGTTCTTGTTCCGTTATAGGATATTTCTTTTAAAATCTTTATCATGAAACAATGTTTTAAATATGCTATTTTTATGTTTATAGGATTTTAACGGGATGATGACATGATGACAAACAAATTTCATTGCAATATTTCCACAATTTACACCAAAGGGATTTCTTTCTCATCTCAATATTTAACATTATATTCAGTTGCTTAAAACTATTAATGTGATTGCGCAGTAAATGGTAACACTTAAAATTATTAAGACATGCAACATTTTTGTATTCAGTTTCTTGATGTGAAAATCAAATAATTTTTTTTTGAAGTAATATTTGTGTACAAATAACTTTCATCTTTTTTAAATTCTCAATATTTTTGTTGACTGAATGGTTCAAAGTGCACTTTGGTACACAAAATATTGTTACATTTAAGATAATATTATTTGGTACACAAAATATTGTTACATTTAAGATAAGATTATTTATAAATCCAAATAAATGGAAATACTTTTTTTTTATTACACAATAAACATTCCTTTTCAGTACGTAAATAAGTTCATATTTTTGAAACCAAGACAACATTTTACAACTATAACAATTTAAACACATCTAAATAATTTCTCTAGCACAGAAGTCGGCCATAAATGAACGCCTCTAGTGACAATAATAAGTTTGCTAGTGATCATTTAGATTTGATAACGGCTCGGGGTAGCACGACTGTGGGGTAGCACGACTGTGGGGTAGCACGACTGTGGGGTAGCACGATGCCTGATCAATTCGTACAAACTGGGGAACAAAAGTACAAACTGGAGAACAAAATTAATCTTTCGTATCTAACTTTAAGAGAAAGGATTCGCCCTGATCGAGCTGGGTATCTGTGATGAAGTGGGTGGGATGTATCATCCAATTTTTAAAAATCTTACACTTTTTAATCTTTTGTACAGAGTATATTTATGGGTAAAGTGAAATAAATATTAATTCGCTACTATAAATCAATACGGTAGACATTTTTTTTTCTTAAAATGTTGTCATTAGAGTCCCCACTGACCTGTGAGTTTAGACATGGGTGGAGAATGTGTTCTTTGTTTTTAAACCATGATTTGGGACGCGGTTCAGTGCCAGTTAGTTAAAAACGAATTGATCGTCTGACACCTGCAAGAAACACCAAAATGCCTATACATGAGTTTCTCCCACTTGGACAGATGAAGGCTTGGAAGATGAGGGTCTAGATAATAAAGATGGGAGTGAGGAGGAGGATGAGGATGATGGTGATGATGAAGAGGTTGATGAAGAAGAAGAGAGCGACGAAGGTAGATTGGTTTCTTCTCTTCTCTGCAAGCGGAATGGTTTTATGTGTATTTAATCTGTATAGCAAAGTCAGTGGCGTAACTAAGAGACTGTTCACTGCCCGGGTTGGGGAAAAAGGGGGGGGGGGAATTATTTCTATACTAGGCAGCACCACTAAAAAAAAAAAATCAGTAATCACTATGTAACCCCGGTTTAGAAAAGGTTTTGTAACTATCAGTGGCGTAACTAAGAGACTGTTCACTGCCCGGGTTGGGGAAAAAGGGGGGGGGAATTATTTCTATACTAGGCAGCACCACTAAAAAAAAAAAATCAGTAATAACTATGTAACCCCGGTTTAGAAAAGGTTTCGTAGCTATGACTCGGGTATGGTTGCGCCCCCCTATTGGAATCAAGTGTCGATCAAGTAATTTATAGACAACGTTAAGTGGAACGCAATCATACCTGGGTCATAGCAAGGAAAATTAAAAATGTTGAAGGAATTGTTTTTTTGTGTGTTTTTTTTTACAATTTTTTTTCCAGCTTAATTCCCTCCACCCCCACACCCCCACCCCCCCACCCTTAACCTTCGACACTTGGATGGGTGGAGTCTCTCCAAAATAGTTACGCCACTGTAAACATTCTCAAAGCTAAAACCGTGCATCCCACCTGCTCGCTCTCTCTCTCTCTCTTTCTCTCTCTCTCTCTATCTGTATGGCTGACTAATACACATGTTGGTGTAGATCTTATGCTCTCTGGAATGTTTTAACACCAGTTAAGAATCTATCTATAAATGGATTGGGTTGAAATAAATGTTTACATCATGAAGTAGAATAAGTGCGGCTGATTTGTATGAGCATTAGCTTGTTTGTATAGCTTATTTATTTGTTTAAATGTGCTTTTTGAACAAATCTGGCCACTACTTTGATTTGGAAAAACGCTTTGATATGCTGCATGTTTTGTTTTGTTTTCCTTAAAAAGTTTTTTTTAAACGATTAACAAACATTAAGGATGTGAGCTTTTCATTTTAATATTATACTTTTTAACAATTTGGCATTCACTAATTATGCTGGTTAAGTGTTCTGATTACAGTCACTGCCGGTTTGACCATACTTATATTAAATACTAAATTATTTCGATTATCTTAACTGTTTAGAATTAACTCCATTTGTTTCTGTGATTAACCTTACTAATGATCTGAATGTGTAGCATAGCCTGTCGAAACTGAGTTACACAGTGGTTCACTGACAGCCTGTCCAAACTGTGTCACAAAGCGGCACATTGACAGCCTGTCAAAACTGGGATATAACGCGGTACACTGACAGCCTGTCAAAACTGTGACACAACGCGGCACACTGACAACCTGTCAAAAATGTGTCACAAAGCGGCACACTGACAACCTGTCAAAACTGTGTCACAAAGCGGCACACTGACAACTTTGAGAGTCATTTCCTATCATCTCTAACCATCGGCGACTAATAAAACTAAATCCGTAATTGCCGAAAATGGAATGGTTTAATAATAATGTTCTAACTAGGGGTTTGCTATAAAGGCATATCAGGCCATACACGGGGTTTGTTTATAGGGAAAATCCGGCTGCACTGGGATTTATTATTGGCCGTTCCGTCTTAAGCCCAGCACTCCGACCGGGAGGCTCCTTGAACATCAGAGACTTCTATGACAACTTACTTCTTAAACTTCACTTGTGACTTAAAATCTCAGCAATGCAAGCGGCCTTCAACACGGAGTCGTCCAGATCCATGTAACTCAGTTACTAGTAACGGTATCGAGAGACAGCCCACCCCCCCCCCCCCCCGGCGGAGGCCCTGGGGATGGCTAATTTATTTTGGACGCTACCATAGAGGCACTACCATTAAATGCCATTAGGGGACAAATGGCCTTCAACCGAGGTTCTCGACCGCTTCTTGTTCGCGGACCGTTGAAGTCTGGTGAGACCAGAAAACGAACGCATCCATTTGTAGTTTTTACGAGCAATCCTATTCAATATCTTATTTCACAACCAATTTAACAAGCCCTGGACAGCGCTATAACACAAGGAAGCCGCCCCCCCCCCCCGTGCACCAAAACAGTTCACGTCTCATAGAACCAGGGAAGGGACATATAACCCTTACAGCTAGATTCGAATCACATGATACCGCCCCCACCCCCCTAAACATTACGCACTACACTCGTTTCAGTACAGGGCTACATGCTATGGTCCTCATTGATACCCAGGGATGATAAGTTGGGAGTCACTGGCCTACATGACTAACGAGGGGAAATGTGAGGAGCTTCACCAATTTGGACCAGGAGATCAGGAACGGGGAGGGGGGAAGGAAATAACAGGCACTAGTCAGTACTAGATGGTTGCTAACTTGACGTAATTCAACCCCCACCCCCCCTCCCCCAACGCATGGGGTCAATCCGCTAAGTTAAGTAAAAGGAGCCATTGGAAGGTACTGAATTCACAAGTTGGCCATTTTAAATTTACTTTACTTGAGGGTGAATGCGTGGAGTGTTTTCCAAACCAACCCCCACTCCCGCGCCGGCCGGGTGTTCTGCCCCACTCCCGCGCCGGCCGGGTGTTCTGCCCCACTCCCGCGCCGGCCGGGTGTTCTGGTGTTTAGGTATCGCAGCAAACATTTCGTCCCACCGGGTCGTTCATCATCAAAACAATGAATGTACTCGAGCTTTCTTAACTTGATGTTGGCAGTGGGTTGTTGTTGTTTGTTTTTCTGCTTTACTTTAGCCCATCATTTATCAATCAAATCAGAGGGTGTTTTTAATCTACCGGAACTGAATGGGAAAATCCTCCCTTTGAGAATTCTTGTTTTTTTTTTACCGGCTAGATGAACAGATCTTCTGTGATACGCTACAGTCCGTGAGGTGAAACACACCTGTCTGTGAAGCGAAATACACCTGTCAGTGAGTCGAAACAAACCTGTCTTTAAGGACCCAAGCGTAATGAACAGAGCCGACTTCTTTTTTAGAATTTTAATCTTGCAGAAGCCGCGCCATCAAAGTCTCTGCCCAATCGCTGTGAGTGCCTGGCTAGTTAGACGCGCGTACTGGCAGATTCTGGGTCTCGCTGAGAGATTGTTACCCCAACGACGTGCTGTGACATTTTCATTGGCAGCCAAGCCATAGAGTAATTAACGTCTGCTGGTAGTTTTGCCATGGAGTCACTGCCCTAGCCGTGGAGGATATTTTTAGCCGCGTGTTGCGGGGAGGGGTGGGGGGAACCGGAGACACTGTTAAAATTGACTCCGGTTCAGTAGTTCTCAAATAATTTTGAATCCAATGCCCTTAAATCTTAGTGAAAATGCTGGGAGCTTTTTTTTTTTAACCCTTTTTTTTCTTCAAAGAACCGGAATTACTTCCTCTACCGCAATGAATTTTTAATTTAAAAAAGGAAGTGGGTGGCGTGGGTGAGTCGAAACAAAATGACCGAGTCAAATAACCAGATGCCAAATCCCGTAATTTAAAAGGGAGCGTAGGAGTAGGGGCTGTATATTACAGTACAATAGTTGCAGCTGCCGCTGTCGGTTTGAAGAGTTGACTTAATCCATCCCTCCAGTTATGAAAAAATATTTTTTTTTTTAAACTTTACACACCTTATTGAAGGGAGTTTTTGTAGAAAGCCGTTTCGTCCCAGCCACTGGCACATTTGAGGCACCCAGCCATTATGTACGGGGCGACTGTAGGTATATCCACTCAAACCGTTAACAAGTTCAGGGTATCACCGGATTTGCCGATCGTCTCGGAGAACCTACGTCGTGGCCAACGATCGCGTCTGGTGTTCTTCCCGTGCGCGGTGCGGGATCTGTGGCGTAACGATGAGCCAGCAGTCGCCTGTGTCCGTCCGTTTTTTCATGCAAGCTGCCGCGGACCGTTACCTCAATCTCCGCAGACTGAACGAAGACAGGGAAGGGGGCCTTTAGATGAGCGCAACCACATTCAAATGTCAATGTGTGTTGAAGCGCCAAGGGCTCGGTCCTAGCGAAGACCTTGGTAGATTTAACGTAACTCTGCATGCGCCCAAAATATTTACCCCAACAGTGTCGCTGAATTTAAGCTCCTAAAATATGTTTAAGGACACCTTGTATAGATGATCGTATGAACAGAGCTGTTAGGAGGAACTCCACACCTCCTTGCGCCAAAACTTCTCAAAGCAGTGTCTTAGGCATGGCTCGAGAGCCGGACATCGTTCTACAGCGGGTGAAATGCGACCGGCGAATAACGTCCAGTTATTTTTGTTTTTTCCCACGAAGCCATTATCCAGTTTGAGCCAAAAAGCCGTGTTGCCAATAGGTGACAAGTCTACCAGTCTGCGCCACTTCCTCTATGAGCGAGCAGTTACCCTTAGTCCCAAATGAATGGATACCGCTCACACACACTCGCACTCACCCAGTAGCCCTTGCACATTCACACACACACACGGCTTAATGGCCGCCTTTTGACGTGACGTTTGCAATGGATGAGTTCTTGCTTCTCATTCTCGGGAAACTGTGTACATGGATTACATTTTTTAAACATTTCTTTCATTTAGTTTATTTAGTTCTTTTTTTTTTTTTTTTTTAACTCACTATTTAATAACTTTTTTTTTGTGCTTTTTTTTTGTTTTTTGTTTTTGCTCATGACGAGACAAATGCTAACGAACGATGTGCTCAAAATTTTCTCGGGAAACTGTGTACATGGATTACATTTTTTAAACATTTCTTTCATTTAGTTTATTTAGTTCTTTTTTTTTTTTTTTTTTTAACTCACTATTTAATAACTTTTTTTTTGTGCTTTTGTTTTGTTTTTTGTCTGTGCTCATGACGAGACGAATGCTAACGAACGATGTGCTCACAATGCTTGCTGTGTTCATTTAATAAACTCGCTACTCATACTCGTACTGAACGCTGTGCTCATCTCATAGTTGTTTGTTTTTTATGAACAAACTTTTTTTTTCACTAACTTCTTTGTGTGCCGTGTGTTGTGTTTTCTCATTCATCATTTTTAATGTCATTCTGTTTAAACGAATCTGGCAGTTTTGTTGTTGGTTTTTTTTTTAATATTAAATATTTATGCTTATTATCTTTTAACTGTTGAAAATACAGAAACGCTAATGCATTTAATAACTGTTTTTTTAGCTGCCCCAATTTTTTAAACAACATTTTTTTTGCAAATGAACGTCTTCTTGTTCGTACGCGTGTACGGCTTTTAAAAAAAAAAAAAAAAAAGGGG
>CAXITT010000718.1:60342-73717 GCA_964033795.1 Lymnaea stagnalis | reverse complement strand
AGGATGGCGTTAATGTAAGGCTTCATTCCTACGGACAGACCTTTGGGGTTTGGGGTCCGGCAGCAGCCCCGCCCCCCCCCCCCAGACATGATCAACTTTTTTGGTCCTCACGCCCTTATTTGTCCTCAATGTCCTCAGGTGGATGCCACACGCTGGAATCCCGACGGGCCGTCATCATCAACGCCAACAGCCTGGGCAGCATCAACGTCTCGGGGGCCGCCCCTGCCGGCTCCGTGTCCAGTGCGCTCAACATCAGCGCCGCCAGCAGCTCCAGCGACATGGTGGCCATGCACTCAGGGGAGTCACTCCTCAGCCTGGTCGAGATGAGGAGGCCGGCACGAGATAGGGACGTCCTTTCGGCAAAACTGGCCAAATTTCGTCGGGTGAGTTGTTCATAAAAAACGTTAATATAACTGGCTTCAACATGACCCGCAGTCCCTAGAATATCAACCTTCCAACTCACAGTTCCTATCAACCTTCCAATTCCCTGTTGCTATTTTCAACGGACTCACAGTACCTACAATATCAACCTTCCAATTCCCCGTTGCTATTTTCAGCCGACTCACAGTACATTTACAATATCAACCTTCAAATTCCCCATTGCTCATTTCAGACGACTAACAGTACCTACAATATCAACCTTCCAAGTCCCCATTGCTCTTTTCAGCCGACTCACAGTACCTGCAATATCAACCTTCCAATTCCCCATTGCACTTTTCAGCCGACTCACAGTACCTGCAATATCAACCTTCCAATTCCCCATTGCACTTTTCAGCCGATTCACAGTACCTGCAATATCAACCTTCCAATGCCCCATTGCACTTTTCAGCCGACTCACAGTACCTACAATATCAACCTTCCAATTCCCCGTTGTGAGAGACAGTAGAAACCATTCTTGAAAGTTTTTTTTTCGTAAACAGCCATAAGAATTCGTTGCCAAATTAAAGACACTCTCGATCAAGGATGATATTTCTAAATGATGTCCACAACTGTGGAAATGTTGTAACATTTTGACCATGTTTTTGGAAGCACCTACGTCAGTGAAGCTGGATTCTATGTAATGATCAAAATCAAGTTTTTAAAAAAAAACCTGACGCTTTGACCGGTTGAACATTTAGCTTTGACCGGTTGAACATTTAGCTTTGACCGGTTGAACATTTAGCTTTGACCGGTTGAACATTTAGCTTTGACCGGTTGAACATTTAGCTTTGACCGGTTGAACATTTAGCTTTGACCGGTTGAACATTTAGAAGCATGACTGACAAATTGTGAAAAACTGCAGGTGCACTTAAGAGCCAAATATCTCATTAAAGAAGCACTAAAGTTTTGAATGGCTTTGTTGATATCCTCGATGAGCCATTCACGCTATCGGAATTATGATTATTTATGTATAAGGTCATATGTATTCGTCATGGGCATAATTTTCTAGAAAGTTTAGAAACTTATTTTTAAAAAAAAAAAATCATTAAAAAAAATTAATTAATTAATGTTTTTTTCATTATAATTAATATTATTTTTGTTGTTGTTGAGTTGTGATATACGATTTTGAGGTTGCGAAGTAGTATCCTGAAACAATGCTGAATTATTTTGTCCATGTCTGATTACCACACGCATGCCGGTATGCCTCGGGGTGTAAAAATAACAGGGGAGATAAAACACTTCGTCTCTCATCGTCTAAGAAAAATGACGCAGTTACTTCCATTTCAACTTTTTTTTTTTTTTTCTTCAGATTTGCCCCCCCCCCCCATACCTTTTGGTTAAACCCTTCACCAAGGAAGTTTTTTTTACCCCCCCCCCCCTCTCTCTCTCTCTTTCCCGATTTTTTCCTCACCAAACTACCAGAGAACATATTTCAGCTAAATAAATAAAGTTAAGTATGCGCTTAAGTACTAATTGCGCCACATTTCCGGTCTTTACATGAATCCGCCACTTCTGTCCGGGTAATTGTTATCAATATTATTAATACATATAAAAAGATTTAAAGCGAAACATATTAACAGATTTCTAGAGAGTAACAATAAACAGATTTAGAGAGAGAAACAAACAGATTTAGCGAGAGAAACACATTAACAGATTTAGGGAGAGAAACATATTAAAAGATTTAGAGAGAAGATTTAGGGAAAGAATCATATAAACAGATTTAGAAAGAGAAGCAGATTTAGAGCGAATGGAGTAATATTATTTTTTTTTTTTTTTCGTTCTATCGGAATCGAAATGCTTCGTCTCTTCTGGAAGCGGAAATCCGATAAACCAGGGTCTCACACCAACTGTTGACATCACATGTTAATACCTCTCGTGGGTTTACCGTGATAGCGTCTTCGTGTGTGTGTGTGTAACATCGGAAGCCATTGATGGCTCCACCGGCGGCTCAGCAGCCACAGTTTAAGAATCGCTGCGATATAGCAATAGAAAGATCCTCAAATATTTGATGAATATCATAATAATATTTTATATTATTGTTTATTATTATATTAAAATATTTACTCCCCCCCCCCCCGACCCACCCACCCACCCAAACCGACGCGCTTCCCCCAAAGAAGCGACAGGACATTATTTTGTAAGTGGTTCTTATTGTTTGAAGTGTGAGTACTTAAACTTCCCACCCACCCACCCAAACCGACGCGCTTCCCCCAAAGAAGCGACAGGACATTATTTTGTAAGTGGTTCTTATTGTTTGAAGTGTGAGTACTTAAACTTAACACAGCCGGGGGAGGGGGGGGGGCACACCAAGTGTCGGCGACTTAAGGTGGGGCACGTGTGTCGTAAGCGTGAGTCGGGTGGGGCGGCACTCTTCTTGTTACACTCTGCTGCCCCTCCCCTCCCTCCCAACAGTAATCCATTTGTATCCGACACTGTCTAGGTTAGTGTGCGTGTGTGTGTCTGTATGTGTCTGTGTGCGTCTGTATGTGTCTGTGTGCGTGTTTGTGTGTCTGTGTGTGTGTGTCTGTGTGTGTGTGTGTGTTTTGCGTTAATTGCTACGCCGTGACATGAAGTCAATGTCAAGCCAAAAAAAAGGGGAGGGGAGGGGGGGAATTTGTCGCCGGGAAATTTAGCAGGACGGCGGGGGAAAAAAATCAGAAACAGGAAGTAGGGGGAAGCCACATCTTACTTAGCCCAACTACCCCGGCCCCATACTAACCTTCCCCCCCCCCCCCCCAAAAAAAAAAAGCGACAGTCCGGAAAGTTCGTGGCGGCCTTCTCCGTCAAATGAACATGTTCTCGACCACCTTGACATTTCTCAACGTGGTTCTCAAGCACGCGCGACCTAGTTTTGACGCACGATATTTTAGCCAAGGAGGGGGGGGGGCATTTTGGAAAATGTGCGGGGTGCAAGGGGATTTTAGTTATATTAAAGCTGTTACATCTCTCCGCATTTTAAGACAAACCTGGCGTACACTCCTACCAAACCTAGCGTGCACTCATACCAACCCTAGCGTACACTCATAACAACCCTAGCGTACACTCGTACCAAAGCTAGCGTACACTCGTACCAAGCCTAGCGTGCACTCACACCAACCCGAGCGTACACTCATACCAAACCTAGCGTACACTCGTACCAAAGCTAGCGTACACTCATACCAACCCTAGCGTACACTCGTACGAACCTAGCGTACACTCGTACCAACCCTAGCGTGCACTCATACCAACCCTAGCGTACACTCGTACGAACCTAGCGTACACTCGTACCAACCCTAGCGTGCACTCATACCAACCCTAGCGTACACTCATACCAAACATAGCGTATACTCATACCAAAGTACACTCATACTAAACCTAGCGTGCACTCATACCAACCCTAGCGTGCACTCATACCAACCCTAGCGTGCACTGATACTCTGTGATCATAATGGAAAAAGAAAACCATCAGCCGCTTTGCCAAGCGCCCCTATTTCAAGGTTGTTATTGCCGCCCCACGCTCTCCTTCTGACGTCATAAAATCTGCCTCGTCTGGCCCAGCGGTCGAGTTATTCAAAGTTGGTTTAATTTAAGATTTATTAATGAACACTGGGCCCTGGTCTGAACGTAATTTGAGAATCCTTTTTTAAATTTTTTTTTTTTTTAAACGCACTACCAGGCGCAACATAAAATATGACAGGCGTATTTACCAACTAGTTAGTGACGGCGGTGGGACACGGACGCTTAAATAACCTGGTGATAGACCCACCAAAGCACACGTGCTGTTGTGCCGTGCTGTCTGTGTTTGTGGACAGATAGCCTGTTGGGATACAATGCGCCAAGTCTGCGCTTGCTGGATATCTGGATACAAATAAAGGCAGATGGATGGGGGACATCGCGTGAGATAGTGTCGTCGTGACATTCCAAGCCGCAGTTTGCGGTTATCCCGCGTTGGTCTCTGGATCTGTGGATATGTTTTAGCACACTGTTTCCGCATTTTGGGATTTCGTTGAATAAATCGCATGTCCTGATGGTGTCTGGGATGTGTGGATACACCGTGTCCTGATGGTGTCTGGGATGTGTGGATACACCGTGTCCTGATGGTGTCTGGGATGTGTGGATACACCGTGTCCTGATGGTGTCTGGGACGTGTGGATACATTCGTTCTGTAAAGAAAGTATTTCAACTGCATCAGCTATGAAAATATTTTCTATTTTTTAAACCTTTATAATAACTTCGCTTTTGTTCGTGTGTAGATGGCAAAAAATCTTCAGATGGCTAATAGACCCACTTTCCGTCATCCTATCGAACTGAAACTTGGCACATAGATTCGTTAATCGATGGCAACGCATTCTAGCAATTTTCAGCCTCACCCCTGGCCCCCCCAAACTGCAACACCAAAATATCATATCTCTCCTCTCTTCCACCCCCCCCCCCATTTTTCAAGGATAAGATGAATGCAATAGGATTCGTTCCATGGCTGCGTCTTGGCACATAGATTCGTTAATCGATGGCAACGCATTCTAGCAATTTTCAGCCTCACCCCTGGCCCCCCCAAACTGCAACACCAAAATATCATATCTCTCCTCTCTTCCACCCCCCCCCCATTTTTCAAGGATAAGATGAATGCAATAGGATTCGTTCCATGGCTGCGTGTTTTGGTGTGGAGATTAATTGTGTAGCTGTTGCCGTGTGCTTTGCCTTATTGTATTTGTGCCGTATTTGGGAACGCATTAAAAAGATACAAATTTAGTTTTGAAGAGGAACATGAAGGAAATAGGAAACGTGTTTTCGCCAGAGGTCCACCTATTGACATAGCAATCATGATGCGTCTCGTACACGTGCAAAAAACGGGCGTAACACGGGCGTAAAGGATTCATACGGGGGAACAAAACTTTTGGTTTTTAAGGGTTGTTTAAATCTGTCTGTTCTTCTTCCCTCCAATCTTTCGTTGTAGAATGTTATCTCTGTGGTCGCTTGTCAAAGTCTAAGATGTATTTTGTGTTAGTGATCACGTGAACTGCTGTGTGTAAGTTTTAAAAAGAGAGCTTTACAGAAATATCGACTTGTATAGTTATCCCACACAACACGGGGAGAGTTTTTTGTTTTTTTTTTCCCCTTAAGTAAACTATTTATAGAATTCATTTGCTGATGTAACTTGAGATAAAGTCATAGTGTATACCCCCCCCTCCACACACACACACACGCAACAATTGAGTACACCTTTTCCCCACACACATTCTACAGGTGTAACTACATAATAACTCTTTATTTTTCTTTAAGGGACTGCAACTCCGATTAGACATTCATGCATGCCACACAACACACCTGGCTTGAATAATGTCGCCGTGGTTTTAATCATGATTGATGGGGATGTCTTTGCTGACACATCGTACAGTCTAATGTTGTCTTGTAGGTACAGCCACAGCGCTGGCAAGCAAGCGCTCGTTTCTGTCGCTTGTTTCTGTCGATATGGTCTCAAATGGTCTTGTATCATGCCTTGTTTTACTTGGTCGCGTGTCTTGCCTGGTGGTTCTCACAGTGGGCTTGTATCACTTAACGTGTCTCACAGTGGCCTGTCTCACAGTGGCCTGTCTCACAGTGGCCTGTCTCACAGTGGCCTGTCTCAAAGTGGCCTGTCTCAAAGTGGCCTGTATCAAAGTGGCCTGTATCAAAGTGGCCTGTCTCAAAGTGACCTGTATCACAGTGGCCTGTCTCAAAGTGGCCTGTATGACAGTGGCCTGTCTCAAAGTGGCCTGTATCAAAGTGACCTGTATCACAGTGGCCTGTCTCACAGTGGCCTGTCTCAAAGTGGCCTGTATCAAAGTGGCCTGTATCACAGTGGCCTGTCTCACAGTGGCCTGTCTCAAAGTGGCCTGTATCAGAGTGGCCTGTATCAGATTGGCTTGTCTCAAAGTGGCCTGTATCAAAGTGGCCTGTATCAAAGTGGCCTGTATCACAGTGACCTGTCTCACAGTGGCCTGTCTCAAAGTGGCCTGTCTCAAAGTGGTCTGTATCACAGTGGCCTGTCTCAGATTGGCTTGTCTTACATTGGTCATCTCGGTGCACTGTGGTGCAAAACTCTTGGGACACAATAATCGTGGTGGAGACGTCATCAATGTAAGCTATGTGTACAGACCCGGATGAACTAAAGAGTTAATGATGATACTTGATATGATTCCTCACATGATCTATTTGTCATGGCCTGCAGTGGCGCAGCTAGGGAAAGTGCGGCCCGGGGTGGGCAAAGATTTTGTCCGCCCCTTCCACTAAAAAATGTCTGCAGCAGTCCGAAAATGCCTCACCACAATATAAAGACAAAATGTGCCGGCCGGAGTGGACCACACCCTCCGCACCCCCCCCCCCACGTCCTAAGCACCCCCCCTTCCGACGCCATTGCTTGTTTGTTGGTTGAAATTAAAAAATGTCTGCAGCAGTCCGAAAATGCCTCACCACAATATAAAGACAAAATGTGCCGGCCGGAGTGGACCACACCCTCCGCCCCCCCCCCCCACGTCCTAAGCACCCCCCCTTCCGACGCCATTGCTTGTTTGTTGGTTGAAATGCCCCAAGGGTGTTGAAATGCATGGCGTCTTGAGGCCGCAAAGTCTCTCCGAAACTGTTTGAATGTCCACGAAACGGTCTTAATGAGTAAAAGTCCCAATGAAGACACGACCAATGTTATAAGTTGGCTCTTTCTATCACCAATCTCCACAGTAAGTGACCATTATCTTGTCCCCTACAACTGCTTGTTGACCGAGGTCTTGTTGTCGTATTGACATTGCAGATAAGAGCATCTCCTCTAAACAAACCTCGTTTCGAAATGTAAACAGATGGTCGAATATCTCCGCAATCTCTCCGGGAATGTCTTATGACGAAAGAGAGGAGCAGCGGAGCTTGCCGGTTTCAATATGAGAATGACAACTGCTCCACTATTTATCCGGTAGCACAGGGAGGACTGCGTTCGGGTCAAAGCAGTATCAGATTCTAGGGATTAGCCGGGTGCAGCTTTTTTTTTGAAGACACAGGGTTCGGGTATTTTGAGAACGTATCCGGTTGGTCCAAGTGTAACAAAAAAAAAGTTAATTTCTCATATTCTATAATTTATGCCGGCCTTTAAACAATAGGCCTATAGACATCATACCCGTGGCTCTTTATTGATGTAATAGAACCCAAAAAAATCAATCTTTTTACCCGAGTTCAACCGTCCAGAGTTCAACCGTCCAGCATGACGCCCGCTGCGTGACATCTTTTTTTCTCCCCACTCAGTACTATTGATATAAAACACGTTGAGTTTAGGAAAAAAAAAAGGGGGGGGGGGCTGTTTTGAAAAGGAAGCAGGACACACCAGAAGCAAAGTGTGACGCTATTAAAGTCGATTTCTTTTCCCCCCCCTCCACACACACACACACAACCGCCGGCTTCACATGTGTAGTTGTGATTGTGTTGTTGTCCAAGTTCACGACTGGTCGGTCAGCTCGGACCTAGAATGAAGCCAGAGAGCCGTATCTTATTCTTGTTCTATATTTTAACTCTACCGTAGATATCACTTTTAAATTTATTTATTTATTTTTTTTTTGGTTAGGGCTGTTTTCAAGTCATTTCGCCATTTACTTGTTATAATTGGACATGCAGCTGTTTTCAAGTCATTTCGCCATTTACTTGTTATAATTGGACATGCAGCTGTTTTCAACCATTGCAACATGTCATGATTTTTTCTGTAAGTTTTGTTGAATGTTCAGTAGTCTATAGAGAGTCTATTGGATTGACTTCCCGGTTCCACCAAACACTCAACTTTGTTAACCAGGCGTGGGGGAGGGGGTGGGGGGGGGGGGTTGGGGAGATATTTCTATGCACCAAAAGGGAAGTTAGTTGTAAATCATAAGTTTTTTTTTATTGGGGGGGGGGGGGGGGGGCGCCGTACTTAGTTGAACTCATCCTTTCTCTATCTGTCCCCCAAGCTCTAACGGTGAGCGGTAGTTGTGGATAATGGGGTATGTGTGGATATTGGGGTGCTGTGTTGGTAATGTGGTCCGTGTGGATAATGCGGTCCGTGTGGATAATGTGGTCCGTGTGGATAATGTGGTCCGTGTGGATAATGTGGTCCGTGTAGATAATGCGGTCCTTGTGGATAATGCGGTCCTTGTGGATAATCCGGTCCTTGTGGATAATGCGGTCCGTGTGGATAATGTGGTCCGTGTGGATAATGTGGTCCGTGTGGATAATGTGGGGCGTGTGGATAATGTGGTCCGTGTGGATAATGTGGTCCGTGTGGATAATGCGGTCCGTGTGGATAATGTGGTCCGTGTGGATAATGTGGGGCGTGTGGATGTGGATAATGCGGTAATGTGGATAATGTGGATAAAGCGGTCCGTGTGGATAAAGCGGTCCGTGTGGATAATGTGGTCCGTGTGGATAATGCGGTAATGTGGATAATGCGGTCCGTGTGGATAATGTGGATAATGCGGTCCGTGTGGATATTGCGGTCCTTGGGGATAATGTGGTCCTTGTGGATAATGTGGTAATGTGGATAATGCGGTCCATGTGGATAATGTGGTGCGTGTGGATAATGTGGTCTGTGTGGCTAATGCGCTCTGTGTGGGTAATGTCATATTTGTGGACAAGTGGGACTGTGTGGATGAGTGCCATGTTGATATAAGGGGGCCTTTAAATTACTGTTAAGTGTTGAAAAGCTTGCGTCTCAGAGCACAGGGACAAGATTGAAATGTACAACTCCGAAAGCCCATCCTTTGATACGTCACTTTGAGATAGGCGGACAACTCTGGAGCCGGAATCAACATTTGGTTTTCCCACCCCTGACTTCAGCCAAAAACCAAACAACAACATGTCCGACCTTTTACAGCCTCCCCCCCCCCCCAACCCCAAACCCCTCTGCGTGTCTTAAGTAGCCCCGTTTGGGCGAGCCTGAAAATGGGCGAAGTCCGCTAACTCTCGGTTGTAAACTGTAAAAAAAAAGACCGGTTGTTTTCCCACCCCTGACTTCAGCCAAAAACCAAACAACAACATGTCCGAACTTTTACAGCCTCCCCCCCCCCCCAACCCCAAACCCCTCTGCGTGTCTTAAGTAGCCTCGTTTGGGCGAGTCTGAAAATGGGCGAAGTCCGCTAACTCTCGGTTGTAAACTGTAAAAACAAAGACCGGTATCTTATCGCGACATCCACTCGACTGATTTGACGATGACTGGTAGATAGCATTTTTCAATGTTTAAAAAAAAATAAAAATGTTTTGTCATTCCGCTTTTCAATTTTTATCCGCTAAAATCGAGCGATGAAGTCACATCCCGGAAAGGTTGACATCCATTGTAATGTCCTGTTTCAGTTTCGGGGAAAAACAAATTATACACGTGACGCCACTGCTGAGACTGTCTTAGTTTCGTGTCAAATGTAACGAGTGAATGAGTTTATCCGCTGGTGTCTTCAGCACTGTCCTGGAAGTCCTCGTCAGCTTGGACGGGGCGTGGTGTACTCATTCAGACCGGTGGGTATGTGTGATACAGGGTTGCCCTCTTGGTTTCATCTGGAATGCAATGACTGTATCACTTCATCGGCCGGTGTCCTCGGCTTGTAGGGGGGGGGGTCGTACTCAATCAGACTGGTGTGCACGTGATACATGCGTTTTTTAGCCATCAAACCTTCTCTCATTGCCCCCCCCCCAACCCCTGTACATCGTGTAGATATTTCCATTCACTTCCCTGGCATGAACGCTGTGCTGTGGTTGCTGTGATGAACGGGAGGAGGGGGGGGGGGTCGTACTCAATCAGACTGGTGTGCACGTGATACATGCGTTTTTTAGCCATCAAACCTTCTCTCATTGCCCCCCCCCAACCCCTGTACATCGTGTAGATATTTCCATTCACTTCCCTGGCATGAACGCTGTGCTGTGGTTGCTGTGATGAACGGGAGGAGGTGGGGGGTCGCGTCCCTTATTAAGATGAGTGGCGTAACTAGCGGGTGAGTCCGAGGAATTTCAAAGGGACGAGAACACTCTCCCGGGACACCAGTGGTATAAGATTAACTTCCTGCCAACCTAACTGTAGTGTTTGTCTCTGTCGGTACGTCCGACTATGTCCGCCTGTTTCGCTATGGTCTTCCTGGAAACTTAACTGTACTGCCTGTCTCTGTCGGTACGTCGACCATGTCCGCCTGTTTCGCTTTATATAACTAGTATATTTGAACTTATGTCAGTAAACAATTGCTGATTATGTTATTGAGGACAAATGGCCTGTGATCCTTTATTTAACAGTTAGATATGTGGCCTATGTGGAGTCGGGTTATTAATATTTTTCACTCCGCGTGTAGACTGTAACTCGGGTTAGATGCCAGAAGCTAGCGACCACGGGCTCCCTCTGATCTTCTTGTTGCTGTGACCTGGCGAATCACCAGTAAGGCACCGTGGTCTCTGGTAGAGGTCGGAGCCGTCACAGCTCGTTGCACGTGTTTGACTGTCTACGTGATGCCGCACCAGCCACCGGCCAGCCCACCACCGTCTTACATCTGTTATCTGGTTGTGAATGGACCACCAGGTCCACAGCCGTCCGGGAACTGACAGTAACAGTTCAATTTAGGACAGGGCATGCGCATGGCGTTACGTGAGGCCAGTCACAAACTGTCCTGATAACCTCACATAGATGATCCTTATCTGACCCATTTGGCCTGGGCTCCGCGCGGCGTTGTGAGGAAGAGTGGGTTAACATGGATGGTTGCTGCCTATAGAGCAGTGGTCCCTAACCTTATTACACTAACGGTCCCATTTTGTATTACTGGGAATAGTTTCATTGTCACACTTTGGTTGTCACGACTTCATTGTCACACCTGCATTGCCACATCTTCATTGTCACACCTTCACTTTCACACCTTCAGCGTCACACCTTCATTGTCACATCTTCATTGTCACACCTTCACTGTCACATCTTCACTGTCACACCTTCACTGCCACACCTTCATTGTCACACCTTCACTGTCACACCTCCATTGTCACACCTCCATTGTCACACCAACATTGTCACACCTTCATTGTCACACCTTCACTTTCACACATTCATTGTCGCACGTTAACCACCACACATCATTCAAAGATGAGACTATGTCAGGGTTTCATAATGTTAATTTCATGTTACATAAGCTCCTTGTTATCGCCAACCGTCAGTAATGAGCCCCGCACAAATGCCCCCCCCCCATAAATGCCCCCCCATACACACACACACACACACACTCATGGTTCTCAGACCATAACCTTCATATAAAAAAAACCCTTAGCTCATTTATCTATAAGTAAATCTAGTCCCTCTGTAAGCCAACACCAGGGGACCACCGATACTGCTAGCCTTGAAATCGAAACTTGGGCCCAAATTATGGATCATCATCATCATACAACATCAAGACATCAAGATGTGTTCCACTGTGAAAGGATTTAAAACTATCCTTGCAGACGGCAACACGTCTCTATTTCCATTGATTGGATATATTTTTGTGTGTAGTGTTTGTGTTATATATCTCTCTCCGCCCACCTATCATACGGATGAGTTCATTGACCAGTGGCGCATAGCTGTGACCAGGAGAGACGGTCTGCTGCATTTCGGATTGGTCAGGTAGGGATGTGCCTGCATGTTAACTGGAGGACTGTCCTTATTTCTAATACTTTAAAATGGGGAGTTCGTCAACAAAAATATTTCCATCCCAGTCAGTCAGTTTGTGTCAACAGTTACAACAGATGTGTGTCCCCTGCTGGCTCGTGTTCCGCTACTCTTGTCTCTTTAACCGCTTCGTCGCATCTTACAGCCCCGAGTGGAATAAACAACTTGGTGCGGCTCACATACCTGAAGTTAAAGAGAGCTATCTGGATGGCAGTCTGCAGATCAATCCCCAGCAAAGCCAACATCCCAATCACCCGGGGGGGGGGGACTCGNTGGTGGTGTTGGGGGGCGGGTTATGGTATTTTCGTCTTGCTCGCGTGACTTCATCTGTACAAAGAGAAGACTTGTCCTGGGATAGGAAGGATGGTCAGGGCTCCGTGGCTGTATGGGGCGGAGGTTGGAAGGTCTCGGGATCAAAGGTCAATCTATGTTGTGTTTTTTTTTTTTGGGGGGGGGGTGTATGTTTGATGGTCAGGTGCCAAAATGATCAACGAATTGATCGTGGGCCTTCAAAATATGAATAAATATATACAATTATAATTTAAAAAATAAATTTCATATACCGTAATTTAAGCCATGGGCATAATGGCGTTTTTTTTTTTTTGTGTGGCTCATTTACTTTTGGTGGTTTGGTAAAATAATTGTAAAATAATGAGTTTTGGTCTTTATCAAGCATGACGCCATGATACCATGACGCCATGATACCAATGACGCCGTGTCTTTTTTGCGGCCTGTGTCCGATCCTATTCCCCGTGAATCGTCACCTTCTTGATAGATGATGAGTATAGAGGACAGGACTTCATTCGTGCATTTTTATGGAGATGGACAACTGAATAGACACGTCGTCAGTGCCCGACCACTTGAACACTTGGTTACAGTATCGTGTCCGGTAATACAAGTTCGGTGTAACGCAATACTTGACATAGATCGTGTCGACCGTGCGCCACTTTGCCCCTGTGAGTGTCTGCACAGACTATCGTTTGTCTGTGGTCATGTCATCAGATTTGGTGGTGGTGGTGGTGTTGGGGGGCGGGTTATGGTATTTTCGTCTTGCTCGCGTGACTTCATCTGTACAAAGAGAAGACTTGTCCTGGGATAGGAAGGATGGTCAGGGCTCCGTGGCTGTATGGGGCGGAGGTTGGAAGGTCTCGGGATCAAAGGTCAATCTATGTTGTGTTTTTTTTTTTTGGGGGGGGGGTGGATGTTTGATGGTCAGGTGCCAAAATGATCAACGAATTGATCGTGGGCCTTCAAAATATGAATAAATATATACAATTATAATTTAAAAAATAAATTTCATATACCGTAATTTAAGCCATGGGCATA
>CAXITT010000718.1:15629-52079 GCA_964033795.1 Lymnaea stagnalis | reverse complement strand
TACGATAGGACTATGACGTTGCACATTTTGCTTACGGAAGTTCGACCGCGTCAATACCATACAATAGGACTAGGACGTTGCACATTTTGCTTACGGAAGTTCGACCGCTTGATTCTGTGAACCAGCCACTCGTTCTAATTATTTTTTGCGTATATGCTAATAGCCCTGGTTTGTGCCTCGCTCGACTGTTCATCCCCGTGTCGCTATTGCTGACACGCCTCAATAGGGGAAGGAAGTTCATTAACGAGTAGATGACTGGAGTGCTGTCCACTGGAATGTTAGTTGTTTCCAAGTTGTTGTATTTCTCATCCTTGTGTGTTGGTGTTCCTTGTATTACTGTTGTTTTACCCCCCCCCCCAAAGTCGTTGCTTGTTTCGGACCTGTGTGGGTATTTTTTAAACGACCCTTTGCTGCTGTTGCGTACTAGTCTTTATATTAAACCTGTTCCATGTTGCCTGTTTGTCCTAGGCCTTTTCCATGTTCCCTATTTGTTCCAGGCCTGTTCTGTGTGCCCAACATAGTACCGATATGTTTCTTGCTCCCATTCGCAACCACCCCCCCCCCCAGTCCTTTCCGTGGTCCCTATTTGCACACTGTTCCCTAAAGTTGCTCGCTGTTCCCTAAAGTCGCAGACTGTTCCCTAAAGTTGCTCGCTGTTCCCTAAATTCGCACACTGTTCACATGCTATAATTTTTGTTCCGCTTGTGTCTGTCCCCGTGATATCTTGGTGTCAAGCTCGACTTACAGTTCTAACTTTACAGCTCTCTATTTTGAATCATTATTTTTTGATATATCTATAAATAATTCGGAGATATTTGCGACATAATCTCGTCCATAAACCAGCACACAGCACACTTGTCCATTTGTGGCACATTCATATCATTGGCTGTCATCCGTGATCAACACATTCATATCATTGGCTGTCATCCGTGATCAACACATTCATATCATTGGCTGTCATCCGTGACCAACCGTTGTCTCCAACAGGATCGTTTCAATCCTTTAAACTGGTCTCATTGTGTGCCCCCCACACACCGCTGCGCAACGTGGGGTAGTCAGAACACAGCGGTTCCCAAGATTTCGCTTTTTGGACAAAGTAAAATGACATTGCTGGCAGCGCCCGGCCCGGGCGCCAAGGCCGAGTCCAACATGAACGGCATCGTGAAAAAACTGTCGATATTTCTAGAATCTGATGACGACATCGTCAGCCGCCTGGAGCTCAAACGGCAGAAGTTTCAGACGCACAGATGTGTAAGCAAAAGGGGAGGGGGTGGTTATTGGCACACGTGTGTCGTGTAGCAATAGGTGGGAATCTTAACACACATAATGGTGTTTGTTAAAAAATAAAAAATAAATAAAAAATAATAATCATTGCATGACTATTGATGGATATAATGTAGAGATATCTCACAGCCCCATCTACATTGCTCACTGTCAATACAGCCTTAGTCTCTCAGCCCTAGCATTGGACTCACCCCCCTATATACATTGCTCACTGTCAATACAGCATGTGTCTCTCAGCCCTAGCATTGGACTCACCCCCCTATATACATTGCTCACTGTCAATACAGCCTTAGTCTCTCAGCCCTAGCATTGGACTCACCCCCCTATATACATTGCTCACTGTCAATACAGCATGTGTCTCGCAGCCCTAGCATTGAACTCACCCCCCCCTATATACATTGCTCACTGTCAGTACAGCATGTGTCTCTCAGCCCTAGCATTGCACTCACCCCCCTATATACATTGCTCACTGTCAATACAGCATGTGTCTCTCAGCCCTAGCATTGAACTCACCCCCCTATATACATTGCTCACTGTCAGTACAGCATGTGTCTCTCAGCCCTAGCATTGAACTCACCCCCCTATATACATTGCTCACTGTCAATACAGCATGTGTCTCGCAGCCCTAGCATTGAACTCACCCCCCTATATACATTGCTCACTGTCAGTACAGCATGTGTCTCTCAGCCCTAGCATTGAACTCACCCCCCTATATACATTGCTCACTGTCAGTACAGCATGTGTCTCTCAGCCCTACTCTGAGCCAGAGGTTCCATATATTAAATCATATTCAAAAACAACAGTTTTTTTCCAAGTAAAATCTCTTTGCTTTCTTTCTCCAGCCATGTTTATTGTTTCAGACTCTAATTGTACATAGCTTTTCTGTGAGCCGGTAGTTTAAAATCCCCTGTTTCTTCAATGAACCAATGTTTCCGTTGTCTCCTCCTCACAGCTGTCCACACCCCAGCCCATCACCTTGCACGCTGAGAAGCCCACAGTCAAGCCCATCAAGACTAGCCAGGTTTTCAGCAATTTGAAGCACGCCTACAGCATGCCTGATAATTTGGACAAACTGTCCAGGAAGAAGCATTACTTTAGCTTGATTGGTGAGTCGGTCTAGGAAGAAGCATTACTTTAGCTTGAGTGGTGAGTCCGTCTAGGAAGAAACGTTACTTTAGCTTGATTGGAGAGTCCGTCTAGGAAGAAACGTTACTTTAGCTTGATTGGTGAGTCAGTCTAGGAAGAAGCATTGCTTTAGCTTGATTGGTGAATCAGTCTTCCTTGGCAGCTTTGGGATGAATAGTTGAATGTCATCGCCCACATTCAATAATCCTTGTAAGCCCAAGGGTACTCGCCTAAAGGGCCCCTGTGTAAGGAAGACTATGACATAATCTTGTTTCAATGATAGGGTATCCACAGGAATTAAGCTAGTGAGGTGATGCTGTATTGTTTTGTTGAAGGAGTGTTAATTAAGCTAGTGAGGTGATGCTGTATTGTTTTGTTGAAGGAGTGTTACTGTGAAAAATGGGGGACATTTGAATGTGTTCCCCGGCCAATTAAGAGAAACTAAGAGAAACGTGCTTATTCTCATGAGTTTTTTGTGCTTCTCTCTCAGGTTCAGACAGCCAGAGCATCACAAGTCGCCAGAGCGGAGGGGATGAGTCATCGGATGAGTCGGAGTATTCCGTGGATTACCCCGAGAAGTCTCTCAGCACTAGGACGTCTCATGTCATGCTGGCTGCTCTGGACCAGGTCAGTTTAAGGAGCATGTGTATCTTACTTTTGATTTGGGGAGGGGGAAGGGCAAACTACTGAACTAAAAGGATAAAGTCTGATCAAGTCTAAGTAAGATGGTGTCTATTGACTGTTTAAGTCTAAGGAAGATGGTGTCTATTGACTGGTCAAGCCTAAGAAAGATGGGTGTCTATTGACTGGTCAAGTCTAAGTTATCTGGTGTCTATTGACTGGTCAAGTCTAAGTTATCTGATGTCTATTGACTGTTCAAGTCTAAGGAAGATGGTGTCTATTGACTGGTTAAGTCTAAGTAAGATTGGTGTCTATTGACAGGTCAAGCCTAAGTAAGATGGTGTCCATTGACTGGTGAAGTCTAAGGAAGATGGTGTCTTGTGATCCAGTAAAGTGTGTTAGGTCCATAAATAACTTCATCTAACCAAAGCAAATACCAGCTCAGCTGATGGCAGGTCAAAGGTCATCATTGTGATGTCTCATGTTTACACAAACTTGATTTGGAAGCTAATCAAAATGTGGTCATGGGCAGATCCACAGGGTGGGTCACTGGGAACCGGTTACATGGGCCTTTCATGTATATCTGTATTTAGCTGTTCATGTAGACAATTTATTATTAAACATTGCTATAAAACAAAACAACAACTGTCACAGGCCATCTCTGCCCCCCCCCTTCCCCCCCTCCCCCCATACCCAATGTTTTTAATTTTTTGTCCGCCCATGTGTGTGAGTCAGAGACACTAGAAGCTAGAGATGGTGAGCTTCCTGTAGTTGAGAGTATCAATCTCAAGAAATCATCTAAATCAATAGGTCACATCAAATTGGCAGAATTTTTACCAAGGTTAAATTCTTTCGATTGAAGGATATTTTTTTGTTAAAGGCCTTTCTAAAATCTATGAGAAAGTTTGTATGTGTATGTGGACTTCATGTGATGTAGATTCTATGTCGGAGGTTTATGTGTGTCTTTTTAGGGTTTTGTTTTAGTCTTGGCCTTTGGGCAAAGTGGTTGACAACTGTGTAGCAAAGATATTACAACACTTAGCCACAGCAGTGTAGGGAAGATTACAGCACTTTGTAACAGCAGCTAGTTTGTTGAAGGGATTTCTCAAGCTTTGAAACCATCATTGAAATACAGTGGTTCTTTCATGATGTGTTTCACCCTATTTTAAAAAGTAATGTCATAAAAAATAGGTTTTGAGGTTATGTGTGTTGACACCAGCACATGCAGAAACCAGCACCTGTTGACACTAGCAGGTCTCCACTTTAGCACATGTCCACACCAGTTGTTGACACAAGCACATGTTGACACCAGCACATGTCCACACCAGCACATGTAGATGCCAGCACATGTAGACACATGTAGACGCCAGCACGTGTAGACGCCAGCACATGTCCACACCAGCACATGTAGACACCAGCACATTCACACACCAGTTGATGTTGACACTAGCACATGTTGACACCAGAACATGAAATTAAATAGACAAATCCAGGCACATCTGCTTCACTGCTGAGCCATTATGTGTCTCATCTGCTTCACTGAGCCATTATGTGTCTCATCTGCTTCACTGAGCCATTATGTGTCTCATCTGCTTCACTGAGCCATTATGTGTCTCATCTGCTTCACGGAGCCATTATGTGTCTCATCTGCTTCACTGCTGAGCCATTATGTGTCTCATCTGCTTCACTGCTGAGCCAATATGTGTCTCATCTGCTTCACTGAGCCATTATGTGTCTCATCTGCTTCACTGCTGAGCCATTATGTGTTTCATCTGCTTCACTAAGCCATTATGTGTCTCATCTGATTCACTGAGCTGTTATGTGTCTCATCTGCTTTACTGCTGAGCCATTAAGTGTCTCATCTGCTTCACTGAGCCATTATGTGTCTCATCTGCTTCACTGAGCCATTATGTGTCTCATCTGCTTGACTGAGCCATTATGTGTCTCATCTAAGGGAAAGAAAGTTTTGACTACAAACTACCACCGCCGCCTGGGGGCCTACGTGCAATACAGTTAAACAAGCCTCCGAGACCGAGTTCCACATGGGCTCTGAGCATTATTCCATCACTTCCTGCCAAACCTTTAATGCCAAGGTTTATCTGAAATGCAACGCTTGGGCAACGGATGATTCTTCATAAAAAGCCACGGCCAGGCTTTGTAGTTTTGCTAGAGATTATCCAGCGACACTACAACATCATATCTCATTAGTTATCCAGCAACACTACAACATCATATCTCATTAGTTATCCAGCAACACTACAACATCATATCTCATTAGTTATCCAGCAACACTACAGCATCATATCTCATTAGTTATCCAGCGACACTACAACATCATATCTCATTAGTTATCCAGCGACACTACAACATCATATCTCATTAGTTATCCAGCGACACTACAACATCATATCTCATTAGTTATCCAGCAACACTACAACATCATATCTCATTATTTATCCAGCGACACTACAACATCATATCTCATTAGTTATCCAGCGACACTACAACATCATATCTCATTAGTTATCCAGCAACACTACAACATCATATCTCATTAGTTATCCAGTGACACTACAACATCATATCTCATTAGTTATCCAGCGACACTACAACATCATATCTCATTAGTTATCCAGCGACACTACAACATCATATCTCATTAGTTATCATATCTCATTAGTTATCCAGCGACACTACAACATCATATCTCATTAGTTATCCAGCGACACTACAACATCATATCTCATTAGTTATCCAGCGACACTACAACATCATATCTCATAAGTTATCCAGTGACACTACAACATCATATCTCATTAGTTATCCAGCGACACTACAACATCATATCTCATTAGTTATCCAGCGACACTACAACATCATATCTTATTAGTTATCCAGCGACACTACAACATTATATCTCATTAGTTATCCAGCAACACTACAACATCATATCTCATTAGTTATCCAGCGACACTACAACATCATATCTCATTAGTTATCCAGCGACACTTCAACATATCTCATTAGTTATCCAGCGACACTACAACATCATATCTCATTAGTTATCCAGCGACACTACAACATCATATCTCATTAGTTATCTAGCGACACTACAACATCATATCTCATTAGTTATCCAGCAACATTACAACATCATATCTCATTAGTTATCCAGTGAAACTACAACATCATATCTCATTAGTTATCCAGCGACATTACAACATCATATCTCATTATTTATCCAGCGACACTACAACATCATATCTCATTAGTTATCCAGCGACATTACAACATCATATCTCATTAGTTATCTAGCGACACTACAACATCATATCTCATTAGTTATCCAGCGACACTACAACATCATATCTCATTAGTTATCCAGCGACATTACAACATCATATCTCATTAGTTATCCAGCGACACTACAACATCATATCTCATTAGTTATCCAGCGACACTACAACATCATATCTCATTAGTTATCCTGCGACACTACAACATCATATCTCATGGATTATCCAGCGACATTACAACATCATATCTCATGGATTATGCAGCGACACTACAACATCATATCTCATAGATGCCAACGATGTCACTAGTATTTTTTCAAGCTCTCCTGTACTGGTAGAATTGCAAAAAGGAACGTTTCTTTCAACAGTCCTGAATTGAACATGTCCACCCCACCCCCCTCCACTTCCCATCCCTTTCCATCCCAACTTCCAGGTGCCCAAATTGTATTTAAAGAAAATTTTTACAAAAATTTTTGTTTTTAAACATGAAATTTTTGTGCTACTGAACATGGTGAGCCTAGGGCAAAATCCCCTCTGGTACATCTCCCCCTCCCCCCCCCCCCTTTTTATCCCTTGTTTAAAAGGGATGACTAGTTCCATCCCAAACCAAAAAAAACTACTTGTACACTGAGTTTACATTAATTAGGATATTGCTCCATAGAACATTCATTAACCAGCCAGCAGGATATCCTCATTATTGTTAACTATACAATGTGTTGACACCCCCCTTTTGTTTTTGTTTTACTCCTGAATGAAGATGACAATGCACGACATCAACAGTCTTCTCTGTGTGTGTGTGTCACTCATTAGTTTTTGTTTTATAATAGTTGGTTACATTTGATCTCATTCACATTGTGAGCACAAAACGTCAACATAGGGTTGCCAGCTCCTCATATCCTTCATAGGATTAATCAAGACCAGACTGGTGTTGAAGATGTAATCAGGTGTAATTCAGGTGTAATCAGATGTAACTCAGGTGTATTTAGATGTTATCAGGTGTAAATCAGATGTACCGGTAATTCAAGTGTAATCAGATGTTATTCAGGTGTAGTCAGATGTAATTCAAATGTATTCTGATGTAATTCAGGTGTAATCAGACAAGAGCATAAATGTGTAATGAAGTTTGTTGATTCAACAGTGAACCGTATGGCTATGGTCAATGGACCATAGTGCATGGTCAATGGACCATAGTGCCATCTTATGTGCAAAAGAAAAGGCTAAAGACCTACCTAAAGTTGAACATTGTTCTAAATGACTTGCTAGTTTTCTTATTTCTATTACCCTGTCATTTCTGTTAACCTCTCATTTCTATAACTAGTATTACCCTCTCATTTCTATTACCCTCTTATTTTCGTCTTGTGACATAAGAAGTTGCATCTGGTTTGATATGCTTTCTTATTTCTGATTACCTACAGATCTACGGTGATGAGCACCTGACCTATGCTGAGGCCCTTTGGGATCATGTAACCATGGACCCAGACGAGTTGGGGTTCAGAGCCGGGGATCTGATATGTGTGACGGACGCCTCGGACAAGCACTGGTGGTTCGGAGTACTGGACGGGCACGAGGGCTGGTTCCCAACAAACTATGTCAGGGTGAGCTCATGTTGTGTTCATGTGCATCATTGATTGCTCATGTTGTGTCAGATGATACAATGATCATGTTGTGTCAGATGATACAATGATCATGTTGTGTCAGATGATACAATGATCATGTTGTGTCAGATGATACAATGATCATGTTGTGTCAGATGATACAATGATCATGTTGTGTCAGATGATGCGGTGATCATGTTGTGTTTATGTGCATCATTGATTGCTCGTGTTGTGTCAGATGATACAACGATCATGTTTTGTCAGATGACGTGGTGATCATGTTTGTCAGATGATCCAATGATCATGTTGTGTCAGACGATGCGGTGATCATGTTGTGTCGGATAATATAGTGACCATGTTGTGTAGGATTTCAAATTGATGATAAATAAAGTAATATTTATACACTGGTGTGGGTGAAAGATTGTATATACTTAAAGTGAATAAAATAATTTGAGCATAAATCATACAAGCTCTCAAATTTTTGTTGTTAACTAACAAAAAAACATTACATTAATTCACTGTACACATCATAATTGAGTGGTGGTGGTGGTTAATCCTAGACCAATAGATTTGCAGTATATCCTGTATTAGCAACTGTATTTTAAACAGTTTGGTGCATAAATTAAATTTGCATGGGACTATTTCATACCACAGTCAGCTGACAATGTCTCATGTTACGTCTAATGTCTATAACCCCTGCACCCCCTGGGGGTAGGTTCCCAAAACAAAAAAATCTCTGCAGACTCCTCTGATGAACAACTCCACACCAAACAGTCAGAGCCTTGCATCTTTCAATGTCTTCACGTTAATTTTTAAAATAAATATTTTATTGTATTAGCTGCGAGTGAACCAAGACATAATGGAGGAGGAGTTGGCCTTCCTGCTGGCAGAGAAGGAGGAGATGGTTGTCCCGCAGCATTCTGGGAATGTCGCCATGGCGCCCAATTACCTGGACAAACATCAGGCCAGGGCGAACGTGGTCAATGAGATCATCGGTGCTGAGAGGGAATATGTCAAACACCTCAGGGATGTGGTGGAGGTGGGTACCAGATCTAGATACGGGATTTATAGCTCAGAGGCTCTCAAAAGTTTACTTCTCCCATTAACTGCACCCCTTGAGGTAGGTTCAAAATGCATCCACAGTCACCCCCAGCCGCCTGCCAATAACCTCCAGTCACCCCCAGCCACCTGCCAATAACCTCCAGCCACCTGCCAATAACCTCCAGTCACCCCCAGCCACCTGCCAATACCCTCCAGTCACCCCCAGCCACCTGCCAATAACCTCCAGTCACCCCCAGCCACTTGCCAATAACCTCCAGTCACCCCCAGCCACCTGCCAATAACCTCCAGTCACCCCCAGCCACCTGCCAATAACCTCCAGTCGCCACCTGCCAATAACCTCCAGTCACCCCACTGCCCCCAATCTGTTAGCTAAATAGCAAGTACCGGTACTCATCAGCACAGCAAGGCAGATATTCTTTTGGTCGCAGATGAAATCTTTACGTTAAACACCACCCACCGCCCCGGGTTTCATCTCCTGGCTTGTCTGCTGTATTGTCTTGCCATAGGTTTGAATGGGTTTGAACACTTCATACCATCCTCCAAAGTTATTTACCCATAAGTTACTGCTGTGCTTCTATCTCCCCAAAGTTATCAGTACAAGAAAAATTATTATAAGTTGCATATAAAAAGTTCCTATCTCACTGGGGTTATGTCAATGTTACATTGTAAAAATCCACACCTCCCCCAGGGTTATGTTAAAGTTACATTGTAAAAATGCTAATCTCCCCAGGGTTATGTAAATGTTACACTGTAAAAATGCACATCTCCCTCAGGATTATGTAAATATTACATTGTAAAAATGCACATCTCCCTCAGGATTATGTAAATGTTACATTATAAAAATGCAAATCTCCCCCAGGGTTATGTAAATGTTACACTGTAAAAATGCACATCTCCCTCAGGATTATGTAAATATTACACTGTAAAAATGCACCTCTCCCTCAGGATTATGTAAATGTTACACTGTAAAAATGGACATCTCCCCCAGGGTTATGTAAATATTACATTATAAAAATGCAAATCTCCCTCAGGATTATGTAAATGTTACACTGTAAAAATGCACATCTCCCCCAGGATTATGTAAATATTACATTATAAAAATGCAAATCTCCCCCAGGATTATGTAAATGTTACACTGTAAAAATGCACATCTCCCTCAGGATTATGTAAATATTACATTGTAATAATGCACATCTCCCTCAGGATTATGTAAATATTACATTGTAAAAATGCACATCTCCCCCAGGGTTATGTAAAACAAGCTCGCAAGAGGCCTGAGATGTTCCCTATAGAGAAAGTGACCATCATCTTCAGTAACATTGAGGACATCTACCTGTTTGCCACACAGCTCCTGGAGCACCTGGAACTGTGCATCAACACTGACCAGCCGCACCTGAGTGAGATTGGTCAGTGCTTCCTACAGAAGGTAATTGTCTCTAGAGCATGTCACTTTTCAGAAGATTCGCTTAGCCATCTCTTAACCTTATTACTTGGATACCCACCTGTATCACAGCAGTTGTCAGGGCATAAAATCTCCCTGTGTCTGGGCATCAAGTCTCCTTGTGTCTGGGCATCAAGGCTCCCTGTGTCTGGGCATCAAGTCTCCTTGTGTCTGGGCATCAAGGCTCCCTGTGTCTGGGCATCAAGTCTCCTTGTGTCTGGGCATAAAGGCTCCCTGTTTCTGGGCATCAAGGCTCCCTGTGTCTGGGCATCAAGGCTCCCTGTGACATCTCTCATGAGTTGTAGCCTTGTATTTTCAAATGATTGAAGATTGTATTTATGATTGAGTTGTGGGAGGTTTGGTCCACATGATGTGAGGCCAGACTCTAAGATGTTACAGCAAATTGAGGAAGTTAATCACCCCAAATTGTGTTCTCAGGTCAAAGGATTTGAAATGTACTCCGATTACTGTAACAACCATCCAGCCGCCTGTGAGGAGCTGAGGGAGCTGTACCGGAACAAGAGATACAGGCATTTCTTTGAGGTAGGTACAGGCATTTCTTTGAGGTAGGACAAGGGCTATTTACTGTTATCTTCAGTACAAGCTTTTATATAAATAGGTACTCTTGGGTACAGCCTTATTATGGGTACAGACCTACGTACTGTGATCATGGGTACAGGCCTGCATACTGTATTACTGTGCTGTCACCTGGGGCTATCAAATATAAATTTCTTCTTCTGGTCAATAAACAAGGCAAGGATACCACTTCCCTTTGTCCATTATACCACTGTATGAAGACTCCACTTGCCACGGGGCACTTCATTTCTTGTGTTATTCTCCAGGCCTGCAGGCTCCTTCAAGAGATGATTGAGATTCCTTTGGAGGGCTTCCTGCTGACTCCGGTCCAGAAGATCTGCAAGTACCACCTCCAGCTGGCCGAGCTGCTCAAGTTCACTCCCCCCGACCACCCTGACTACCGCTACGTGGAGGCCGCCCTGGAGGCCATGAAGAAAATAGCCACGCTGATCAACGAAAGGAAAAGGAAGATGGAGAGCATTGAAAAGTTGGCGGCCTGGCAGTTGCTGGTCGATGACTGGGAGGTGAGTGGATGTGATGAAAGATTTATCACAGGGCTTCTCTCTTGGCAATGACTGGCTTTTCTGAACAGACACAAGTAACGTAACATCTAAAGAGCCTACCACATGGATAGGGAGTTTGTTTCATTTAACTTTAAACAAAGAAAAAATGTAACATATGCTTACACTTTTATTGAGCATTCTTTGATAATTTAACAGTAAACAGAGTTGGCCTTTCTCTTATTTTCCACTTGTAGAAATTTCTCATATTTTCTACATGTAAAAAAATTATCTTACTTTCAATTTGAAAAAATTTCTCTTATTTTCCACTTGTAGTAATTTCTCTTATTTTCCACTTTTAGAAATTTCTCTTATTTTCCACTTTTAGAAATTTCTCTTATTTTCCACTTTTAGAAATTTCTCTTATTTTCCACTTTTAGAAATTTCTCTTATTTTCCACTTGTACAGCGCTTAAAAAACCAGCTTACATCTCAGTCTCTCTGTAACTTTTTATCAAACAAAATTTGGGAGACCTCAGATTTGCTAATTCCTAAAGTGAAAGTTGTTAAGCTTGCAAAGCTTGAGTCAACATGTCCCTTGGCTCAATTCAGATCAGTGTAATGGGAATGAAATAACTTTTCAGAAGACTTATATAAGTTTGACCTAACATCAGTATAGGCCAGTTTTCAACAACTGGTAACGTAAGTCAGTAAGCCATCTGGTTGATGAGGCAGCGGTCTCTGGTCTGACCCCTTAGTTTTTTTCCAAAATTATTTTCTCAACTAAAAATGAAAAAATTATTTACTTACTGTTGCTTGAAGTGCAATGCAACACTCATAGAAATCATCACGTAATGCAATGCAACACTCATAGTAATCATTATGTAGTGCAATGCAGCACTCATAGAATCATTACGTAGTGCAATGCAACACTCATAGTAATCATTACGTAGTGCAATGCAATACTCATAGTAATCATTACGTAGTGCAATGCAGCACTCATAGTAATCATTACGTAGAAGCTTTGGCTCACAAAAAAGAAAAATCCTAATTTTTTTAAATTTTCTTGATTATGCAAATTCTCCTCAAGTAACTGACCCGCCCCGTACATCTCCAGGGCCCAGACATCCTGGAGGACAGTTCCGAGTTGATTTACTCTGGGGAGCTCAACAAAGTGAACCACGCCGGGTGGTCGCAAGAGAGATACTTCTTCCTGTTTGACCACCAGCTCATCTACTGCAAGAAAGATCTCCTGAAGAAGTCCAGCTTCTGCTTCAAGGGGCGTATCATCATGGACGACTGCAAGGTCTTCAATTTACCAGACGGCAGAGGTCAGTTCGGTTTTTCTTTTTTAACTCATTTCTTTCATGTTAACCCTCCTCATTCAAAGACGTTCCTTCAAAACTTGAATCCATTTCAACAAGTCAAGGAACAAATCATCTCTCACTTATGTTTTAATTTATTTTGACAATTGTTTTTTTTTCAATGCATTATAAAACTGTAAAAATAAGACCAACGGTTAACATTGGAATTATTTACTGATACCATTATTTTCAAACATCTTCTCAGATTCCCAATACAATGTGACGGTGAGAAACGCCTGGAAACTCCATGACACTCACAGAGACAAGTGCTACCTCCTGGTGGCCAAGACGTTGGTCATCAAGCAGAGGTGGCTCAAAGCATTCCAAGATGAGAGGAGGAGGGTCAAAGACGATGCTGAAAACAGTGAGCCAGTTTTTTTTTAATAATTTTTTTTAGTCACTGACTGGAAATGTGATCTTAAAATTTTATTTGCTCCAGGTTGTTCTTGCGGTTTCACCAGGACGCTGTTGTTTTTAAGTTTCTGGAATGAACTATTAACCGCAGCAAGGCAGCTGTTCTTGTGGTTTCACCAGGGGGCTGTTGTTTTTAAGTTTCTGGAATGAACTATTGACCCCAGCAAGGCAGATGTTCTTGTGCAGGATGAAAACCCTAAACTCAGAAACCACCAGTTTTGGCTAGGGATGAAAAGTGGATTGACTACATTCTCCCAAAACAATAGCCAAATCTATTAAAAAAATAATTTAAAAACGTTCATTACAATTAATGCATATTTTTATATTTTTTTATTGTAAATATAATATAAAGGTGTGCAGCTCATCTAGAGCTAACACTTTTTGATGTATTTCTTCTGCCTTGTGAATTTTAATGAAACCTTAATGATAGATCAAATTATTATTTTTTTTTTCATTTTGTAATTTTTATTTTTTTAAATAGATTTTAACATTCCGGCCCATGTCAAGCAAGCAGTGATAACCAACTTCAAGCAGAAGACAATCCATAACAAGCCTAAAGGTGGGTAACTCATCTGCATAAAGTTTTATTTGTTTAGCCTTTAACTGGTGATCAGCAGACTTTCAGCGGCAGGTTCTCAATAGCTTCTTTAGATTTCTGTGTTGATATCTTCATTAAATCTTTCACTTTAGTCCATATTGGTTTTAATGCACTGGAAAAAATGTCCTCATTTTGTGGGGAAAGTTTGAAGTTGTTAAAGGATTTTGCCAAAATTTGGAGGGTTTTGTTTTGTCTTTGGTTTTTTTTTTCCCCGGTTTTATTTTTGGTTTTTTCCCCACTGTTTGATTGGCTTCATTGGTTCCTTTTTTAATTTATTTTAAAAACACACAACTTTGAATTTAACTGCTCTATTTCAAAAACAAAAAAAAAAAGCTTTGCTTGTTTACAGTGTTTAATGCGAATGATTTGATGCTGAAATTTGCAGGAATATTGCTGTGGCTGACCCGAAAATCCTAAAAAAAACAAAAAAAACAAGAAGGTGAAGATCATGATACCAGTGCTTTTTTGTTTTGTTACATGTTCTAAAGCATAACTCATCCCTACCCTACTTACACTCTGATATCATGTTTTCACTCTACTCACAATTGATGGTTGTTTGGGGAAACTGGATGACAATCTATTTGTAGGACTGTCTATTTCTACACCTAATGAACTTTGACCTGTCAATGTAACAAAGACCTATAGAGAGAATTTAGACATATTGTTCAGGTCCTACAAATAGATTGTCATCCAGTTTCCCCAAACAACCATCAATTGTGAGTAGAGTGAAAACATGATATCAGAGTGTAAGTAGGGTAGGGATGACAATCTATTAAAAAAAAAAAAAAAAAAAGATTCTAATTTATTCCAAACATTATTACTTTTATTTTTTTTAAATAATGATATGTTAAACGGCAATAATTGTAAATTAATAATCATTTATAATTAACTAAAAGACTATGTTATTGTTCCTGAATAGTCACTTCTCTGAAAGTACTTAAATTATTAATGCACAAGAATACAATTGTGCCAATAAAAGTAGATTTTTTTTTATACATGGACTATAAGAAATAATTGTAAACTAGCTGGTAACAATATTTAATACGGTTTATTCATTTCAGGCTGAAAATTTTTAATCAATGTGTTATTTGATGTTTTAAAATTTTTTTAAAATTATAACCACAAGTCGTTTGATATACACTTCAATAAATACATGCCTTTTGGTGGTATGGCATTGGTCATGCATTTTTGCCCCCTCTTAACAATTTAGCTTGAGGAATTTTAATCTGCCCTTCAGTCTGAGGCCCTGCATCCAAAGGTGTATCTAGGGTGGTGGCGAAGATAATGTGCCCTAAGCACCACCAAAAAGGTTCCTAAATGGGAGCTAGAAGCTATTTTCTCATTACCTCATGTTAGCATAACAAACTGAACTTCATTGCCTGCCTGAGGTTCCATTTTCCTTCCATTTTCCTTACATACTTTTTTTTTTCTTTAAATTTTTGGGAAGTCTCTCTTCAAAGACTGCCCAATCTGGTATCTTGGCCTTGCGGTTCTCTCTTTTGTTCTTACCAATCGTCCCGACCCAAGCTGAAAACTTTTTTTTGGGGGGGTTATGTTTTAAATTAAATGTGTTTCAATTAGTTTTAGTGAATGGCTGAAATTATCTTTCTTGACTTAAAAATTTATATTAGTCTCCCCTTTTCAATCACTGCACTTTTTGTTTTGTTTTTGGGGGTCCCTCCCCATCCCCCATTTTTAAAAAAAAAAAAAAAAAAAAAAAATTCCTACAAACTCAAAAGTCTTAATTCTTTCCACAATTATTGTTCTAATAAGCATGGAGCGTTTCACTTCTGGATAAACCTACTACCATAGCAACAGTAGAGAGATGTAGTCTGAGCGCTGCATGTCATCAACTTAGCATCCCTCCCCTTAGTCCTTACGTGGGGCCCACCCAGGGCTGCTAACAAAAAAATTACTTAAACAAACCTAACCAAATAAACCCAACCATTGTAATATGTCATTATTCCATAAATTGTCTGCCTTGGTCCTCCCAAATATTAACATTATAATTTGGTTTGAAACTAACTCAGGGTGAGCTCACTTTTTTTTTTTTTTCATTAATCTTTATCGGTTTTATACAAAGTGAAATAAATGTTATCAATAATATTTAAAAGTTCATTAAATCAGAATAATAAATTATTTATTCAGGAAAAAAAATTAAATCAGATACTTAACTATATTAATTATAATTATTAAATTGAATTTATGCAATCATAAATAAAATATGTTTTAGTGGTAAAAATAAATATAAAATATTGAAAAAAAAGAGCTTAACATTAGGAAATCAGAATATCTTTAAATTTCCATTGTATTTTTATCATTTAAAAAAAAAAAATTATATATTGACTAAATTGTTTGAATTTCCTGTGTGAATCCAATCCCAATGATTGCTATGAATGAGCTTGTCACTCATACATTTGCCTTGTGATAATGAGATAGTTATTGCCTATGATAATAAGATAGGTATTTCCTATCTTGTGGCTTTAATGGCCTCCAATGTTTAGTTTATTGTTCTTCAGTTGACCTCTGGGTTTGATGTATATATTATATATAATTTTTTTTTTTGGGGGGGGGGGGGGGGGAGTGTTTAAATTTATTTTATTATTTTAAGTCCCAATTTGAATATGTTATTTTCCCTTGGAATACTGATTATAAAATGAAAGTGACAATTTCCCAGCAAAACAGCCAACTAGTTTGGCTATGAAGTAAATCAGCTTTCAGATATTTATGGTAAACTTTTCACTCAAATTCATTTTTCTTTGTCCATAAGAACAAACCTGGCATAAATTCAGGTTCTCTTCTGCAATTCTTGAAATGTCAGAGAGCAAGCTGACCATAATTTGAGACTCTCCTAGAAGGGTTCACTTGCTGATTAGAAACTGTTAACTTTGTAATTGATTAGCAAATGAAAATAAAACAAACTCAATTTTTTTATTTATTTTCCAGGTAAGAGCAAATTCAATCGCACCAACAGCACCTCAGCAACGCTGCCTCGGTCAAAAGCCCGCCACAAGGTCAAGTCTGATGGGACCCTAGAAAAGGCGACCAAAAAAATCAACTGGTTCTTCCTCCTAGGGAAAGGAAAATCCTGAAAATGAAATCAAGAAACGCAACCCTGTTAACAACCCACTTGGTGGGCAGGTTTACCTGCTCTTGATTCATCAGGCCTTTGAAAGGATTACGCCTCAAGCACATCACAAATGACTGCTGTATCCAGATTTTGACAGTGGATATTATCCGGGCATTGAGTCATGGATTAATTTGACTTGTCCTTTCCCAAGCCCAACCCCAAGACTACTACTAGCTGGAATTGGTCTTGTGTCAATCATAACTGAGTGCATTCTGACCTCTTCACGTTACCTGGGAAAACATAAGGCCAAAACAGCCAGGACTTCACACTGTGTTGAACTAAGTGATAGGATTATCCCATCACTGATGAAGACTTAGCTAGGTCTCATTGTTTTTTTTTTGTTTTTTTCTAAAATGTTTCGTGTGCACAAAAGATTTTTCGAACTTGTGTGTTATATTAAGAAAAATAGAAAAAAAAGCCAGCCCTGACAATGTCAGATTATCACTATACACAAATAGTAATCTCTGTGCTGTGTTCTTGACAGTGTTTGATATCCATAACGGATATAACGATGGATATCGGTGTCGGCTATCCAGGATACAGGATATACAAGGATCTAGTGGATTTTAAAAAATTTTGGATAATTTGTATGGATTTTTGGATTACTGAAGTTTGTTTTCCTCGAAAAAGAGAAGAATTAATGATGGATGCACTTTTAAGTGTCTAATCCCAGTGGTTTCTCAATCTTTTACTATTGAAGTGCTAAACATTGTTACATTATCGAAACATTTGTGGAAAAAAAAAATGTTTAAAATATGATACTTAACATTCAACTGCCACCCCCACTGTGCTATTACTGGACCGTAGTTTGGGAACCCTCTGCTTCATGCAAATCTTTTCATGTTTCCTCCCATCTTTGGGGTCATCTATGTCATGCTAAGATGGGTGTATGATTTGTGATGTACATTAATGTATGTAGCAACTGCCAGGTAACAGATTTATCTACGTCAACGAATAACCACATATTTAGTGCTCTCATGTATGCCTGACGGCTCTGCTACAATCAGATACAATTACTGATACAACTACAGATGCAACCAACGCCACCATCAGCTGAGAATATTTTACGCTCATCATAATGCAATCACAAATATTGTCCTACCAACGTATGGCCTGCAACATCATCATGCCAACTGTCACACCATCATGTCAACTGTCACATCATCATGTCAACTGTTACACCATCATGTCAACTGCCACACCATCATGTCAACTGTCACACCATCACAGAGACTAACTACCATGCCATCATAGAAGGTCATAAATGCAACATCTTTTGATCAAGGCCACCAAGATGGACACTGGTCAAGACTGTCTTATTGTGTCATTTATAGTTCTGTCATTTAAAGATAAAAATGAACCACTTTGTTTGTGTGTGTGTGTAAACAAGTGATCAAAATACAAAATAATATAGAAAGTAGTGTGAACAGATCTGTTAATGTTTTCATTATTTTATTTTTTTTAATTGCTTCTTATAGGACAAAATAAGATTTGGTTTTGGTTGGGATACAAGATCAGGTTGTTATTTGAAATGTGGCTCATTTGTGGGGCAAATTTTGAATATTAAAAAAAATATAGTTTCAAGTTTCAATGAATGATAAATATTGCAATAGGTACAGTCTCATATTTGAGTTTTGGCCCCTGGTAAGTCTGTGAGAGTTAATCTTGGGAGCCTCTGTTTTAAAGATGCAAAGTCATGTTTGCTCTTGGTTGGTTTTAATGTTTTAATCAAGGTGCTTCTGGGTTCTCATAGTCTTTCTAGATAACAGCAAAAATTCATATGCATTTGTCAGCTGACCTACCCTGTTCTTTCCAGCTCATCTGAAAGTGAAAGATGAATGCTGTCCTAGAATGTTGCTGGATGGATGTGCTGAATCCATGGAGAGGTCTTGGGTTAACTTACATTTGGGGAATCTCATGATGTATGGTGTCATTATTTGTTTGCATACATACTAAGGTCGACCTAATACGCAGTGCTCATAAGTACGAGGTTGTATGTCAGCCAGTCTCTAGTAATTTGCTCCATTAAAAAAAAGTGTGGAGAGGTTATTATAAGCCTCCAGCCAATATGTTTAAGAAAGCTATGGAACTAACAAAGGGTCACTGGTCAGAGATGTGTACTTTCAGACAATCATGCTGCTAGTGCTACCTGATTTGTAGGAGAGCCTTACCACTTTCTGATTGGTTGTCTCCTGAGCATCAAATCTTTTCGGCTGCAAAGATGTTTGAATATTTGAGCTTAACAGTGTTTCAAAGTGTGTGGTTTCTAGGCGTTAGTCATCTGCCTTGGTAGAATCATTTAAGATTTTTTTTTACATTTGAAATTACATTGTCTTTTATGAAAACATTGCAAATTATGGCTGTTGTATAATGTTTGGTATATTTTGTCAGGCTAGTGCTTAAAATAAAAAGATAGAGCTTGCTTGAAGATGTGCTTATTTAATTTGGCATATTTTATAGTTGAAGGGTTCTTTAATGAAGTATAAAAAAAACACTAGACTGTAAGTCTATGCTGTCTTGTCATTTTAATTATAGCCCAAGTCAGTGGTTCTCAACCTTCCTAATGCGTCGACCCTTCAATACCCTTTAATACATTTCCTCATGTTGTGGTGACCCCCCCACCCCCCAACCGTAAAATTATTTTTGTTGCTACTTCATAAATAAGTGTTTGCCGCTGGTCTTAGGCGACCCCTGTGTTTGGGTCGTTTGAACCCCTAAAGGGGTCGTGACCCACAGGTTGAGAACCGCTGGCCTAAGTAGACCTGCCAATTTAAAACAGAAGCATTTCTAATATTGTTAGGGTTTTGATACTATAAGGTTCTATAAGGTTGCTTTGGGGTTTTTGGGGGTTTTAATGCTGCTAAAAAGGTTACAACACTCTGTGCTAATGAAAAACTTCACAAGGTTACCCCGTAAAGACAGATTTTTTTTTTTTATTAATAGCTGGTAGTAAATAAAAGTATTCCATTTGAAAAATAGTTCATGGATGAGAAACTGGATTTTTGAAAATACCATTTTTAGGGCCCTTGCTGACCAAATATACAGATTGATGTTTCTTTTGTCCAAGTTACCAGTTTTACAGAGTTGTATAACTAGGGCAATAAAAAAAAATGTATTAAAAAGCTTAACATAATTTTTTTTTTTTAATTTTCTCATGTAAAAGATGTAGAACAGAAGCTAGATATTGGTAGTTTTAACTTAAATACTTTTTAAAAAAATTTGTATCAACAAGTAATTCATGAATTTGGACCAAGCCCAGAAACAAAACTTTATATTAAAGTTAAAGTCCTCTGCAATTCGAATTTGTGTTCCATCAAATTTATAGGCATTGTTTCATCATGATATCCAGTTTTCAGTTGTGATGAAATCGTACAGACTAATTGGACCAACTTCTACATTACATCGGTTGCATCCCAACTCCTGTTTTACAATGACAAATGTATACAATTATATGTTAGCTTATAATTAATTGTGACACCTAAGTACTTATATGCATCTACTTTCTCTACACTTTGATTTTTTAAGTAAACTTTAATTTACATATTCTCTAAATAAATCAACCATAGATTTTTTAATGTTTTTTTTTTTTTTTTTTTTACATTTTCCTAAAGCATAATAAAATAACATTTATAAATCAATGCTCCAGATTTTTCATATTTACCAACCATATTTAGGTGACATATTCTAGCATCAAACAACAAATTCCTTCACTCTTTCAAATGTCCTAGCTCTTGATAACCCCCCTTGAAAATATTGTTTGATATATTCAAATACATTTGTTTAGCCAAAATTTAATATTTAAAAAAAAAATTAAATCAAGTCCAACATTTATGTACACTAATGTGTTGATTTGTACTATTTATAGTTTGTTGTTAGTTTTATTTGTTCAAAAGGCTAATTCTTGTGTTGCATACATCAACAACACAGCCAGATCATTCAGTTATGTGATATTTTTGTAATTATTATTTTTTGTTGAATGTTTATAATTTCATAACTTCTCACAAAACATTTGTACATTTGACACTGCACAGATGTGTGTGTGTGTGTGTATGTGAGTGGAGGGGATGTAACTAGAGTAAATTTGCTCTAATGTGTCGCCTGCCGTCTGCGCCTGCCAACTGTATGTGCAGTAAATGCTGTGTTACTATAGTCTTAGCAAAGCCATCCCTGCTAACCAATTGAAAGGCTTTTTTAACAACATACAAAATTTGTTTACTATTTTTTTATGTTTCTTATTTAAAGTATTTAACTTAAAGTACTTAAATTGCGATTAACTTCAGCCTCCAATTTTGTTTAAACAAAATAGCTGAAAGATTTATATCATTGTTATTGCAAGGTAACAGCTTGGATAGTTGCATGCCTTCAGGTGATGAAGCAGTGTGCCACTTCTGTTTCTTCATTCATTAATGACTCCATACCTGCTTATCTTAAGCCTGTATCTCTTCTACTGTAATGAAATAGTACAATCTGTGAAATGGTAATAAAATTTTAAGAACCCAGCTCCATTTTTCTTTACTCAGATGCAGAGTTATGTTGTCTATGGATGAAATGTTGCAACTATTTTTTGGATTAAACTCTAATTTCAGCGCCATTCAGTGATCATTTAAAGAGTTGTTGTTTTTTTTAAATTAAAAACACCCTCATTGCCAGGTGAGACTACTTGAAAACTCTACTATAGTAAATAGAAGGAGAACAAGTAGATCTATTGTTTTCCAATTTTGTCGGGTTTTAAAGAGATTTTTTCATTTCTGAGTTCTCATTGTATTCAAAATTGGCGCAGTCAATGACGAAAGATGCACGGAGTGTACTTTTTAGATCTTTGTACAATTTGTTTTCAGGACAAAAAGAAAATATTTGACTTATAAAAAACCTTTTCAATTATGAAATAAGTTGATTGATTTTTTTTGGTAAAAATAACTAGAGTCTATGCAAATGCAACACACAAAAAAACAACAAAAAAAAAACACTTTTTCATTTCCAACTGAAATAAAAGATTACCCATTTTAGGCTTACCCAAGCAGAACTAAAAGTTTTAGACATTAAGTTTTTATAAGAAAATATTGCTTATTAAGTCTCTGCTCTTTAGAACCATGCACATATTATATAACGCGAGGGGGGTGGGGGTGGTTTTCATTTGTTATGTTGTCTCGCATATGGGTGGGGGTGGTCTAGAGCAATGTTAATAGAACAATATTCTTATTTTTTCAAAATTTCTGCTTTTCAGATGCACAAAATTAGTTTAGATTATTAAATACAAAATTGTATTTTTTGTCCAGTAATGAGCAATGAGCATATTTTTTTAAAAAAATAAATAAATCTGGCCGTCTGTTTCTTTGGTACCGGCATGTTATTATAGTCTTCATACAGATCTCCTCAAGTCTTGCAAGACTGTGGGTATGATAAACAATTGGTCTGCAGTAGCTGTTGTTTAACAAAATGCTTAAAATTACATTGTTGTAGTTCCAATGTCTTTTTGCTTTAAAAGGGGGTGGGGGGGGGTGCTAGACATGGTTTATAAAATTAGGGGGATAGGTAAAAATAAATTTCATTCTTTTGTGTATATAATAAGTGCATGGCCCCTATATGGTTAATTTAGTTACGGTGCATTAAAGATTGCAAATATAAAATGAAGAAACTTGCACCTAGGTCTATATGGTAAATTTATTTTTATTCAGATTTATCAGAAATTCTCCTGGTCCTGATGGAGTTAGATGAGATAAGGCACAAAGTCAAGACTCCATCTATGTCATAAAACTAATGGGAACAATTCATTTACGTTTGCTTGTACCAGTACTTGAACTTGCAAGCTGAATTATGAATGTTGATGATTTTTTTTCTCTGTGGTTTAACTGTTGAACTCATTTTCCTTGGGCCACCTGCAGCACAAAGGGGATCCCAATTTGAATGAGTGGCACAGGACCATAACTTCAGCCATCTGATTAAGTCACAAAGGGTTGCAACAGCCCCCACTGCATTGTCAAAGAGATTGTCATTCAAGTGACATTTCAAATGCATTGTATTATATTTATATATACCGTGCCAGGTTTGTTTGTTTAAGTTCACAATTCAAATTATAAAATTATTATCATGACAAAACACAACTTTTAGTGTGTTCACACAAAATTTTTAAAAATAAGGTAACACACTGCTTTGCACAAACAATGCACTATTTATGATAGCTACAAACAGTTAAGTTTGGTGGCAGCTGTAAACTTTCCTAACATCTCCTCATTTTTTATCCTGTAATATACTTGTAACTACTGTACATCTATCTATCCTAGGGATTCTCGACTTTTTCCCACATTATGCCAGGTGTTTGCCAGTTTGGCTCAAGCATAAAATTGTTTACAATTTATTGGTCACACTGTCTTCCTCTCTCAGAGAATTTGTAATGCTTAGGGTCCATTATTATGTTTTTTTAATGGATTGGTTTTCGTGTTACTTTTACATTAAATGAAACCCAAATGAAAATTCTAAATTCCTAATAGATCATATATACATTATCTTTATTATTTTTGTAATGTACATGAGCTGTATGCGTGGCGACATGGAATGGCTGTACAGGCTAACTAAATTGATTTTGTTTTTTTGTTTAATTGATCTCTAAAACAAATTCATTTGAGAATGCTTTAAAGACACACACGTAGATCAGTTGTGTTTGTACATAAATAATAAATAGATTTGTAATATGTTCAATCCTAGATCAGTATGTTTATTTTGGGTTCTCTTAATTTATTGTATTTTTATGTTGAATTTCATTTAATCTATTTTATTTTTCATGAAATGTGCGCATTTATGAATGTAATATTTTTATGGAAGATCCAATTAAAAAAGTTTTAAACAATAAATGAGTTCCTAATTTAAAATGTGAAAAATGTGTCATGAAAGTGAATGTGACATCATGAAATTGTATGTACCGTATAGGATCAATAATACACTGAAATCTTTCACAGCAATTTTCTTCCTATTTAATGGCCCAGATAAATTATAGCTAAAACTACTCAAGTTTTATTTCTAGACTAACCATGTTTTACTGTGTTGCTAAAAATGTGTCATTATTTTAAATGCATCTGTGTCATTCTAAGTGTTTGGACGAAAAAGTAATTATTACTATGAGTATGAAATTAGGTCCAAAACTATTTAATATCATTTGATATCATTTTCAGCAAAGTTTTTTAACAGCAACTTATGCCTAAGACTCATAAATTCTCTTAATTTTAATAGATGCATTCAAATTTCAATTATTCCTTAAAAAGAAATAGGAAGTAATTTTACTTTACAGACAATTAACTCAGTAAATACAAAACCATGCAAGACAAATATTTTAAATTGCCATTTTAATCATTGAATGGTATTGCACACAACCTGTCCACCAATCTTTTTAATTTTTACAAAAAATGCAGTGCACAACCAAATGTAATAATTGTAGCTTATTATAAAATTTCAATCTTAGTTAGCTGAGATCTTTATAAATTTACATTCTGAGGATTTCATTAACAGCCATTCATTAATGAATATTTCTGTCATTCCCCGAATCATGTAAAAAAAAAAAAAATTTGCATTTCAACATTATCAGACATGCACTGATACACAAAACAAAAAAAACATTACATGTTGGATGAGTTTTGGTCTTAAGAAAAAATCTGGCCACATATGCAAGCATAATTTTTATATGCTATTTTTATAAATTAAAAAAAGTTCATACCACAACTGTTTGAGTTTGAATCACTGAGCACTGCCCAGAGGCAATCTTCACGAACCATTGAATTAATCATTTATAATGCGCAGCGATAATATCCTCAAATAGGTGTACCACCTTGAGGAGGGACAAGTGTGTTCTTGTCTAGTATAAATAAGGCCATTTTTGATTGCCCTAAGGTTGTTATTACCTTTTTACATCAGGGAAAAATAAATGTTCATTGAAGTGCATGAAAAGCTATTTTTTTAAGCAATTTTACCTCTAGACATATACAGCATCAATAATATTCACATAAATATTTTAAATTACATAATAATTGTGAACGTAAAAATTCCAATTAAACATATAAACATAGATATCAGGTTTTTCAGCGTGGGTTGGTTTTCATGTGTGGAATAAAATTTAAATAAAAGCACCTCCACTTTGAGTTTACCTAAAGTTAAATGAAATTCAATCTTAGGCACCAATAATTGGACTCTCACACATACAACAGACACACTACTATTTTTTTAGGGCCCACTATGTATGAACGACAGATGTTCCTGAGAGAGGCCTTAAAAGTTGGTATGTTTTAAATTACCTCATTTGGATGGTTTTATAGAATAGAAGGTTCGTGATGGTTTTATTTTAATCAGGGGGCCGGTTCACTGTATCTCAGAGACTTGGTGGCCGGTCTGTTGTTTGTACAAATTATGAATAAATTTCTATGCACTGTTGACATATAGTATATGATATATGCACTCTGGACATAACTTTTATGTACACTGCACATATCTTATATGCACACTACACATATAAGTATATAGGGTACCAGTATATAGTGTGTATTATTTGTGGTGGGAAAAAAAACTTTGGAGAAATAAAATGAAAAACAATTTAATCAACATAAAGTTATTAGTATTTCGAAATGGGAAGTATGGACCTGCATTTGGCTAAATAAGTGGTCAATGTCCGGTTCCCAGTCTGTCACTGCTAATTATACCATCACCCATGCAATAGGCCTAGCGGGAATCGAATTCGGACAGTGGACCGTAGTTTAGGATTTAGTATCGCAATTTCTAATAAAACCAACGCCAACGCCTAACTTTAGGATTAGTAAGAAATACTGTTACTTGTATCAGTGCAATACTATCAATACTCAATAGTCAATAGTTTAGACTTAGTCTAAGTATAACTATTCAGACTATTCTAATCATAGTACTTCCTTAGCTAGTGTTACACTTCGTATATAAATATGGATGTTCAACTGTTCTAATTATAATCCTTAGTTACACTTAGTGTAAGTATGGATGTTCAACTGTTCTAATTATAATCCTTAGTACTAGTCATTATTGTCGTAGCTTAGTACCTCTGCTTAGCATAGCACACACTCACAGATAAAACAAACGGTAAACAAAATGGAGGCATTGACCTATGACTTATGAACTCGGATTCGCTTTTCTCTATAATCCGATAGAGGGACAAAATAAAAGCATCAGGAGCGTTTTAAAACATCCCCCCCCCCACCCCCTCCATTCTGAAACCTATTTTGTCATCTGTACAATACATTTAAGGCAATTTGGGCGCCTCAAATGGTCTGATGCCCGGCGAATCTGTACATCTCTGCACCCCATAAGATACGCTTCTGTCAAGCATCCATCAATGTTACATTTACATAATCTTAATTAGTAATGTGTCAATAGGGCAGAGTTTTTGAATGCTCGTAGTATTTGTAGTTGTAGTAATCAACAGACAGTGACAAAATGTAACAGGATATTGGATACGATGTTGTTACATTCTTTATCAAAGGTAGTGTCCAGGTATCAAATGACGTAATTAAAATCAATATTTTCTTATTTCAATATATATATATATATATATATATATATATATATATATATATATATATCATACATAAATATAAATTTTCATAAATAACCAAATTACAGATATTATATTTACATTATACAAACTAAAAAATATCAAGCAGTATTATGGACGACTGGATGAACAATTTTTTTTTTTTTTAAAGTTTTTGGTATTTACATTATATTTAAACAGCGAATACAAATAAAATAATATCTTGGGGGAAATGTGGAGATTTGATGCCATTAGTTTACTGGAAATAACCCGTGGAAAACCACAGTGGCATGGTACCACTGAAGGCTCCTCTCCCCCTCCCGGCCCAGACCGTTCTTTCGCTCGGGAGCCTTCAGCGCCCTAGCTTTCTCATTTTGTTTCTCCCTTACCGGATCTTCGGCGACGTCCTGGGGCGCACAATCCACCGAAAAAGATTGTTGATCGTTACCAGCCTCAGCGCTATTACTTACATTTCTTAAAGAAAATCATTTCTATTTCTTAATGTTTGCACTTGTGGATATGACGACAATAATAATGTCATGTTTCCACTGACGCCGTTTGTCTTTTACTGAATGTACGCACTTGTGACGTGGGGAAAAAAGGCGGGATTCCCCCATTGGCGCTGAGCGTTCCAGACATCCAGGAAAGAAAAGAAAGAAAGGCGAATCTGGGCTTTTTTGTATAAAAATAGATATACTGGTCATGTGAGTTATTTAAAATTTCAGCAGTGTGACCATGGAAACGGGGATTGTGTAGGACCAGCGGTCATGAATCTGTCATGGAAGACGTCGATACCATATTCAAGTGTGCTGATCAGACTGATCCAATTATACCAGATATACAAGAACAAAAGGACAAGTGTGCCTATCATAAAACTAAGTTAGATCAGAAATTTAGCACAAGTACGATATTATAATCATAAAAGAAAATTGTGTTTGACAAAATAATGGAATACAAGTTGTTTTTGTTAATTAAATTTGGTATGACTTTCATAAGGTTGAGTAACACAATTTCATTTTTTTTTAAATACTTTCAGATATTTGCTTCTAAACTGATAAGTTCAAATGGGTTCAAGTTCTCACTAAAAAAAAATATTTATATATATACTGGATATATATAAATATGTCGGCACACACATGCCTTGTATACATTATAAATAATAAATTGGATTTTATCTTTTCCGAAAGTAATTTAAAAATCAAAATCTTGACATATAACATAAATCAAACGAAAATATTTGGAAATGGTTTGAGCCGAATTATTGTGATCCGTTTGAGCAAAGCAGTTCTTTGACGTCATACCATCTGCATGGTTTGAAAGGTTGATGGAAATACTCAGATACGAAACTTGATTGTTACAAGATGGGATATACCAAGTAGCTAATAAAATATTTTGAATAGTTTGTGATATGCATTCATTCAAAGGCGTACAAAAGGGCATTCAATGGCAAAGATGTCTCATGCAAAGGCAAACATCTTTTATAGACACCAGTGCCTAACCCGGATCGGGGAGTTACCGCTGGTTGGGGAGTGACAAACCAGAGCTAACAATGAAAGACGTTTAGTTCAACTTGAAATTCTGATCCATTCATCGCGTGATCTGTGATCGGACATCTGATCCATTCATTGGTTGATCTGTGATCTGAAATGATTAACACCGACCAACAGCATCAGCCACAAGTGCTAGCATCTTCTTACATTTCAGCTACAGTGCTCAGAAATCCTGCACACCTTCCTATTAGTGAAAATTTAGAAAAAAATTAAAATCCAATTTGAATGCCAGAAATACACTGTCATTGTTGAAGTCACAGAATCACCAATGTACTTGAGCATGCAGGCGTGCATAGTTTGATCAGTGCATAGTTTGGTCATGATAAGGCTACACTGCTCAAGGAAAAAATATGTGTTCTCATGACTTACTAACTCAAGGGTAAGAATTCTTGTGTTGGGATGCAGCAATGTCAGTGGAAGACTTTGGGTCACTGCCGTATGCATAGTTTGTTTGCTTTTTTCTATTAACGTGGACTTGGTGACTTGGTGGGACTTCATCCAAAGGAAGTGCTTTAAAATGAACTGTGTTTCAAATACTGATGGCAGTTTACTGCTGCTAAGCAACACAATGTGTCCATAGCTGCGATACATTGTGTCCATAGCCGTGGTGTAAGACACGGACAGCTGTCTTGTAAGACACTATTAGTTGTTTTACTGCATGTTTAGGACAAATATTTACAGTTAACAGCTCAATCCGAAATGCCACACCAATGTTTTCAAATTTTTTGTTTGTTCATTGGGCAATTAAATTTTCTTTTTAGATGTAATGCTGAGAGCAGCCCTAATGATCAAAATAGAGCAATAAAAAAATCTTTACGACGTTCAATTTATCTTCCCAAGAATGTGCTGAGTGGAGAGCTTGGCAGATTCTAAAATCTTGAGCGCCTCCTCGTATGAAGGCGGCGGTCCCTCGTTTTCGTTCTCCTGTTGACCCCTGAAAGAAGAAAATATGTCCTGGATGGAGATGTGCATCCCTGGGAATCGCCGCAGAACTTGCTGGATGGCGGAGCTGCCCGACGACGTGCTGGACACGCTGGACACTTGGACCTGGTGCCTGCCGGCTGCGGGGGATTGATACGGCGGGGGCGGCGCTGTGGGGGTCAGAGGGGGCGGGGGAGCATCCCGCGTCGATTCCGCAGAGGATGAAGATGAGTTCGGGGGTATGCCGGGTGGTGTGGTCGAGTGACCGGGGTCCACCGCATCAACAACATCAACATGGATGGAGATGTGCATCCCTGGGAATCGCCGCAGAACTTGCTGGATGGCGGAGCTGCCCGACGACGTGCTGGCCACGCTGGACACTTGGACCTGGTGCCTGCCGGCGGCGGGGGATTGATACGGCGGGGGCGGCGCTGTGGGGGTCAGAGGGGGCGGGGGAGCATCCCGAGTCGATTCCGCAGAGGATGAAGATGAGTTCGGGGATATGCCGGGTGGTGTGGTCGAGTGACCGGGGTCAACCGCATCAACAACATCAACAGTGACTAACGTGTCCATGCTTCGGCTCAACGATCTCGCTCTATCCAAGGAAGAAAATGGCGCCGAAAGCGGATAGTCGAATACCTGTGAGCCCGAAATGGTTGAAACGGAAGTGCTGGAGAAACCCTGATTGACGTAGCCGCCGTCGGGGGGCACCTCCGGGAGGCTTACGCTCCCATTGGAGGTTTGACCGCTGGGCGGCGCCGGAAGCTGTAAATGCAAGTCTCGGTCTCTTGCAGCGTCCCGCCCGTGCCGGTGCGGTCCCGGCTGGTCTGTTTCGATGAGAACGTCCAAACTGCCCTCCCGAGAATGCGCCGCTTCCCCGGACGCCGGGTGGGCGGTGGCGCCGAACAGCTGCTCGTACGTCGGGGGAGGATCGTCTGCCGGCTGCTCCCCGGCCTCCGCGTCGGCAGCCGCCCGGGCGGCCCTCGCCCTCTCGCGCTCCTCCCGCTTGGACCTCCTGAGCTGGATGATGAGGACGCAGATGAGAGGCACGATGACCGAGAGGCCGGCGGCCATGGCGATAAACCCGCCATTAACCTTCAGGGAGTGGTCCTCGACGGTCTGCGGGTTCGTGGTATCTGTGGGAGAAAGGTAAAACAGACAGGTGAGTGGCGGAAAAGGCAAAACACACAGATGAGTGATGGCAAAGGTAAAACACGAGGGTGGGTGAGTGACGGCAATGGTAAAACACACAGGTGAGTGATGGCAACGATAAAACACACAGGTGATTGACGGCAAAGGTAAAACACACAGGTAAGTGATGCAAAGGTAAAACTCACGGGCGAGTGACGACAAAGATGAAAAACTCAAGTGAGTGAAGGCAAAGGTAAAAAATTATTGGTTGGTTCCCTTAGGAGAGTATTCTCTCTGCACGACTGCCAACTTTATGGGAAATGCTTTGTTTGAAGTGTAGATAAATGGGTGGAAAGTCACGTGATAGAAGATGACGTCATACGAAACTTGTAGAGTGGATTGCCTTTTGCATTTAGCGACAGGTACAGTGCATTACCTTTAACCGACTAGGTCAATGTATATTACAGTTTGCAAAAAGTGACCGCGACAGTGCCTTACAGTATGTATTTAGTGACAGTGACAGTGCATGACAGTGTGTATTGAGTGACTGCGACATTGCATGAAAGTGTGTCTAGGGCAAAGCATTACCTTTAACCCGCGTTTGGTATTGCGACACATCCGGCGCTTCAAACAAGTGCGCCACACTTTGCCAAAACCCCATCCTGTGTCGCTTGTGACAGTGTGTCAACGAATTCGGCAACGCACAACTGTTTCCACTTTGTACACAAGGATGACTAAGATCACATTTATTTCTTAAGTTTGCTTGTTTACACAACAGTCATTGGCACAACATGCGCATTTAAATAGTCAAAAACAAAAGAAGATCCGATCAATTGGTTTCATGTTATCACGGCGTTCTGTAGATTATTTACGCGGTACGGAATTTCTCCAGACCACGGCCGATGGTCTCGTATTCAGGAAAACGGTGAACGCGCAGTGACAACTAAATAATGGCGGTGAACTGTCACTGAACATAAATAGTGTTCGTTATAAATACACAAATGCGCGTGCACAAATGAGCGGAAAGTACAGTATCCATTTAATCAGAGACTTTCCGCGTCTCTTTGAAAGTAAATCGCCTATTTATAAAACCAAAAAAAAAAAAAAGACTGAAACAGCATCATAACAGCACAATGTTTAAGGGAGAAGGTTATTGTTGTTGTTTTTTTAAAAAGTGTTCGTTATAAATACACAAATGCGCGTGCAAAAAAGAGCGGAAAGTACAGTATCCATTTAATCAGAGACTTTCCGCGTCTCTTTGAAAGTAAATCGCCTATTTATAAAACCAAAAAAAAAAAAAAAGACTGAAACAGCATCATAACAGCACAATGTTTAAGGGAGAAGGTTATTGTTGTTGTTTTTTAAAAAAACAGGCTACTCTGTTAACAGAACATTCCAGGTGTTTGAAACTTGTTCGTCATCACCTCCACCTGGTGGCAGTTCAGGGGTGGCGGCCAGGGATCCAGGGGGTTTGGGATCGTATTCATGCGGGCATCCGGCCAGCACTCACAGCTGCTGGTTGGGCCAGTTTGTGGGCAATGCCGCTATGCCAATATGCAAGCAGTTAGTAGGCATTGCCGTTATGTTAATATGTCAGCTTGGATCTCATCTCCATTTAGTAGATCTTATTGATTTACAATGTGTCGACAGGGGCGGAGCCAGCTTGTTTGGTTGGTAGTCTTGGATGTTTTTCGTGTTTACATGTTTATTAGTGTGCGTGTGTGTAGTGGGAGGAAACAAAAACAGGAAACACAACAAAAAAAAAGGGGGGGTGGGGGGTTACTCATAGTACAACTTTTTTTTTTTTAACTACCAAGATCTCATGTAACTGGTTTTTCAAGAAAAGGCCACATAAAAGATTTTTTTTTTATGGGGGGAGGGGCGGCCCCCGATAATTATGTATTTATTTCTATAATCAAGGAAGGATTTTTGCATACATTTCACAGAGAAATGGGAAATGAAACAAATAAGTTTTGGAAAAGGTAAATGAAATATGTTACTACAAGTTAATATTGACCAGAGTCCAAGCTTGTGGGGACACCTCGGAGCCTTTCTACAGCTGTAATATCAAACTATAAGATGTTACAGATTGCCGTAGGGTCTTTTATAGTTATGTGCAAACTGTAATGAGGTCAAGAAATGTTCATATGCTTATACCATAGACCTGTCACTCATTTGTGGGAAAGGTGAGCGGGGAAAGGTGAGTGGGATAGGTGAATGGGGAAAGGTGAGCAGGGAAAGGTGTGTGGGGAAAGGTGAGTGGGGAACGGTGTGTGTTGGGAACGGTGTGTGGGGAACGGTGAGTGGGGAAAGGTGAGCGGGGAAAGGTGAGCGGGGAAAGGTGAGCGGGGAAAGGTGAATGGGGAAAGGTGAATGGGGAAAGACGAGTGGGGAAATGTGTGTGGCAGAAGGAGCACGGCTTTATTTAATGCATTTTAACCAATTCTGCCGGCGTCATCGCCAATACTTACTGGTACAGTTACAAACAGTGCATGGCTGAGTGGTCAAGTTTGTCGTCTGCTCCAGTGCTATGGTCACGTTGAGCGCCGCCGAAACAACCGTGCTTATATCCATTGGGAAGGTGAGAAAATCCAATATAAACTGCACTTAGCTATCACAGTACTTTCAATGTCCGCTAAACACAGTGCACGGGGTGCTTTTCAAAGCACACTTATAACGACATTCACAAGTCTCCTGACGGTAAGGAAAGTTAACTCCATTGTATTTTCAATGTTTTCTTAGGCTCGATTGCCTCCCTTTTTCAAATGAAACAAAAAAAAAAAAAATAAATAAATAAATAAATAATAACAGAACCTACAGCTTTAGAAAACGTCGATGAGAGTGACATTTCTTTAACCACGGTCACTTTTGGGGACAGTTACTCACAAACTCACAACCTGATGTCACACTGATTAATTTACACGTCAACACATTAATGGATAGTTATTTTGTTTGTTCTTTTATAGAGAAAAATACTCAGCAGTGTTTCAGCATCACAACCAAAACACAGATGAAATGACATGAATGTGCTGTCCGTCTATAACCAAAACATAAGTCATTTACACACGATGAACACACACACAAGCCCACAGAGAGTTGGATCATGGCCTGAAATCAGTTGACACAGCCTAAAAGCCCATCGATGGCTTCATAAGAGCATCGGTCTGTTTAAACAACAGGTCATCAAAACATGTGTAGCAAATCAAAAACACGGAGGGGGTTTTATATTCAAGCCGACCGTGCAACCAAAAAAAAAAAAACAAAAAAAAACAACCAACTATTTTATCTTATTTGTTTGGATCTAGCTATCTATCAGCAAGTCTGACGTGAGTGTTACATAGTGGCAAAGGTGTAAAAATAACATTTAGGTAAATAAGATACAAGTCAAGGTCGCGCCAGAAATCCCCCCTCCCCCACCCACAAAAAACCTATTTACTATAAATAGAAAAGGTGACGCGGCCATGTTGGAAGCTATATTTAGATCAAGTTTTACAACCGCAGTGATTGCGCCTGATATCGTGAACAATTGGGTGCGGGGGGGAGAACCACAAATCATGATGTCAGCACTTTTTTTTTTGTTTGTTTGTAATTTCCGGTATTTTAATGATGACGCATTATCTCTTGTGACCTACATACGTGACTGTGAACTTGTAGGTTCTGAAGTCATTTTGTTCACCAATATTTTAGCTTTAAGACACACTGAAACGGCAGCCCGGGAAGACGCGCGCGTGCACAGGCAGACGTGATCAGCTTTAAAAAAAAAATGGTATCAGTTAATAAACACAATTTCACAGCTGGATACCTTAGCCAGTCTCAGTTTTATTTTCCGTTGTGTGTGTGTGTTTTGGGTGGGGGTCGGGGCAACGGCACTAAAAAATTGTATTTAACTATTTACCCCCCCCCCCCTTTTTTGGTAGTATTTAATGAATGTTTTAGTGCCCCAAGAGAGACCTGCTGTCGTTAAGACACACGAGATATTCACCCACCCCCACCGACCCCACAATTCGACACCATGAAAATACATCTCAATGTAGTTAAAGAAGTATGATGCCAGAAGGGTTGACGGGGGTGGAAGGGGGTTGACTCTGGTTGGGGTTGTTTGTTTTTTTGGCTGAAACTCCTTTAAATACTAGCAAAAATTGTAAGCGACAAATTCAAAATCGAAGTATTTTTTTAATGACTGCTAATCTACTTAGACTAAGCCTCACCAATACAATTCATGCTGAACTGATCTCTCTCGGGTCAGCCTACTCTCAAACAAACAGGGCGGGCCACCTAACACCGGAACACTTTACTTCAGCTCTACTTGAGCTCTACTTCACACAACCATCAATGTCATCGGGCGATCACGTGACCTCACACTCACTATTACACGGGTTGTTATGTATGAGCTCAAAGAGATCAATATTAAAAATCAATATGTAATCAATATATAATCGATGAGTTCTTGAATGTTCAAAATTGATTTACTCCACATTTGTGTGATCAATTTTTTGTGTGTTAAACTTCACTAAGTTCTATATCTTTGTGGACGACAAGGCTGGCGGCCAAATGTCCCAGCGGCGGCCAAGTGGCGTCGGCGAAACGGCGGCCTCGAATGTCTCCCCCCCCCACCCCCATTACAGACAGTTATATCACATCCTGGATTTCCTTGCATGTCATTTAAAACGTCCTTTTGTCAGAAATCCTGGATCCCCCAAACCTGTTATCAGACAGGACGTAACGCTCGTAGGAATCTCCCGGACGTTTAAAATGATACACGGGCAGGGGCGGGTCAAAGGGTGAAAATGTTTGAAGAGGTCGTGGAAAAACTCAGCTAATGGACTCACCCTATGAGGGGGGGGGGTCCAGATTTGCAGAACGCTAAAATGTCCGGAACACGGAAACGGGTGAAATAAAATGTCCGACACAAAGAGGATAATCACACGTGTCATTTAATACCGACACAAAGAGGATAATGACACGTGTCATTTAATACCGACACAAAGAGGATAATGACAAGTATCATTTAATACCGACACAAAGAGGATAATGACAAGTATCATTTAATACCGACACAAAGAGGATAATGACAAGTATCATTTAATACCGACACAAAGAGGATAATGACAAGTATCATTTAATACCGCTAGAGGTCCGTATTGCCCCTATGCAGTCAAAAAATGTTGCCCCCCTCCCCCACTTTTTCGTGACGTAAAGGGTGTGTGAAATAGGCAACCGCCTGGTCAGCATTTCTCGGGGTACATCACAGGGTCTTCCTTGCCTTTGGTTGGATTCTGAGTAGACGGTTTACTTAAGATAGAATTCACTAACTTTACTTGGCCGCCGTATAGACCGAAGCACAAAGGCAAGACCCAGGTGTATAAGCACAGAGTGGCTCACGAAGCACAAAGGCAAGACCCAGGTGTATAAGCACAGAGTGGCTCACGAAGCACAAAGGCAAGACCCAGGTGTATAAGCACAGAGTGGCTCACGAAGCACAAAGGCAAGACCCAGGTGTATAAGCACAGAGTGGCTCACGAAGCACAAAGGCAAGACCCAGGTGTATAAGCACAGAGTGGCTCACGAAGCACAAAGGCAAGACCCAGGTGTATAAGCACAGAGTGGCTCACGAAGCACAAAGGCAAGACCCAGGTGTATAAGCACAGAGTGGCTCACGAAGCACAAAGGCAAGACCCAGGTGTATAAGCACAGAGTGGCTCACGAAGCACAAAGGCAAGACCCAGGTGTATAAGCACAGAGTGGCTCCCACTCTCCTGCATCTGACTCTGAACTTAAGATCATATTTTGTATTTATGTTATTACATTTATTCATTTTGACTGCTAATATTACAATCACGGCTGAATCAATGTCTAGGTGAAATAGTCAACAAGCTTTGTTGGTTGACAATGTCTGGGTGAAATAGATGACAAGCCTTGTTGGTTGACAATGTCTGGGTGAAATAGATGACAAGCCTTGTTGGTTGACAATGTCTGGGTGAAATAGATGGCAAGCTTTGTTGGTTGACAATGTCTGGGTGAAATAGATGACAAGCCTTGTTGGTTGACAATGTCTGGGTGAAATAGATGACAAGCCTTGTTGGTTGACAATGTCTGGGTGAAATAGATGACAAGCTTTGTTGGTTGACAATGTCTGGGTGAAATAGATGACAAGCCTTGTTGGTTGACAATGTCTGGGTGAAATAGATGACAAGCCTTGTTGGTTGACAATGTCTGGGTGAAATAGATGACAAGCCTTGTTGGTTGACAATGTCTGGGTGAAATAGATGACAAGCCTTGTTGGTTGACAATGTCTGGGTGAAATA